>JAINUW010000096.1:0-353018 GCA_020205615.1 Panax quinquefolius | reverse complement strand
TCAAGAACTTCCCCGCCTACCCTCAGAGCGTGAAATTGAATTTTGTATCGACCTTGAACCCTATTTTAAAACCTATTTCCAAAGCCCCTGGTATCGAATGGCTCTATTGAACTTCGAGAGTTAAAGACCCATTGCTGCGAATTGTTAGACATTGGCTTTATTCGTCCTAGTACTTCTCCTTGGGGTGCTCTCTGTTACGTTAAGTGAAGAAAAAGATGGGAGTATGCGATTTTGTATTGATTATCTGGAGTTGAATCATGTCACCATCAAAATAGGTATCCATTGCCACGTATTGATGACTGTTTGACCAGATTGCAAGGAGCCAAGTTCTTTTTCAAAGATTGATCTTCATTCGGATATCACCAATTGAATATTAGAACCGCTAACATTCCGAGAGACTCGCTTTAACTTCGATGCGGGCATTATGAATTCTAGTCATGTCCCTTTGATCGACTAATGCTCCTGCCGCCTTCGTGGATATGATGAAGCGAGTATTCAAGAATATTTAGATCACTTTGTGGTCGCGTCTTTATTGATGACATTCTTATTTATTCCAAAAGCCGTGAAGATCATGAGCAACACTTGAGGTGACACTCCAAAAGCTTTCAGAATATAAGCTTTATGCGAGTCAAGAAATCACGAGTTACGGCTTGAAAAGTAGCATTCCTTGGGCACGTGGTATCAAGTCATGGAATATCCGTTGACTCCAAGAAAAGATTGAAGCTATTCAAAGCTGGAACAACTCTAAATCAAAGGACCAAGTAATGTAGCTTTCTCGCTTTAAATTTATTATCAGAGATTAAGTGGAAGGATTTTCTAATCGCTACTCCATCACTTCAATGACTTCGAAAAGATACAAAGTTCGGTTGGAGGCGAAGAATGGGAGAAGAGTTTTCAAGAACTCAAGAGGAGACTTATTTCAAGACCTTGCTCCGACAATACCATCGGCTCGGAGGGATTTGTCATCTCTGATGATGCTTCGGGCAAAGGGTTGGGATGTGTTCTCATGCAACATGGAAAAAGTTATAGCATGCCTCATGACAACTCAAAGAATATGAGAGGAATTATCCTACTCATGATCTAGAGTTAACCGTTGTCTTTCAGACTTAAAATTTGGAGGAATTACTTGTATGGGAGAAAGTGGAGATCTTTACGGATCATAAAAGCCTCAAATATTTCTTCACTCAAAAGAACTCAACATGCGACAACGACGTTGGCTTGAATTGTTGAAAGATTATGATCATACCATCCAATACCATCCCGAAAAGCGAACGTGGTAGTCGACGCATTGAGTAGAAAGATCATACGTGCAAGCACGAAAAGGCGTTATTGTCAACGCAAAGGCCCATTTTGTGACTTGCAAAGGATGGAGATAGAGTTAAAGACCTGTGGACGCGGGGATGATAGCGAGTATATTTAGTAGAACCGACTTTAATCGATAAAGTTAAAGTCGCCAAGCTCTGCACACGGAGTCGATGCGTATGAGGAAGAAAGTGTAAGAAGGTGCTATCTTGGAAGCAAGAATCGATGAAGAAGGAATACTTGAGTCAACTCTGCACTTTATGTTCTAAACGACCCTCGATTTAAAGTATAATATCATGATGGAAGCGCCTGACACACCATTTGCAATCCATCTTGGGGAGTACCAAAATGTATCATGATATTCGGTCATACATTTTGGTGGAAGCAATATGAAGAGAGATAACATGCTGTTTATCTCAAGGTGTCTAACTTGTCAACGAGTTAAAAGTGGAGCATCAAGTACCAAAAGGTCCATTGCAACCACTTGAAATTCTAGAATGGAAATGGGAGCACATTACCATGGATTTCGATTCACGGTCTTCCTAAGGTTTCTCAAGGCATTGATGCGATTTGGGTCATTGTTGATAGATTGACCAAGTCCGCTCATTTTTACCGTCTACGAGAAACTTATACACTTGAACGTCTTGCTTTCGTATGTACATAAACGAGATTGTAAGATCGCATGGTATCTTGCTATCCATAGTTTCGATCGAGACCCAAGATTCACTTCACGATTTTGGGTTAGTTTGAAAAAAGCTATGGCACAGACTTACGATTTAGCTTTCGGCATATCATCCCAGACGGGACGGACGATTGGAGAGGACTATTCAAACTCTTGAAGATCTATTAAGACTCGTGGTCCTTGATTTCAAGGGAGTTGGGACAAGTTCTTACCATTGGTGGAGTTTTCCTACAACAACAGCTTATCAAGCAAAATATCAGCATGGCTCCATTCAAGGCGTTGTATGGAAGAAAGTGTCGTTCTCCGATGATGGGATGAGGTGGGTGAAACAACGTTGTTGGGGACCGAAGTTGAATGCGTATGACTACGGAAAATATTCAAACGATCCGACAACGATATATAAACCTCACAAAATCGACAAAAGAGTTATCTTGATCTTCATTGAAAAAGGACGTGGAATTCGATATAGGAGATCATGTGTTGTTAAGAGTTGCTCCATGGAAAGGAGTTACAAGATTTGGAAAGAGAGGAAAACTTAATCCTCGATTCATCGGTCCATTTTAATCCTCGATCGAGTAGGAATCTGTGGCCTATGGACTATTTTCTGCCAAATATGTCTCGTGTTCATAACGCGTTTTCACATATCCATGTTACGTAAATATGTGAAAGACCAACCATATTATTGAGTTAGAACCAGGATTTAAATAGCGGAAGATTTGATGTATGAAGAGGTTCTTGCTCAAATTTTGATAATGAAGGAACATATTCTACGCTCCCAAGGTTATACCTCAAGTCAAAGTTTTGTGGAGGAACCACGATGTTGAGGAAATGACTGGGAGTTAGAATCAAATGAAATCAAGGTATCCTTACCTCTTCTACATACCAGTGCGTACCTAATTTCGAGGTGAAATTTCATAAGAAGGGAGGTTGTAAGACCCCAACTTTTATAAATAAAGACTTAATTTTCTATAAATATTATTTTTGAATATTATGGAATAAATTTCATATAATGTTATAGTTGTTGGGTAATATTTATAAATTTTGCAAAGTAAGCAAGTTGTTATAAATATTCGTTTGGTCTGGGAATATTCTTTTTGTGGGGGAATATTCATGACGACGGCTCAATCATTAATGGACCCCGGAGTAAGTATTGTCGTAGTTAGAAAACGACAAAATTATCTTTCTATAAAAATAACGAAGGAGGTATTACCGTTAAAACCGCTTGAACTACCCGGTGGTAAAAGTACATGCGATACGCTGGTCGGATAGTTGATAGTAGCACACTCAGATTGATTATCGATGCTTACGGAGAAGTCACTTAGCTATACTCAATTATTACTACAGTAATTAATGCATCATATCTCTTATATTATTGATTTAATTATTGTCACAGCAATTATCATCCAGATATATGTTATATTATTAATTGAGACGATAATTTATAAATGATTAATAATTGTTGAAAGATTAAATAGGTGTTGATTAAAAATAAAATGATTTGTGGTAATATTTATTCAATCCTCACGTATATAAAGAGTCTCATTATGAGACGCTTGTGGTAAGTTTGATTATTTTATGGGAGGCCCATATATCATCATCTAAGAAGTCTCTTCGTTAATAGTAATTACCTTTGTGAATAGTAATTACCTTTGTCAATAAATAGTATTTACCTTCGTCAATAGTATTTACCTTAAATCGAATAGTAATTACCTTTGTGAATAGTAATTACCTTCCGCTCAATAGTATTTACCTTCGTCAATAGTATTTACCTTCGATGAATAGTAATTACCTTCATCAATAGTAATTACCCTTCGCAAATAGTAGTTGTCCCTTCAATATTACCAAGAGTTAAGCGCCTCTTGATTGTTCCAAGGGTTAATTACCCCTTCATAGAATAGTAGTTGTCTCTTCAATATTACTAAGAGTCATTTTGACCCTTCGTTAAGACCAAAGAGCCACCCTCGGTTTTCTATAAATAAAGCTCATTCCTTCATTATTTCTTACTTAATTCACCAAACTCTAGAGAGAGAAAACTATAGAGAGAAAGAAGAAAAGTATTCTTTACTTCACTTTTCCAATATTCGATTTTCTAAGGTAGGGAATATTATTTGTTGTACTATCGTAGGGGTGTTATTCTTTCTTATTCATGAAGAGAACTGCATTTGTTATTCCATTGCTTAATTATTCTCATTGGAATAACTTTGTCTACGCGGTTTACCCTATACTTGGTTCCATTCTTCTATTATTCATTGGAACATCCCGTTCAATGTGTTTTACAGGACACCGGTTCCGCCTTTATTATTATTCTGGCTGGAACATCCTGCAGTATGTTTACAATTTTACCGGTTCCGCTCTTTATTATTATTCTCATTGGAACATCTTGTGCATGTGTTTTACGCCGGACTTCGGTTCCATTCTTTATTATTCTCGTTGGAATATCCTACGTCTGCATGCGTTTTACCTTGGGACCGGTTCCGTTATTTATTATCCTGTTAGAATAACTCGCATGTATGCGCCTATCGCATGCATGGTGATTTCTTTTGTTATTCCATTCTTTATTATACCGAGTTGGTTAAAACTTTGACTTCTATACTCCATGAAATTAGTGGAATATTCTTGATATTTGCGCTTCATCCTGTATCCTTTCATGGAAATATTCTTCTCAGTATTCTTGAATTTTTACTCTACAAAGCAGTATCATGTTGACAGCTTGGATGTTATTGGTTCCTAGATAAATTAATTCTTGAACTTGTTTTATTGAATTCTTATATCATTGTCATCATCCTCATGTTTATATTATGTTGAAAGTCATCTACGGCACATGATAGGCATAGATGGACTTGGTATGATTATGACCGAGAGACTATTCTTGTAATCATGGTAGTAATGTTACAAATGATGTGGTAAAAATCCTCGAGGGTAGTAGTGCGATTGATGGACCGATTGTTGGCATGATCATGACCATTAATGAATACACAACTATTCTTGGCCCGTAGTGCATGAATAATTGTGGTGGTGATACTTAAAGAATATCCTCGGCCGTAGTGGAGGGGTGATTCGATGATGTAGAATATTTATTAAAGGTCTCAAATATAACAAATGATGAAAAACCTTTTAAATCATAAAAGATAGTAGATTTTATTTTCTACTTGACTCTTTTAATGGATTCATTGGTTTGGTCAGTAGTTAAACTTGATGTTCATTATATTTTATCGCTTTAACACTTTGCTGTAGGCTAATGATAATTTATTCGCATTATCTTAGTCATAATATTTCTTATTGAGCTAGTTGAGCTCACCCTTTCTTTCACTGTTCTCTTCAGGAAATGAGAATATAGCTGGGACGAGTCGAGGAACGGAGTAATGGTCTAGAGGATAGCATTAGTAGTCCTCACTATTCTGTGAAATAGTGTGATAATAATTGTAATGAGGACTCCTTTTGAGTTTGTATAATATCTAGTAGATAATATTTGTATTCAAACTCTGATAGTTTATGTCGATTATATACTCTGACAGCTTATATTAGTAAGTTGTATTTAAATTCTGTACCATGTATCTGACTACCCAAGATGGGTGATGTATACCTAATTTTGGGGGCGTCACAATTTTTATCTTATTTTTCCACTTATATACCCTCATAATCTTTTTAGTCAACTTTTGTTAGAAACTTAAAAATGATAAAATGTTTAAATTGGATTCTCTCTCATATTATCATTAATTATAACATCTCTTCTATTTAATGAGAATAACAACAAAATAATAAAGTAGCTTGAAATTAATACCAACAAAGGTAGACGACGATTTACATGCATGGAGATATGCATGTAATTAGTGGAGTGGGTTTGGAGAAAAATATATTTATTAGAATGTGAGAATAACAATAAAAATGATATAGATAATTATTGATTCATGTAGAACTAGTAAGAAATAATTAATGTTGGGTCATAGAAAAGTTAATGGATACTTCAATTAGATTTTGGACAATTTAGGCAAAAAATTAAATATATTATTAATTAGCAGACAGTCAAATCAATTAAAACATTTAATACGGACCGGAGGAGTACTTGTTTACGATAATTGAGAACTGGAGAATATACCTCTTGAAGCGTATCCTAACTACATTACAAGATGAGAACGAAGCTTAATTCCACGATTGGAAACAACTAGAATTTAATTACTCTTTCGGTTTCTATATACTCCTTCCGTCCCATAGTTATGAAATGATTTCTTTTGGCACATAGTTTAAGAAAATCACTTTAAGTTAATTTTAACACAAATTTTCCACATAAACCCTTAATATAGAATTAATGAATAAATTAATTACTCACTACTTATCACATTGAAACTCTTAACTTCATTTATTGTTGGTCCAATTGCTTTTATACACAAAATATGTTAAACTAGTAAAGCCTAAAAAGTTGAATTCTTTTATTGAGAATACAACAACATTAAATGTAGTGATAAAATAATAACATTGAAGGTTGTTTCTTCAAAAAAGAGTAATAGTTGAATATTTATTATAAGGACATAAAAGTAAAATAATGAACCAACTAAATTTTATAAATAGTAAGTAGCTTTATATATTGGGATATCTCAAAATAGAAAATCACTTATATAACTATGGGACTGGAGGAGAATGCTTGTTTTTTGTAGAAGAAAAAATTTGTTCCAATTTATTTATCGTTTACAACTTTCTAGGAGAATAAATTACTTATTTTCCTATATCACCCCTAACTTTTCTTATTGTCCCAAGAAATTTTCTCTCTTGTATTAATAGTTTTTAATTTTCCATAAAGGTGTAGTGATGAAATTTCATACAAATTTTAATTCTTAAATATATGATTGTATTAAATGAGTTTCTTAATTCATGTGCATGAAGCTAAAACAACTACTACCTCCGTTCCTTAATATAGGTCATTTTAGAGAAATGTTTTTGTTCCTAAATATAAGTCGTTTGAGAATTTCAAGTAAGCATTAATTGCTTAGTTTCCAATATTACCCCAAGTAATAAATATAACTTTGGTTCTCTCACTATTTTTTGACCAATAAATAATACTCTTTTTTTCAATACAAGGGCAATATAAACAACTGATAGTATATTTAATGTTTTATAATTATTTTTAATACTTGTGCACAACTCTAAAAGCGACCTATATTAAGGAGCGGAGGTGTAAGACCCAACTTTTAGGAATAAAATGAATTTTCTATAAATATCATTTTTTATATGGAGTGAATTTGATATAATGTCATAGTTGTGGGTAATATTTATAAATTTTACAAAATGCATGAAGTTGTTATATAATATTACGATTTGGTGGGGAATATTCATTTTAACAGGGAATATTCGTATGCGACAAGACAATCATTAGTGGACCCCCACAACGGAATTATTATCGGATTGAAAAACGACAAAAACTATTTTTATGAAATAACGGCGGAAGTTTTACTGGTTAACTGTTGAAACACCGGTGTTAAAAGTAAATCGATATCCTTTGGAAGATAGTAGCACTACGGTATTGATTATTGATGCTTTACGTGAGAAGTCACTCAATTTTGTTCAATTATTGCTACAATAATTGTTGCATAAGTATCTCACGTTATTTGATTCAATTATTGTTGATATTTTATATATTATTAAATCAATAATTGAGATAACAAAGTTATTAATATTATTATTTGCAATATTAACGATGTCTAGAAGTTACATCGAGGAGAGTTTGGTCACCTAATTGCGGCATGATAGGAGAAATCCTTATTGAAAAGCCCTCTTTCGTGGGAATGACACGATCGATTAATAGTGGAAATTATAATAATGATGATGAATTTTGTTTTATTATTATTATAAATGTAATAAAATAGAAATTTTTTATATAAAACTAAATACTTTTTATAAAGTTTTGTTTTATTTGATTATAAATAGAATATAATATATTTTATTATGCATAGTTTTTGTATAATTACTGCGTAGTGTTTTTTTTAGTAAAATCTTTTTATATAAAATGCAGAATACTTTTATAAAGTTATTTGTTTTATTAGATTATAAATAGAATATATTATATTTTATTATGCATAGTGTTTGCATAGTAAATTTTTTATATAAAATGAATACTTTTATAAAGTTATTTATTTTATTAGATTTTAAATAATATATATATATATATATATATTATAAATAGAATATAAGACCCAGTTTTTTTTAAATAATATTGAATTTTCTCCAATTATTATTTTGAAATAATAAGGTGTTAAATTGATATAATATATTGGTTAAGGGTGAAATGTGCAAATTTTGCAAAATAAACAAGTGGTTATAAAATAATTATTGTTGTTTTAGAATATTAGTTTGGTCGTGGAATATTCTTTTGTTTGAATATCCATACGATGGGCGCAATCATTTATGGGACCATAACAAAATAAGCGTCGGAAGAGGAAAAGCAGCAAAGTTTGAGTTTTATGAATAACGGTAGTAATTATTCACAATTAACATCATTGGAATACGGTGGTTAAAATACATGAATATCGCGGGTTTCACGAGACTTTACGGTATTACCGCATATTAGGTGAATTATTGATTCTTACGTAAAAAGGCACTTACTCAATAATTATTACGATGATTCTTGTTAAATATTTTATTGATTCAATAATTGTTGCATTGATATTTTATATTATTATTGTTTCAATAATTGTCATTTACTGAAAGATTTCCCATTATCGGATCAATAATTCATCTTATTTGAATAATATTATTAGATAGCATTATTGGCAATGTCTAGAAAGTTCATCGAGGAGAGGTTTGGTCATCTAATTGCGCCAGGTAAGGAGAAATCCTTATCGGAAAGCCCCCTCTTTCTGAGGAAGCGGCTTTGGTTGTCATAATTGTGATTCTGTAATATTATTTGGGAATAATTAATTAATGATTTATATGATAAGAAAATATTTATTTGATGTAGATATAAATGATGGATTTATTTATGTGGTTATAAATGAAGGAATTAATGCTGAGGTGTTTTATTAGTATTTTATCGGTGTGGAGGTATTAAAAATCATCCGTTTGTGGATTTCGGATATTTTCTATTTGGAATTTAGAAAAACTTTCTTACGCAAAGTTGTAGAGAATTCGATTTAAATGTGGAATGGACATAAAATTCAGATTATTTTGATAAGCGGACTATTTTTATGAATTATTAAAGTTTTTAATTATTGTTTAAATGATAAAACATTTTGGAAAATTCTAGAATTGGTTGGTGAAAAATGTGCTTAATTAAAATTTTTAAATGAGGTGGGTGAAAATAGTAGCAGTAAAAGCCATCGGTGTGTAGCAATCAATGCGCTTGGCGTGCTAACATTTTCCTATAAATAGAGGGCTAAGTTAGAATTGAAAATCACACCAGAAATAAGTTTTCTCTCTTTCTCTCTTTATATTATCGAGTGTATTCTTGTGAGTATTTTGATACTTTGAGTGTTGCTATACGGTGCAAGTTTCTTCAGCACTATATCCAGTATTCCAGTCAGAAGTACGGTTATTTTGAGGTAAGGATGTTATTTTCTTCATATATGATATTATTTATTTCAATATCATTATGCCGAAGTATTGATCTGAACTTTTAATCAAATTTAGAACTTATTGTGTCGGAGTTACTATTCACGTATACGGCACTATTCACGTATATGACACTATTCACAAATACGACAATATTCACCGAAAAATGAAATTTTCTCTTTTTCTTCCAGATGTCTTTTATGGTTACTATATTTGATTGTATTCATGTTTTGATCTTTATTTTTGAATTATACTTCACACTTGGTTATTATGGAGTATTATTGAATTTGAATAAACCGAAATACGAATCCATAATATTTGTCCTTCTGTCTCATTGGATTCGTTCTCTAAAATGTTTTTCATCATCCTCGGTCCTTAATGGTGATACTTGATGAATATCTTTGGCTTGTAGTGCAAAGATGAATGATTAAATGATGAATATCTTTGGCCCGTAGTGGAAAGATGAGCAGTGTTGAGATGAACATGACCAATCGTGATATAAATGAATATCTTTGGCCGTGGTGCAAAGATGAATATTTGATTCAAGATATATATTGATTGATGTTACGAGGATAAAATATTGATGATGGACTTTTAAATTCATAGATGATAGCGATTTCATTCTCTACTTAACTCTTCTAATGAATTATTGTTTCCACTGCGATTGTTGATCTAAAACTTGTTGTCGATTATATTCTATCGATTTTTCCTCGTTGAGGACTAACGATAATTTGTTGTATATTATCTTAGTCATAATGTTCTTTCTTGGGCTAGTTGAGCTCACCCTTTTCCTTTTTGTTCTATTTTTCTTCTCGGGAGGTGAGAACATAAAGCAGGATCTAGTCGGGGTACGGAGTGATGGTTCTAGAAAGTCGTGGTAGTAGTCCTCACTATTTCTATAAAATAGTGTATGAATAAATGTAATGAGGACTTATTTAAGTGTGGATATTGTCTAGAAGACAATATTTGTATTTAAACTCACAGTATGTGTTGTCGTATTTTGCACGAAAATTGTATTATTGAAGTTGTAGTTTACTTTCTGTACCATGTAGTTGGCGACTCAGAATGGGTGTGGTGTATACCTATTTTGGGGGCGTCACAGTTGGTATCAAAGCTTAGGGATATGGTCTCTGGTAGAGATCGGGGAATAGAATTAGGAGGGGAGAGATGAGTAAATCCTTCGCTTAGTGTGTCCTATCTATCTAAGCTTATTTGTTGGTCGGTTATAATATAGGGATATTAAGTGATATGTTAATTTGTTTAAATTAACCCTTGTTTTATAAGGCGATTTAAGAATGGGCTGCGAGAACGTTAACAATGGATTTGTATGAGGCTGTGGAACAACCTTTAGTCATAAACCGGGAGAACGTGCAACAGAAGGCAATATTCCTCTTATAAACAACCTTACCAAAAGCAAACGATGAACGATGGAATGTTTAGGAGCTTTTTTGCGATTCATACAAAATCGAATTTAGGAGACTGCGTGTATAAAATACTGAGTGGAAATGATGGCAACGCGCCTAGCGATGTCATCACAACCAAGCGCTTCAAGGAGTTGGGACCACCAGTTTACGGGAAAGCCCGATCCGATTAAAGCGTAAATATGGGTCAAGCAAATTACCAAGATATTCGATGTCTTAGGATGCACGGAGGAGCAGACGGTTCCATTCGCCACCTTTATGTTTCGTGGTGAGGCAAATTACTGGTGGGAATCTGTGAAGCGTACCCAACCAGCCGCACTCAACATGTTTTGGGAAACATTTCAGAAACTGTTCAATGACAAGTACTTTTCTGAAAGTATTCGTCATATGAAAGAGGTAGAGTTTATTAGACTGGAGCAGAACAACATGACGGTGTCCCAGTACGAGGCGAAGTTTGCAGAGTTATCCAGGTTTGCACCTCATTTAGTAGAGAATGAGGAACGAATGACGCGAATGTTTCTGCGAGGTTTGAAACCCGAAATACGTCAATACCTCATTTCTCACAAACTTTGTTTATATTCAGATGTTGTGAATAGGGCTCAGTTATTAGAGCGAGATAGTGAGTATGTTCAACTGATGGACCACAACCCGTGGTCATCATCTATGTGTGAAGAATCATCGGAGCGATGATAACCAGCAAGGAGGGAAAAATACGGACAAAAGCGGTAATCACTCTAGTGGTAATCGTGGACATGATAATAGGAGAGGTGAGTCAAGTGGAAATTTCAAGAAGAAAGATTTAACGATGGCGGAAGAGGCGTCGGCTAAAGACATCGACACCAAAGAACAAATTTTAGGGGAGGGAGCGACCGCCGCTTAGATCTTCTGAGATGAGGAGAGGAGGACATATAAGTCCAAACTGCTCAAAGCCTTCCAAGGTATGTTTTAGTTTTGAAAAGATTGTCACATAGCTCGATTTTGTCTATAAATAAATTAAGTCCAAATGGGGACGGTGGCACCAAAGGCGGATCTGAGAAAAAAAAAGTCGACGGTTTACGGAAGAGTGTTTGTCGTGGTCAAGCACAAAAAACGCGAGAACCCGAACGAAGGTATCACGCGTTAGTTAATTATAAATCCTTGTGAAATATATACCTTATTAGATATCGGTTCTACCCATTCTTTTATCCCTCCTGCTTGCGCTCAATGTTTAAACTTGACTCTAGAGAAATTAGACTTTGATTTATCAGTGGAGACTCACATTAGAGAAACTTTCGTTACATCCACAGTTTAATAAATCTTGCTTAATCTAAGTTGGCGGTATCACATTACCTTTGACCTTATCTCTTTAAAGATACTTGCTTTTGATGTGATTTTAGGAATTGATTGGTTAACCACTCATCATGCCAAAATTAATTATTTTCATAAGGTTGTTAGTTTTCATATTCCTAACTAACCTGTTATGAAAATTCAAGCAACCAAACCATTGAAGTCAAACACTTTTGTGAGACTCCAGTTTTATAAATAAAGATTTAAATTTCTCAAAATATTTTTTTATATTATGGTGTAGATTTAGTATAATGTTATAGTTGGGGTAATAATTATAAATTTTGCAAAGTATGCAAGTTGTTATATAATATTCGATTGGTTGAGAATATTAGTTTTAAATGAAAAATATTAGATGACGGCAAGACAATCATTAGTGGACCCCATGCGGAATTATTATCGGATTGAGAAAAACGACAAAAAAATACTTTATTGAAAATAACGGCGGAAGTTTTACCGTTGATCTTGTTGAATTACTCTCGGTAGTAAAATTACAAAGATGTCTGCGTTGTTGCATAGTAGCACCGGTATTGATTATTGATATTTATGTGAGAAGTCACTCGGTTTTGTTCAATTATTGCTACAATAGTTGTGATAGTATCTCACATTATTTGATTCAATTATTGTTGATTTAGAAGTTTTGTTTTATTCGTATTATTAACGTAATAAAAGCGAAACATCTTTTATATAAAAATGTAATACTTTATTAAAGTTATTCTATAAATAGAATATATTATATTACATTATGCGTAGTGTTTTGCATAGTAAAATCTTTTTATATAAAATAGAATACTTTATTAAAGTTATTCTATAAATAGAATATATTATATTTTATTATGCATAGTGTTTGAATAATGTTTTGCATAGTAAAATCTTTTTATATAAAATAGAATATTTTATTAAAGTTATTCTATAAATAGAATATATTATATTTTATTATGCGATAGTCTTTGCATAGTGCCTTAGATAGTGTTTGCATAGTAAAAAATCTTTTTATATAAATAGAATATATTATATTTTATTTAAAAGTTTTTTCTTTAAATATGGACCGTCGATTAAAAAGTAAATCAATCAACTGCTGTTCATGGATTAGTTACTTATGCATTCCATTTTCCTATAAATAGAAAGCTTAGTTAGAATTAAAAACACACTAGAAGTTCAGAGAATTCTCCTTCTATAATCTTGAGCGTATTTCCTTAAGAGTTTTAAGAAACTTTGAGCGAAGAACATAGTATAAGTTTTCTTTAAGAAAATCCTCACCCTATCGATCGAGAATATTCTTCTTTTACTGGTGAAAGGGTGTTATTCTTTCTTATTCATGAAGAAGAATTTGTTATTCCATTTCTTATTATTCTGTTGGAATAACTTTTGATACGCTGAATACCCTATACCTGGTGATATTCTTCATTATTCTGCATCTTTATTATTACTGCGAGAATATCACATCATCATGCTATCTGGGGACTGATTCCATTTTATTATTCCGTCATTTATTATTACGTTTAATATCCCATCGGTGTAATTTCACGACACGGTTCCATCATTTATTATTCAGATTTACGATTACGTAATATCCTCGCTTGTGGTGAATTTCACGACCTTTCCCATATTTATTATTCTCATTTATTATTCATTGGGAATAATCTATCTGTGCGATCTCTATCGCATGCATGGTGAATCCTTCTATTATTCCATTCTTTATTATTCTGTTGGAATAACCTGTCTATGTGGATTATCACATGCATGGTGGATGATCCTTTGTATTCATTCCTTATTAAATTATGGAAATGATCTGTATACATGGATTACCGCATGGCGGGTGAAAATTCATTTACAGTTTCATATATTCTTATTTATACTCAGTTGGTTAAAGTTTTGACTTCTATACTCCATGAAATTAGTGGAATATCCTTGATATTTGCGCTATACGCGAATGTTTTTAAGAGGTTTGAAACCCGATATACGTCAATACTTAATTTCTCATAAACTTTGTTTGTATTCAGATATTGTGAATAGGGCTCAGTTATTAGAAGCGCGATAATGAGTCAACCTGAACCAAAAGGTAACGACCAACAACACAATAATAATTGTATGCGGCAATTAGCGACCATCGGAACAACGATAACCATCGTGGGGGAAATTATCATGCCAAGAATGGTAACCATTTCGGTGGTAACCATGACCAAGATAATAGGAATGGAAATTTCAAGAAGAGGAAATTCAACAATGATGGAAAGACGTCAGCACCAGCACCCGTTGTTAAGGTAGGAGAATGACCACTTATCATATGTTTCAAATGCGGAGGGGAGGGACATATCAGTACAAACTGCACGATGCCGTCCAAAGCATGTTATAATTGTGGAAAAGAAGGTCACTTAGCCCGATTTTGTCGTTCACCGAAGACAAGTTCAGCTAGGATGGAGGCACCAAAGACCGTTCCAGAAAAGTCAAAATCGGTAGTATAAGGGAGAGCATTTTTCGTGACTTCTCAAAAAGCGAGTAACCCGAACGAAGTTAGCACGTGTTAGTTAATTATAAATTGCGAAGTCTATATCTTATAAGATACCGGTTCTACCCATTATTTTATCTCTCTTGCTTGCGTTCAACATTTAAATTTGACTCCGGAGAAGTTAGACTTTGACTTATTGGTTGAAACTTCGTTAGTAGGAGCCTTTGTTACCTCTACTATTTTTAAATCTTGTTTGATTCAAATAAACACTTTCACGTTACTTGTCGATCTTATTTTTTTAAAATAATGGCCTTTGATGTGTTTTTAGGAATCAATTGGTTAACTACTCATCATGCTTTTCGTAAGGTTGTTAGCTTTTATATTCATAACCAACCTGTTGTGCGAATTCAAGTAACCAAACCACTAAAGTCAATCATTGTCATATCAAGCCATAAGTAAATATCCTCGAACCTTTCGTTGTTGACTTCCTTGTGTGGAATGCACCAAGGCCAGACTTTCTATAGGCGACATCGTGAAAGAAGATGGCGAGTTGATAGGTATCATTGTGAGGTCTTATCTAGGTTAAGGGATAGAAGTCACAGTTGGTATCAATGTGACGTCTTATCCAAGTTTTGGATGAGTCACAGCTTTTGAATGATATTTCTATTATTAATAAATTTCTGGCGTATTCTTGAAGACTTCTTAAACTACCCTAGAGCATGAAATCGAATTTTGTATTGACTCAATACAAAACCCATTTCTAAAACCCTCAAATATTTCATCAACTAAAGGATGCAGTTACGTGGATTATGATGAAAGTCATAATAAAAGCATTGGACTAATGAAAACATGGGTATACAAGGTATTAGTAAGTGTTATGATGAGTTATGTTGGTTAGTATGTGAAAACATGAAAGTTTCTTAGAAATCACAATGAGTTGAAAAAAATCGATTTTGGTGAAAAGCGTAACATGAAATTCAATTGACCATATCTCCTATTATATTTTGAATTTTGAGTGTGGTCAAGTCCTAGAGTTAGATCTATGAGTTACCTAACTAATCCAAGTGGAATCACTGAAAAGGTGTTGTAGATTTTCGTATGGTGATTTTTTTAGCAAAGGAGGCGGAAACTGAAAATTGTGAAAAAGTTTGCCACATTTTTGTAAGTAAGGGCTGTTTCTGCCACTTAATTAGTGAGAAAAATTCATGCCTTTTGGGACATGAAATTATATGGTATAAAGAACACCGTGTCCAAAAATGAGCTCATTCGACTTAAAATGAGCAAGTTATGACCATTTTAATATTTAGGTTTTTCCGATAAAAACGCTATAATCGAAGTTCTATAAATTCGATGACCATGAAATTTAAACCTGAAGTTCACGTTAACATGTGTAAAGATTCTGCCAAGATTTGGAAATTTTTGAAGTTAAACTTGAGGTAGCTAATTTCTTAAGGAATTAATTAGAAATTGATTTTTGAAAAATAGTTAATGAATTTTAAAAATTCCGAGAAAAAATATATGTTCATTATGAGACTATATTATGCTAAATCCCGGAAAAGAAATATTTTTAGGATTGATTTGGTATTTTTCATGAAAATGGTTTAGTTTCTGAATATATGAGTTAAATATATTATTTGAAGTAACAAAGTTGAAAAATAGGATTTTATGATTTGGAAATCCTATATGAGAGTATATGCATATTTTTTTTTGATGAGGATTTGATCATTGGTGGTGATATCTTATGAGTATGGCATTTTGAATGATTAAATGCATTATATGGTAAAGCGTAAACAATTGAAATAAATTATTTATAAGTTTAAGAAGTGATTGAAATATTGTTATAATATTAATGATATTAGATTATGAGATTATTAAGTGATTGATAACATTGGGATATTCTTGAACCTGGGATAAACTATATTATAAATGTTTAATATTTATCCTTTATCTCATTTGATTGATTCTTTATATCATTAACCTCATGCTTATATTGTGTTGAAAGTCATCCGCGGCTTACGTGCATAGATGGACTTGGTATGATTATGACCGGTGTATTGTTCCATAATCATAACTAGTAATGGAAAACACGATTATCTTTGGCACATAGTGCATGGATAATTCGTGGTCGTGATACTAAAGAATATCCTTGGCACAGAAGTGCGGGGATGATTCGACGATGTGGATTAATTATTGAAATTGAGTCTCAAAGAATAAAATATTAATTCATAGATTTGGTAAAAGTCATCTTTAGTCGTAGTGCATTGATGGACTTGGTATGATTATGACCGAAGGATTATTCTTAAGATAATCATGGTAGTAATTGAAAACACGAATATCCTTGGCAAGAGTGGTATGGATAATTATCGTGGTCGTGATACTCTTAAGTTTGAGTCTCAACATTATTGATTTTATAGACAGTATATCTTTGGTAGTATTGCAAAGATGAATTTAATATTTTCAACGATAAAGGTATTCAAGGTATCCTCACATCTTCGCCATACCAGTAATGCGTAAATTTCGAGGCAAAATTTCATAAGGAGATCATTGTGAGACCCAGATTTTATAAATAAAGATTTAAATTTCTCGAAATATTTTTTTTTATATTATGGTGGATTTAATATAATGTTATAGTTAGGGGTAATAATTATAAATTTTGCAAAAGTATGCAAGTTGTTATATAATATTCGATTGGTTAGGGAATATTCGTTTTAAGCGAGAAAAATATTAAATGCAACAACACAATCATTAGTGGACCTCACAACGGAATTATTGTCGAATTGAGAAAATGACAAAAAAATACTTTATTGAAAATAACTAGGAAGTTTTACCTTTGATCTTGTTGAACTACTTCGGTAGTAAAAGAAATCTGATGTCTGCGTTGTTGCGTAGCACTTTGGTATTGATTATTGATATTTATGTGAGAAGTCAATCGGTTTTGTTCAATTATTGCTATAATAGTTCTTTGCGTAGTATCTCACATTATTTGATTCAATTATATTTGATTTAGAAGTTTTGTTTTATTATATTATTAACGTAATAAAAGCGAAACATCCTTTTATATAAAAATGAATACTTTATTAAAGTTATTCTATAAATAGAATATATTATATTCTATTATGCATAGTATTTTGCATAGTAAAGTCATTTTATATAAAATAGAATACTTTATTAAAGTTATTCTATAAATAGAATATATTATATTTTATTATGCATAGTGTTTTGCATAGTGCTGCATAGTGTTTTGCGATAGTAAAATCTTTTTATATAAAATGTAATACTTTATTAAAGTTATTCTATAAATAGAATATATTATATTTTATTATGCATAGTGTTTGCATAGTGCCCAAGCGTAGTGTTTGCATAGTAAAAATCTTTTATATAAATAGAATATATTATATTTTATTTAAAAGATTTTTCTTTAAATATGAATGGTCGATTAAAGTAAATCATCTGAACTGTTCATGGATTAGTTTCTTATGCATTCCATTTTCCTATAAATAGAAAGCTTAGTTAGAATTAAAAACACACTATAAGTTCGAGAGAATTCTCCTTACATAATCTTGGCGTATTTCCTTAAGAGTTTTAAGAAACTTTGAAGCGAAGAACATAGTATAAGTTTTCTTTAAGAAAATCCTCACCATATCGATTGTATTCTTCTTTTTACGATAGGGGTGTTATTCTTTCTTATTCATGAAGAGAACTGTTGTTATTCCATTTCTTATTATTACATTGGAATAACTCATGATACGCTAAATACCCTATACCGGTGATATTCTTCTATTATTCTGTCTTTTATTATTACGTCTGTAATATCCTGCCTGTATTATATGTGGGACTGATTCCATTTTATTATTCCGTCATTTATTATTCGTTTAATATCACAGCCGGATGTAATTTCACGACTGGTTCCATCATTTATTATTACGTATTTACGATTACGTCGTCGAAATATCCCGTCATCGGTGTGAATTTCACGACTTGGTTCCATATTTATTATTCCGCATTTATTATTACATTTGGAATAACTTTCATGCATGCGGTCTCTATCGCATGCATGGTGAATCCTTCTACATTATTCCATTCTTTATTATTTTGTTGAATAACTTTTCATGTGGATTATCACATGCGTGGTGGATGATCCTTTGTATTCATTCCTTATTAAATTGTAGAAATGATCTGCGTCGTGGATTACGCATGGCGGTGAAAATCCATTTACGCTTTCATATATTCTTATTTATACTTAGTTGGTTAAAGTTTTGACTTATACTCCATGAAATTAGTGGAATATCCTTGATATTTAAGCTTCATCCAATATATTTTTTATGGAAATATTCTTACGAGCATTCTTGAATTTTTACTCTATAAAAAGTATCATGTTGACAATTTGGGCGTTATTGGTTCTTGGATAAAATATTTCTTGGACTTGTTTATTGAATTATTATGTCATTGACATCATCCTCATATTATACTATGTTGAAAGTCATCTTTGGCTTACGTGCATAGATGGACTTAGTATGATTATGACCAGGGATCATTCGGTATAATCATGACCTGTTATAAATGATGTGATAAAAGTCCACAGTGGCCTGTAATGCATTGATGAATAGTTTTTGGTATGATTATGACCATGGTTTATTCGGTATAGTCATGACCATTGATGATTTAATGAAAATCCTTGACCGTGGTATAGGGATGATTAGATTTGGTGGTTTATTTATTAAGCTGAGTCTCAGCGATAAAAATTGATGAAAACCTTTTAAAACCTAAAAGATAGTAAACTTTATTCTCTACTTGACTCTTTTAATGGATTGCATATTCCGTTGTAGTTAAACTGGTTGTCTATTGTATTTTATCAGTTTAACATTGTTGAAGACTATTGATAATTTATTCTGCATTATCTTAGTCATAATATTTCTTACTGGGCTAGTTGAGCTCACCCTTTCTTTCACTGTTCTTCTCTTGAAAATGAGAATATAGTTTGGGACGAGTCGGGGAAAAGAGTGATGGTCCCGAAGATAGCATTAGTAGTCCTCACTATTCTGTTAAATAGTGTGACAATAAATATAATGAGGACTCCTTGAGTATGGATATTGTCTAGATGACAATATTCCTATTAGAACTCTCAGTTTATGTATTATCGTATGTTACATTACAGTTGTATAATTAAGTTTGTATTTATAGTTTGTTCCATGTATTTAGCAACTCAGAATGGGTGACGTATACCTATTTTGGGGGCGTCACGGTTGGTATCAAAGCTTGGGATATGATCCTAGGAGAGATGTGAGATAAGAACTTGGAGGGAGAGATGGAAATTCCTTATTTAGTATGACCTACCTAAGTTTATTTGGTATTTTATTGGTGGAATTACGGTGTATAGGGATAATATGTGACATGTTAATTAACCCTTGTTTTGTGGCAGTATTTGAAAATGGCATCCGAAAATGTTAGATAAGCAATTGAGCACCAGAGACCGTTTAGTCTCCACAGATCAATAATCAGGATAATGTGAGACAGGATGGCGATAATCCTCCTATAAACAACACTGATCAAATGACGAACGACGGTACGTTTAGGAGCTTTTTAGAATTCATGCAACATCAGGCGAAGGCGGCTCCTGTTCATAAAGCAAGTGAAAATAATGGCAAGCCACGGTCGGTCACCGCTAAGCAGTTCAAGGAGCTGGGACCACAAGAGTTTTTGGGAAAGCCAGAACCACTTAAGGCGGAGACGTGGTTAAAGCAGATCACTATGATATTTGATGTCTTTGGATGATCAGAGGAGCAAAAGGTTTTATTTTCCACCTTTATGTTGTGTGAAGAGGCGGATTACTGGTGGGAATCTGTAAAACGTACCCAGACTAACACACTCAAGATGTCTTGGGAGAAGTTCCAAGAGCTGTTCAACGACAGGTACTTTCCCGAAAGTATTCGTCACATGAAGGAGGTGGAGTTTATCAAGCTGGAGCAAAATAATATGACCGTGTCACAGTACGAGGCTAAGTTTGTCGAGTTGTCCCGGTTTGCATCCCATTTGGTCGATAATGAGGAGTGAATGACGCGAATGTTTTTAAGAGGTTTGAAACCCGATATACGTCAATACATAATTTCTCGTAAACTTTATTTGTATTCAGATATTGTGAATAGGGCTCAGTTATTAGAGCGCGATAATGAGTCAGCACAACCAATAGGTAACGACCAACAACACAATAATAATTGTACCGGTGGCAACGGCCATCGGAACAACGATAACCATCGTGGCGGAAATTATCATGCCAAGAATGGTAACCATTTCGGTGGTAACCATGACCAAGATAATAGGAATGGAAATTTCAAGAAGAGAAAATTCAATAATGATGGAAAGACGTCAAGACCAAAGACCCGTTGTTAAGGGAGGAGAATCGACCACCTATCATATGTTTCAAATGCGGAGGAGGGACATATCAAGACAAACCGTATGCGATCTTGTCAAAAGCATGTTATAATTATGGAAAGAAGGTCACTTAGCCCGATTTTGTGGTTCACCGTAGACAAGTTCAACTAGGATGGAGGCACCAAAGACCGTTCGGAAAAAAGTCAAAATTGGTAGTGTAGGGAGGAGGCGTTTTTAGTGACTTCTCAAAAGCGAGTAACCCGAACGGTTAGCACGGTTAGTTAATTATAAATTACTGAAGTCTATATCTTATAAGATACCTGGGTTCTACCCATTATTTTATCTCTCTTTGCTTGCGTTCAACATTTAAATTTGACTCGGAGAAGTTAGACTTTGACTTATTGGTTGAAACTTCGTTATTAGGAGCCTTTGTTACCTCTACTATTTTTAAATCTTGTTTGATTCAAATAAACACTTTCACGTTACTTGTCGATCTTATTTTTTTAAAATAATGGCCTTTGATGTGTTTTTAGGAATAAATTGGTTAACTACTCATCATGCTTTTTGTAAGGTTGTTAGCTTTTATATTCATAACCAACCTATTGTGCGAATTCAAGTAACCAAACCACTAAAGTCAATCATTGTCATATCAAGCCATAAGTAAAGATCCTCGAACCTTTCGTTGTTGACTTCCTTGTGTGGAATGCACCGAGGCCAGACTTTCTGTAGGCGACATCGTGAAAGAAGATGGCGAGTTGATAGGTATCATTGTGAGGTGCTATCTAGGTTAAGGGATAGAAGTCACAGTTGGTATCAATGTGACGTACTATCCAAGTTTTGGATGAGAGTCACAGTTTTGAATGATATTTCTATTATTAATAAATTTCCTGGCGTATTCTTGAAGACTTCTTAAACTACCCCTAGAGCATGAAATCGAATTTTGTATTGACTCCAATACAAAACCCATTTCTAAAACCCTCAAATATTTCATCAACTAAAAGGATCTGGTTACGTGGATTATGATGAAAGTCATAATAAAAGCATTGGACTAATGAAAAACATGGGTATACAAGGTATTAGTAAGTGTTATGATGAGTTATGTTGGTTAGTATGTGAAAACATGAAAGTTTCTTAGAAATCACAATGAGTTGAAAATCAGATTTTGGTGAAAAACGTAACATGAAATTCAGCTGACCATATCTCCTATTATATTTTGAATTTTTGAGTGTGGTCAAGTCCTAGAGTTAGATCTATGAGTTACCTAACTAATCCAAGTGGAATCACTGAAAAAGGTGTTGTAGATTTTCATATAGACTGATTTTAGCAAAGGAGGCGGAAACTGAAAATTGTGAAAAAGTTGCTGCCACATTTTTGTAAGGGCTGTTTCGGCCACTTAATTAGTGAGAAAAATTCATGCCTTTTGGGACATGAAATTATATGGTATAAAGAACACCGTGTCCAAAAATGAGCTCATTCTGACTTAAAATGAGCAAGTTATGACCATTTTAATATTTAGGTTTTTCTGACAAAAAACGCTATAATCGAAGTTCTATAAATTCGATGACCATGAAATTTAAACTGGAAGTTCACGTTAACATGTGTAAGATTCTGCCAAGATTTGGAAATTTTTGAAGTTAAACTTGAGGTAGCTAATTTCTTAAGGAATTAATTAGAAATTGATTTTTGAAAAATAGTAAATGAATTTTAAAAATTCCGAGAAAAAATATATGTTCATTATGAGACTATATTATGCTAAATCCCAGAAAAGAAATATTTTTAGGACTGATTTGGTATTTTTCATGAAAATGGTTTAGTTACGAATATATGAGTTAAATATGTTATTTGAAGTAACAAAGTTGGAAAATAGGATTTTATGGTTTGGAAATCCTATATAGAGTATATCGTATTTTTTTTTGATGAGGATTTGATCATTGGTGATGATATCTTATGAGTATGGCATTTTGAATGATTAAATGCATTATATGGTAAAGCGTAAACAATTGAAATAAATTATTTATAAGTTTAAGAAGTGATTGAAATATTGTTATAATATTAATGATATTAGATTATGAGATTATTAAGTGATTGATAACATTGGGATATTCTTGAACCCTGGATAAACTATATTATAAATGTTTAATATTTATCCTTTATCTCATTTGATTGATTCTTTATATCATTAACCTCATGCTTATATTGTGTTGAAAGTCATCTGTGGCTTACGTGCATAGATGGACTTGGTATGATTATGACCAGGTATTGTTCGGTATAATCATAACCGTAATGGAAAACACGATTATCTTTGGCACATAGTGCATGGATAATTCGTGGTCGTGATACTAAAGAATATCCTTGGCCTGTAGTGCAGGGATGATTCGACGATGTGGATTAATTATTGAGCTGAGTCTCAGCAATAAAATATTAATTCATAGATTTGGTAAAAGTCATCTTTGGTAGTAGTGCATTGATGGACTTGGTATGATTATGACCAAGGATTATTCGGTATAATCATGGCCAGTAATTGAAAACACACGAATATCCTTGGCGATGGTATGGATAATTCGTGGTCGTGATACTATTAAGTCGAGTCTCAAGATTATTGATTTCTGATAACAGTATATCTTTGGTTATCTGTATTGCAAAGATGAATTTAATGTTTTCAACGATAAAGGTATTCAAGGTATCTTCACCTCTTCATCATACCAGTAATGCGTATGTAAATTTTAGGGCAAAATTTCATAAGGAGGGAGATTGTGAGACCCCAGATTTTATAAATATAGATTTAAATTTCTAAAAATATTTTTTTATATTATGGTGTGGATTTAATATAATGTTATAGTTAGTAATAATTATAAATTTTGAAAAGTATGCAAGTTGTTATATAATATTCGATTGGTGGGGAATATTCGCTTTTAAATGTAAAATATTAAATGACGGCAAGATAATTATTAGTGGACCCCATGGAATTATTATCATTTGAGAGAAAAACGCGACAAAAATACTTTATTGAAAATAACGGCGAAATTTTACCATTGATAATCGTTGAACTACTCGGTAGTAAAAGTACAAGAATACTGCCGTTGTTGCAGAAGAGCAATTAGATATTGATTATTGATATTTATGAGAAGTCACTCTCGGTTTTGTTCAATTATTGCTACAATATAGTTCTTTGCATAGTATCTCACATTATTTGATTTAATTATTGTTTATTTAGAAGTTTTGTTTTATTCGTATTATTAACGTAATAAAAATGTAAATATCTTTTTGTATAAAAATGAATACTTTATTAAAGTTATTCTATAAATAGAATATATTATATTCTATTATGCATAGTGTTTTCATATAGTAAAATCTTTTTATATAAAATAGAATACTTTATTAAAGTTATTCTATAAATAGAATATATTATATTTTATTATGTATGCATAGTGTTTCATATAGTAAAATCTTTTATATAAAATGTAATACTTTATTAAAGTTATTCTATAAATAGAATATATTATATTTTATTATGCATAGTGTTTGCATAGTGCGATAAGAGTGTTTGCATAGTAAAAATCTTTTTATATAAATAGAATATTTTATATTTTATTTAAAAGATTTTTCTTTAAATATGGACCGTCAGATTAAAAGTAAATCAATCTGACCGTTCATGGATTAGAATTCTTATGCATTCCATTTTCCTATAAATAAAAGCTTAGTTAGAATTAAAACACACCGTAAGTTCAGAGAATTCTCCTTCTATAATATTGAGCGTATTTCCTTAAGAGTTTTAAGAAACTTTGAGCGAAGAACATAGTATAAGTTTTCTTTAGGAAAATCCTCACCCTATCAGTCAGAATATTCTTCTTTTACGGTAAGGGGTGTTATTCTTTCTTATTCATGAAGAGAACTGTTGTTATTCCATTTCTTATTATTCTGTTGGAATAACCTGTATACGTGGAATACCCTATACCTGGTGATATTCTTCTATTATTATGTCTTTATTATTCTGTCAGAATATCCTGTCTGTGCTATACGCCGGACCTGATTCCATTTTATTATTCCGTCATTTATTATTCTGTCGGAATATCCTGTCGGTGTGAATTTCACCTGACCTGGTTCCATCATTTATTATTCTGTATTTACGATTCTGTCGGAATATCCTGTCGGTGTGAATTTCACCTGACCTGGTTCCATATTTATTATTCCGCATTTATTATTCTGTTGGGAATAACATGTCTGTGCGGTCTCTATCGCATGCATGGTGAATCCTTCTATTATTCCATTCTTTATTATTTTGTTGGAATAACCTGTCTATGTGGATTATCACATGCATGGTGGATGATCCTATGTATTCATTCCTTATTAAATTGTAGAAATGATGCTGCGTCGTGGATTCTGCATGGCGGTGAAAAATCCATTTACAGTTTCATATATTCTTATTTATACTTAGTTGGTTAAAGTTTTGACTTCTATACTCCATGAAATTAGTGGAATATCCTTGATATTTGCGCTTCATCCAGTATATTTTTATGGAAATATTCTTCTGAGCATTCTTGAATTTTTACTCTATAAAAAAGTATCATGTTGACAATTTGGACGTTATTGGTTCTTGGATAAAATAATTCTTGGACTTGTTTATTGAATTATTATGTCATTGACATCATCCTCATATTATACTATGTTGAAAGTCATCTTTGGCTTACGTGCATAGATGGACTTAGTATGATTATGACCAGGGATCATTCGGTATAATCATGACCTGTTATAAATGTTGTGATTAAAGTCCACAGTGGCCTGTAATGCATTGATGAATAGTTTTTGGTATGATTATGACCAGGGTTTATTCGGTATAGTCATGACCATTGATGATTTAATGAAAATCATTGACCGTGGTATATGGATGATTAGATGTGGTGGTTTATTTATTAAAGTCGAGTCTCAAATATAAAAATTGATGAAAACCTTTTAAAACCTAAAAGATAGTAGACTTTATTCTCTACTTGACTCTTTTAATGGATCAGATATTCCACTAGCGCTTAAACTGGTTTATCTATTGTATTTTATCGCTTTAACTTTGTTGAAGACTATTGATAATTTATTCTCGCATTATCTTAGTCATAATATTTCTTCTTCGGGCTAGTTGAGCTCACCCTTTCTTTCACTATTCTCTTGTGAAATGAGAATATAAATTGACGACGAGCTCGGGAAAAAGAGTGATGGTCCTGAAGATAGCATTAGTAGTCCTCACTATTTTGTTAAATAGTGTGACAATAAATGTAATGAGGACTCCTTGAGTATGGATATTGTCTAGATGACAATATTCCTATTAGAACTCTCAGTTTATGTATTGTCGTATGTTACACGACAGTTGTATAATTAAGTTTGTATTTGTATTTTGTACCATGTATTTGGCGACTTCGAGAATGGGTGACGATACCTATTTTGGGGGCATCACAACTTTCATATCAAGCCATAAAGCCATTCGTTTATTGAAAATGGATGTCAAGCTTTCTTAGCCCATTTCATGGATTTGAACAAAAATACGTCAGATTTGAATGATATTTCTGTTGTTAGTGAATTTCCTGACGTATTTCCTAAAGAACTTGTTGGGCTACCCCCAGAGTGTGATATTGAATTTTGTATCGACTTTGAACCCGGTACAAAACCCATTTTTAAAATCTCATATCGAATGGCTCATATTGAACTTCAAGAGTTAAAAACCCAACTACAAGAGTTGGTACTCAAGCCTCTATCTAGTAACTTCCTTTGTGGAATGCACGAAAGCCAGACTCTCCGTAGGTGACGCTATATTTGTGTGGTGGTAAACTGATAGGCGCCATTGTGACGTGCTATCCAAGATTGGGATATGAGTCACAGTTGAGAGCAACTTAAGTCAGTAATCGAAATATCTAGCTTTTTAGGCTTAGTTGGTTACTATCGGAGATTCGTGGAAGGATTTTTCTCGAATCACTACTTTGTTAACTTAGCTAACTCAAAAAGATACAAAATTCATATGGAGCGAGGAATGCGAGAAGATTTTCCAAGAGCTCAAGAGGCGACTCATTTTGGAACTTGTTCTGACCATACCATCCTGGAAAAGCGAACGTGGTAGCTGACGCGTTGAGTAGAAGATCGTACGCGAGTACGAGTGCGATATTGTTGAACACAAAGACCTATTTTGTATAATTTACAAATGATAGAGATAGAGTTAACGACTCTAGGAACCCACGTGATGATATACGAGTAGAATCGACTTTAATCAATAATGTTAAAGCCGATCCAGTTACACACCGGAGCTGATGAATATAAAGAAGAAGGTGCAAGAAGGCGTTATTCTAGAAGTAAGAGTCGATGAAGAGAAGAAAGCTCAAACCTTCGATTTATTTGAAATCCTCAATCGAGTAAGAACTGTGGCCTATAGACTCGCCTTAATACTAAGTATGTCACATGTCATAACGTTTTTCACGTATCGATGTTACATAAATATGTGGACGACTTCGAATCATATTATTGCGTTAGAACCTGCATTTAGATAGCCCAGAAGATTTAACGTGCGAGGAGGTACCTATAAAGATCTTGAATAGGAAAGAGCATGTCTTACGCACAAAAGTATACCAAAAGTTAAGGTTTTGTGGAGGAATCATGCTATTAAAGAAATGACCTGGGAGTTGGAATCGGAAATGAAAGTGAGGTATCCGCATCTGTTCGAAACACCAGGTATATAAGTCAATTTCGAGGACGAAATTTCATAAGGAGGGGAGGTTGTATGACCTCGGTTTTTTAAATAATATCAAATTTTTCCAATTATTATTTTGAAATAATAAGGTGTTAAATTGATATAATGTTTTGGTTAAGGGTGAAATGTGCAAATTTTGCAAAATAAGCAAGTGGTTATAAAATAATCATTATTGTCGGGGAATATTCGTTTGGTTGTGGAATATTCTTTTTGTTGGGAATATCCGTACGATGGCGCAGTCATTTATGGGACCCATAACAAAATAACTATCGGAAGAGGAAAACGACAAAGTTTGATTTTTATGAATAACGGCGTAATTGTTACCGTTAACACTGTTGGAATACCTGGTGGTTAAAATACGTGAATACGCGTGTATTGCACGATTGCTGACACCTGTGATTGCATGTATAGTGTGAATTATCGATTCTTACGTAAGAAGACACTTTCTTTCAATAATTGTTACGATGAAGTTACCGCTTAATATTTTATTGATTCAATAATTGTTGCGTTGATATTTTATATTATTGTTATTTTAATAATTGTTGTAAAACTCCAACTTTTATGAATAAAAATGAATTTTCTATAATTATCATTTTTGAATATTATAATATAATGTTATAGTTGTGGGTAATAATTATAAATTTTGCAAAGTACGCAAGTTGTTATAATATTCGATTGGTCGGGGAATATTCATTTTAAACAGGAAATATTCGTACGACAGCACAATCATTGGTGGACCCCACAACGGAATTAATTTCGGATTGAGAAAATGACAAAAATATTTTATTAAAAATAACGGCGGAAGTTTTATCGTTGATCTTGTTGAACTACTTTCATAGTAAAAAGTACAAGAATACTGCGTTGTTGCGTGATAAGTAGACATGGTATTGATTATTGATATTTATGTGAGTAGTCACTACTTTGATTCAATTATTGTCAATTAATAATATGAATTATTATAGTGATAATGAAGTTTTGTTTTATTCAGTATTATTAACATAATAAAATGTAAACATCTTTTATATAAAAATGTAATACTTTAAAAGTTATTCTATAAATAGAATTTATTATATTTTATTATGCATAGTGTTGCATAGTGTTTTTGCATAGTGGTTTTGTGATAGTGTTGATAGTGTTTGTATAGTTAAAATCTTTTTTATATAAATAAAATATATTATATTTTATTTAAAAGATTTTCTTTAAATATGGATCGTCGATTAAAGTAAATCAATACTGACCGTTTCATGAGTTAGTTACTATGCATTCCATTTTTCTATAAATAGAAGCTCATTCCTTCATTATTTCTTACGAATTCATTGAAACTCTGTAGAGAGAAATTTTAGAGAAAAATTTTAGAGAAAGAAGAAGATATTCGCTACTTCACTACTTCTATATCCGAGTTTTTTACGGTGAGGGATATTATTCTTTTGTATTCACGAAGAGAACTTCATTATTCCATTCTTATTTATTACATTGGAATAACTTTTGATAACGTGGCTTACCCTATACTTGGTGAAATCCTTATATTATTCCATTCTTTATGATTACATTGGAATAACTCAGTATACGAGGCATACCCTATACATGACCTCATATCACGCTTAATACCTATACTTGGTGACATTCTTCTATTATTCTCGCTTTTTATTATTACATTGGAATATCACATACTCAGGTTATCTGTAGAACTCAGGTTCCATTTATTACTCGTCTTTATTATTACGTCGAAATATCATGTCTGTATATATCTGCCGGACCGGGTTCCATTTTATTATTCCGTCTTTATTATTCGTTTGAATATCCTCATGCATGTTATATCTTTGGACTGGTTCCATTTTATTATTCCGTCTTTATTATTCTGTTGAAATATCATGTCCGTCTTTATATACGGGACCGGTTCCATCATTTATTATTCCGTATTTATTATTACATTGGAACATCCTCGCGATTGTGATTTTACTTTTTAACTCGGTTTCGTTATTATTATTCTGTTAGAATAACTTTTATGGGCAATCGCATTCATGGTGATATCTTTTGTTATTCCATTCCATATTATACTCGGTTGGTTAAAATTTTGACTTATTCTCCATGAAATTAGAGGAATATCTCGATATTTGCGCTTCATCCAAAGATTTTTCATGGAAATATTCTTCGAGCATTCTTGAATTTTACTCTACAAAGCAAGATCGTGTTGACAATTTGGACGCTATGGGTTCTTGGATAAATTAATTCTTGAACTAATTTTATTGAATTATTATGTCATTGTCATCATCCTCATGTTATATTATGTTGAAAGTCATCTTTGGCTTACGTGCATGGATGAACTTAGTATGATTATGACCAGGGATCATTCGGTATAATCATGACCTGTTATAAATGATGTGATAAAAGTCTTCAGTGGCCTGTAATGCATTGATGGATAGTTTTTGGCATGATTATGACCAGGGGTTATTTGGTATAGTCATGACCATTGATGATTTAATGAAAATCCTTGACCGTGGTACAGGGATGATTAGATATTGTGGTTTATTTATTAAGCTGAGTCTCAGCGATAAAAATTGATAAAAACCTTTTAAATCATAAAAGATAGTAAACTTTATTCTCTACTTGACTCTTTTAATGGATTGCTTATTTCGCTGTAGTTAAACTTGATGTCTATTATATTTTATTAGTTTAACATTGTTGAAGACTAATGATAATTTTATTTTGTATTATCTTAGTCATAATATTTCTTACTGGGCTAGTTGAGCTCACCCTTTCTTTCACTGTTCTCTTCAGGAAAAGAGAATGTAGCCGGGACTAGTCGGGGAATGGAGTGACGGTTCAGATAGTAGCATTAGTAGTCCTCACTATTCTATTAAATAGTGTGATAATAAATGTAATGAGGACTCCTTGAGTATGGATATTGTCTAGATAACAATATTCCTATTAGAACTCTCAGTTTATGTATTGTCGTATGTTACACGACATTTGTATAATTAAGTTGTATTTGTATTTTGTACCATGTATTTGGCGACTCTAGATGGGTGATGTATACCCAATTTTGGGGGCGTCACAATTGTCATTGCACAGTATTTCCCATTACCAGATCAATAATTCATGTTATTTGAATAATATTATTAGATAGCATTATTGCAATGTCTGAAAGTTATGTCAATGAGAGGTTTGGTCATCTAATTAACATGAAGTAAGAGAATCCTTATCGAAAGCCCCTCTTTCCCGGAACTACTGTTGTTATAATTGTGATTCTGTAATATTATTTGGGAATAATTAATTATTGATTTATATGATAAGGAAATATTTATTTGATGCGAATATAACTGATGGATTTATTTATGTGGTTATAAATGAAGGAATTAATCTTTGAGGTGTTTTATCGAGATTTTGTCTGCGTGGAGGTATTAAAATCATCCGTTTGTGGATTTCAGATATTTTTTGTTTGGAATTTAAAAAAACTTTCTTCTGCAAAGTTGTAGAGAATTCGATTTCGTGTGGAATGGACATAAAATTCGTATTTTTTTGATAAACGGGTAATTTTCTATGAATTATTAAAGTTTTTGATTATTGTTTAAATGATAAAATATTTTGGAAAATTCTAGAATTGGTTGGTGAGAAATGTGCTTAATTGAATTTTCAAATGTGGTCGGTGGAAATAGTAACAGGTAAAGCCATCGTGTAAGTAGGTCAAGTCTGCCTTGCCAGTGCTAACATTTTCCTATAAATAGAGGACTAAGTTAGAATTGAAAATCACACCGTAAACAAGTTTTCTCTTTTCTCTTTTATATTATCTAGTGTATTCTTGTGAGTATTTTGATACTTTGAGTGTTGTTATACTATGCAAGTTTCTTCAAAGACTATATCCAAAAGATTCCAAATCGTAAGTACGGTTATTTTGAAGGTAAGGATGTTATTTTCTTCATATATGATATTATTTATTTCAATATCATTACGCCAAGTATTGATCCCGAACTTTTAATCAAATTTGGAACTTGTTGTATCGGGTTACTATTCACGATACTCAAGACTATTCACGATATCGACACTATTCATCAAAAATGAAATTTTCTCTTTTTCTTCCAGATGTCTTTTATGGTTACTATCTTTGATTGTATTCATGTTTTGATCTTTATTTTGAATTCTACTTCACACTTGGTTATTATGGAGTATTATTGAATTTGAATAAATAGAAATACGAATCCATAATATTTGTCCTTCTGTCTCATTGGATTCGTTATCTAAAATGTTTTTCATCATCCTCAGTCCTTAATGGTGATACTTGATGAATATCTTTGGCTTAGTAGTGCAAAGATGAATGATTAAATGATGAATATCTTTGGCCGTAGTGCAAGAGATGAGCAATGTGTTGAGATGAACATGACCAACTGGTGATACAAATGAATATCTTTGGCCCGTAGTGCAAAGATGAATATTTGATTCAAGATGATAGTAGATTTCTTCTCTACTTAACTCTTCTAATGAATTGTTGTTTCCGCTGCAGTTGTTGATCTAAAACTTGTTGTCAATTATATTCTATCAGATTTTTCCCTGTTGAGGACTAACGATAATTTGTTGTATATTATCTTAGTCATAATGTTCTTTACTGGGCTAGTTGAGCTCACCCTTTTCCTTTTTGTTCCATTTTTCTTCTCAGGAAGTGAGAACATAGCAGGATCTAAATCGGGTAACGGAGAGTGATGGTTCTAGAAAGTCGTAGTAGCGATCCTCACTATTTCTATAAAATAGTGTATGAATAAATGTAATGAGGACTTATTTGAGTGTGGATATTGTCTAGAAGACAATATTTGTATTTAAACTCACGAGATGTGTTGTCGTATTTTGCATTTACAATTGTATTATTGAAGTTGTAGTTTACTTTTCATGCCATGTGTAGTTGGCGACTCAAAATGGGTGTGGTGTATACCTATTTTGGGGGCGTCACATAGAATATATTATATTTTATTATATAGTATCCTTTCCATTCTCCTATAAATAGGATGCTTAGTTAGAATTGAAAACACACCAGAAATTCAGAGAATTCTTCTTCTATAATCTTGAGCGTATTTCTTTAGAGTTTTAAGAAACTTTAAGCGTAGAAAACAGTATAAGTTTACTTCAAGAATATCCTCGCCCTACCAGTCGGAATACTCTTCTTTCTAAGGTAAGGGGTATTATTCTTTCGTATTCATGAAGAGAATTATTTTCTTTCAATACTCGTAAGAGTTGTTATTCCATTCTTTATTATTATGTTAGAATAACTCGCTTAATGCTGGCAAGTACCGCATACATGGTGAAATTCTTCATTATTCCATTCTTTATTATTCATTGGAATAACTCGTCTGCAATGCGCTCTATCGCACGCCCGTGAATTCTCGTTGTTATTCTATTCTTTATTATTCTCGTTGGAATATCCCGTGCATGATTGATTACGTGTGACTGGTTCCATTCTTTATTATTATGTTGGAATATCCTGTCTATGCGGATTACGCATAACCTGGTTCCATTCTTTATTATTCTATTGGAATATCCTGTTTGTGCGGTTTACGCATGACCTGATTCCATTATTTATTATTCTGTTGGAATAACCTGTCTGTGCGGATTACGTAGGCCTGGTGAATTCTTCTATTATTCCATTCTTTAATATTCTGTTGGAAAAACCTGTCTATGTGGATTACCGCATGCATGTTGAATGATCCTTCGTATTCATTCATTATTAAATTGTGAAAATGATCTGTCTACGTGGATTACCGCATGGCAGACAAAAATTCATTTGCAGTTTCATATATTCTATTATACTAAGTTAGTTAAAGTTTTGGCTTTTGTACTCCATGAAATTAGTAGAATATCCTGGATATTTACGCTTCATCCAATATCTTTTAATGGAAGTATTCTTCTAAGCATTTTTGAATTCTACTCCACAAAGCAATATCATGTTGACAATTTGGACATTATTGAGTTCAGGATAAATTAACTTATAAATCTTTAAAATTTATTATTGAACTTGTTTTATTGAATTATTATGTCATTGTCATCATCCTCATGCTTATACTATGATGAAAGTCATCTTTGGCTTACGTGCATAGATGGACTTGTTATGATTATGACCAGAGATTTTTCGGTATAATCATGACCTGTAATGTTATAAATGATGTGGTAAAAGTCCTCAATGGTCTGTAGTGCATTGATGGACAGTTTTTGGTATGATTATGACCAGGGATTATTCGCTATAGTCATGACCATTGATGATTTAATGAATATCCTTGGCCCGTAGTGCAGGGATAACTCGATGATGTGGTTTATTTTTTAAGCTAAGTCTCAGCAATAAAAATTGATGAAAATATTTTAAATCATAGAAGATAGTAGATATCATGCTCTACTTGACTCTTCTAATGAATTGCTTATTCATTATGCAGCTAAACTTGATGTCTATTGTATTTTATCGGTTTAACATTGTTGAAGACTAATGATGATTTATTCGCATTATCTTAGTCATAATATTTCTTCTTTGGGCTAGTTGAGCACACCCTTTCATTGTTCTCTTCAGGAAATGAGAACGTAGCTGGGACTAGTCGGAAAACGGAGTGATGGTCCGAGATGGTGTATTTGTAGTCCTCACTATTCTATAAAATAGTGCGACAATAAATGTAATGAAGACTCTATTTGAGAGTGGATATTGTCTAGAAGGCAATATTCCCGTTTAAACTCTCAGCTTTATTTTGTCGTATATTACACAACGTTTGTATAATTAAGTTTGTATTTGTATTTTGTACCATGTATTTGACGACTCAAAATATGTGATGTATATCTATTTTGGGGGCGTCACAGAGGGAGTATTATTATAGAATGAAGGTAGTAGTATTTTAGGACCTTTCTTTAATGGCAGTATGTTATTCCCTCCGTTCCTTAATAAATGACGTTTTAGGATAGTTCTTTTGTTCTTAAATTTATATTCTTTCCGTTCCTTAATATAAGTCGTTTTAGAGTTGTGCACAAGTATTAAGGAAATGATTGTATAACATTAAATATAATATCAATTGTCTATATTGCCCTTATATTGAAAAAAAGAGTGTTATTTATTGGGTAAAAAATAGTAAAAAAACCAAAGTTATATTTATTATTTGGTCTAATATATATTAGAAACTAAGCAATTAATACTTGAAATCCTCAAACGACTTATATTAATGAACAAAAACAATTCTCTAAAATGACTTATATTAAGGAACGGAGGGAGTATATGACATTCTAGGATTTCAAGGAGAATTGGTAACATTATTTTCTTAATTACACCTAAACATTTAATACTGTGACGCCCCCAAAATTAGGTATACATCACCCATCTTGGGTAGTCAGATACATAGTGTAATTTAAATACAACTTACTAATATAATCGTGTGGTAATAATACGATCGAAAAAGCGTGAGTTTGAATACAAATATTGTCTACTAGATATTATACAAACTCAAAAGGAGTCCTCATTACAATTATTATCACACTATTTCACAAAATAGTGAGGACTACTAATGCTATCCTCCTCGACCATTACTCGCTTCTCCGACTCGTCCCAAATATATTCTCATTTCAAGAGAACGGTGAAAGAAAGGGTGAGCTCAACTAGCTCAAGAAGAAATATTTATGACTAAGATAATGCGAATAAATTATCATTAGCCTCTGTGACATGTTAAACCGATAAAATATAATGAACATCAAGTTTAACTACAAATGAACCAAAGAATCCATTAAAAGAGTCAAGTAGAAAATAAAATCTACTATCTTTTATGATTTAAAAGGTTTTTCATCACTATTATAGCCGAGACTCACTTTAATAAATATTCCACATCATCGAATCACCCCGCACTACTGGCCAACGATATTCTTTAAGATCACGACCACAATTATTATTCTACGCTACGTGCGAAGAATAGTTGTGTATTCATTAATGGTCATGATCATGCCAACAATCGTCCATCAATGCACTACTACTACCGAGGATTTTTACCACATCATTTGTAACATTACTACCATGATTACAATCAAGAATAGTCTCCGTCATAATCATACCAAGTCCATCTATACACTATGTGCCACGGATGACTTTCAACATAATATAAACATGAGGATGATGACAATGATATAAGAATTCAATAAAACAAGTTCAAGAATTAATTTATCTAGAAACCAATAACATCCAAATCACAACATGATATTTGCTTTGAGAGTAAAATTCAAGAATATTGAGAAAAATATTTCCATGAAAGGATACCGGATGAAGCGCAAAATATCATGAATATTCCACTAATTTCATGGAGTATAAAGTCAAAGTTTTAACCAACTTGGGTATAATAAAGAATGGAATAACAAAAAGAAATCACCATGCATGCGATAGATCGCACAGGCGAGTTTATTCCAATAGAATAATAAATAACGGAACCAGTCCCAGTAAAATGCACAAACAGATATTCCAATGAATAATAAAGAATGGAACCAGTCCGGTAAAACACACAGCATGGGATGTTCCAACGTAATAATAATAAAGACGGAACCCGTGTTTGGTGTAAAACACATGCATGTGTTCAGTTCCAATGTAATAATAATAAAGATTTTAACCAGTCCTGTGTAAAACACACGAGCATGTGATGTTCCAATGTAATAATAGAAGAATGGAACCAGTCCTACGTAAAACACATGTATGGATGTTCCAAATGTAATAATAATAAAGAGCGGAACCAGTCCTGTAAAACACACGCATGGATGTTCCAAAGAATAATAATAAAGAACCCGGAACCAGTCCTGTAAAACACATGCATGTGATGTTCCAATGTAATAATAGAAGAATGTCACCAAGTATAGGTAAACTCACAGATATCGAGGTTATTCCAATGTAATAATAAGCAATGGAATAACAACAATTTTCTTCATGAATAAGAAAGAATAACACCCCTTATGATAGTACAACAAATAATATTCCCTACCTTAGAAGAACTGAATATTGGAAAAGTGAAGTAGCAGAATACTTTTCTTCTTTCTCTATATAGTTTCTCTCTCTAGAGTTTCAATGAATTCGTAAGAAATAATGAAGGAATGAGCTTTCTATTTATAGAAAAACCGAGGGTGGCTCTTGGTCTTAACGGCGGGTCAAAATGACTTTGGTAATATTGAAGAGACAACTACTATTTACTGAAGGGTAATTAACCCTTGGAACAATCAAGAGGCGCTAACTCTTGGTAATATTGAAGGGACAACTACTATTTGCGAAGGGGTAATTACTATTGACGAAGGTAAATACTATTGACGAAGGTAAATACTATTGACGAAGGTAATTACTATTCACAAAGGTAATTACTATTGACGAAGGTAAATACTATTGACGAAGGTAAATACTATATGTGAAAGGTAATTACTATTCACAAAGGTAATTACTATTGACGAAGAGACTCTTAGATGATGACATATGGCCCCCCATAAAATAATCAAACTTACCACAAACGCCTCATAATGACTCTTTATATACATCAAGGATTGAATAAATATTACCACAAATCATTTTATTTTTAATCAACACCTATTTAATCTTTCAACAATTATTAATCATTTATAACTTGTCGCCTCAATTAATAATATAACATATTATACGATGATCTTGTGACAATAATTGAATCAATAATATAAGAGATATGATGCAAAGAATTACCGTAGCAATAATTGAGTATAAATGAGTGACTTCTCACGTAAGCATCAATAATCAATCTTGTGTCTACTTATGCAACCACACGCAGACATTGTACTTTTACCACCGGGTAGTTCAACAGTTTTAACGGTAATACCTCCTTCGTTATTTTTATAGAAAGATAATTTTGTCGTTTTCTAACTACGATAATACTTCCGCCAGGGGTCCACCATGATTGGTAGTCGTATCGAATATTTCCCGAAAAAAGAATATTCCCAGACCAAACGAATAATATTTTATAACAACTTGCTTACTTTTGCAAAATTTATAAATATTACTCACAACTATAACATTATATCAAATTTATTCCATAATATTCAAAAATAATATTTATAGAAAATTCATCTTTATTTATAAAAGCTGGGGTCTTACAACCTCCCTTCTTATGAAATTTAAGCTTCCCTCGAAATTAAATGCGTGACTGGTATGTCGAAGAGGTAAGGATACCTTGATTTCATTTTAGATTCTAACTCCCAAGTCATTTCCTCAACATCGTGGTTCCTCCACAAAACTTTGACTTGAGGTATAACCTTGGGCGTAGAATATGTTCTTTCTTATCCAAAATTTGAACAGAACCTCTTCATACGTCAAATCTTGGTTATTTCGTCCGGCTCTAACTCAATAATATGGTTCGGGTCTTTCACATATTTACGTAACATGGATATGTGAAAAAACGTTATGAACACGAGACATATTTGGCGATAAAAGCGAGTCTATAGGCCACGCTTCCTACTCGATCGAGGATTAAAATGGACCGATGAATCGAGGATTAAGTTTTACTCTCTTTCCAAATCTTGTAACTCCTTTCCATGGAGTAACTCTTAACAACACATGATCTCCTATATCGAATTCCACGTCCTTTCGATGAAGATCGGCGATAACTCTTTTATCGATTTTGTGAGGTTTTATATCGTTGTCGGATCGTTTGAATCTTTTTCGTAGTCATACATACCAACTCCGGTCCCAACAACGTTGCTTCACCCACCTCATCCCAAATCTTTGGAGAATGACACTTTTTTCCATACAACGCTTGAATGGAGCCATGCCATACTTGCTTGATAACTGTTGTTGTAGGAAAAATCCACCAATGGTAAGAACTTGTCCCAACTCCCCTTGAAATCAAGGACACAGAGTCTTAATAGATCTTTAAGAGTTTGAATAGTCCTCTCGATTGTCCGTCCGTCTCGAGGATGATATCTTAGAAGCTAAATCGTAAGTCTGTGCCCATAGCTTTTTGCAAACTAACCCAAAATCGTGAAGTGAATCTTGGGTCTCGATCGAAACTATGGATACTTAAGCGATACCATCGCCTTACAATCTCGTTTATGTACATCTGAGCAAGACGTTCAAGTGTATAAGTTTCTCGTGTCGGTAAGAAATGAGCGGACTTGGTCAATCTATCAACAATGACCCAAATCGTATCAATTCCTTGAGAAACCTTAGGAAGGCCGTAACTAAATCCATGATAATGTGCTCCCACTTCCATTCGGAATTTCAAGTGGTTGCAATGGACCTTTTGGTACTTGATGCTCCGCTTTAACTCGTTGACAAGTTAGACACCTTGAGATAAACAAATATCTCTCTCTCTTCATATTGCTCCACCAAAATGTATGGCGAAATATCATGATACATTTTGGTACTCCCCAGATGGATTGCAAATGGTGTGTTTATGCGCCTCCATCATGATATTATACTTTAAATCGTGGTCGTTAGAACACAAAGTCCGGAGTTGACTCAAGTATTCCTTCTTCATCGATTCTTGCTTCCGCGTAACACCTTCTTGACTTTCTTCCTCATACGCGATCACTCCAGGTCCAGTAGCTTGAAGCGACTTTAACTTTATCGATTAAAGTCGGTTCTACTCAGATACTCGCTTATCATCCCTGCGTCCCTAGAGTCTTTAACTCTATCTCCATCCTTTGCAAGTCACACAAAATGGGCCTTTGCGTTGACAATAACGCACTCAGTGATTGCATATGATCTTCTACTCAATCGTCGCCTACCACGCTCGCTTTTCGGGATGGTATTGGATGGTATGATCATAATCTTTCAATGAGTTCAAGCCAACGTCGTTGTCCCATGTTGAGTTCTTTTTTGAGTGAAGAAATATTTGAGGCTTTTATGATCCGTAAAGATCTCCACTTTCTCCCCATACAAGTAATGCCTCCAAATTTTAAGTCAAAAGATAACAAATGCCAACTCTAGATCATGAGTAGGATAATTCCTCTCATATTCTTTGAGTTGTCACGAGGCATAAGGCTATAACTTTTCCATGTTGCATGAGAACACATCCCAACCCTTTGCCCGAAGCATCATCAGTAGATGACAAATCCCTCCGAGCCGATGGTATTGTCGAGCAATGGTGATGAAATAAGTCTCTCTTGAGTTCTTGAAAACTCTTCTCACATTCTTTGCTCCAACCGAACTTTGTATCTTTTCGAGTCACCGAAGTCGATGGAGTAGCGATTCGAGAAAATCCTTCCACGAATCTCCGATAATAACCAAATTAAACCGAGAAAGCTACGTGCTTGGGTCCATTTGATTTAGGTTGTTCCCGGCTTTGAATAGCTTCAATCTTTCTTTGGGTCAACAGATATTCCATGACTTGATACCACGTGCCCAAGGAATGCTACTTCTTTGACGAACTCGCATTTCTTCAACTTGGCATAAAGCTTATATTCACGAAGCTTTTGGAGTGTCACCTCGAAGTGTTGCTTTCACGATCTTCACGGCTTTTGGAATAAATAAGAATGTCATCAATAAAGACGACCCACAAAGTGATCTAAATATTCCTTGAATATACTGCTTCATCATATCCATGAAGGCGATGAGAGCATTAGTCAATCTAAACGGACATGACTAGGAATTCATAATGCCCATACTGAGGTTCGAAAGCCGTCTTTGGAATGTCACGGTTCTAATCTTCAATTGGTGATATCCTAACGAAGATCAATCTTTGAAAAGAATTTGGCTCCTTGCAACCGGGTCAAACAGGTCATCAATACGTGGCAATGGATACCTATTTTTGATGGTGACATGATTCAACTCCCGATAATCAATACAAAAAGTCACATACTCCCATCTTTCTTCTTCACGAGCGAATAGAGCACCCCAAGGAGAAGTACTTGGGGCGAATAAAGCCAATGTCTAACAATTCCTCGCAGTTGGGTCTTTAACTCACGAAGTTCAATAGGAGCCATTCGATATGGGGCTTTGGAAATAGGTTTTGTCTGGGGTTCAAGGTCGATACAAAATTCAATTTCATGCTCTAGGGTAGGCCGAAGTTCTTCGAATACGTCAGAAATTTATTAACAATAGAAATATCGCTCAAAACGGCGTATTTTGTTTAAATCGTGACATGAGCTAAGAAAGCTTGACATCCGCTTTTTAATAAGCGAATAGCTTTATGGCTTGAGATGACCAAGTGATTGATTTTAATGGTTTGGTCGCTTGAATTAGCATAATAGGTTGGTTAGGAATATGAAGGCTATGAACCTTACAAAAATAATCAATTTTTGCATGATAAGTAGTTAACCAATCAATCCCTGAATCACGCCAAATGAAAGTATTTTTAATGAAATAAGATCGACGGAGATAATGTGAGGGTGGAGATTTGAACCAAACAAGACTTATAAGCGATTGGATGTTGTAACGCCCCAAAATTAGGTATATCGTCACCCATCTTGGGTCGCCACTTACATGGTACATAAATTCAAATACAACTTACTAATATAAGCGTAAATGTATGCAATACGACATAAAGCGTGAGTTTGAATACAAATATTATCTACTAGATATTATACAAACTCAAAAGGAGTCCTCATTACAACTATTATCACACTATTTCACGAATAGTGAGGACTACTAATGCTATCCTCTCGACCATTACTCCGTTCCCACTACGTCCCATTTATGTTCTCATTTCACGAAGAAACGGTGAAAGAAAGGGTGAGCTCAACTAGCCCAAAGAAGAAATATTATGACTAAGATAATGCGAGAATAAATTATCATTAGCCTTCAACAGTGTTAAGCGATAAAATACAATAGACAACCGGTTTAAGCTGCGGTGGAATAAGCAATCCATTAAAAGAGTCAGTAGAGAATAAAGTCTACTATCTTTTAGGTTTTAAAAAGTTTTCATCAATTTTTATCATTTGAGACTCGACTTAATAAATAAACCACCACATCTAATCATCCTGTACCACGGTCGAAGAATTTTCATCAAATTATCGATGGTCATGACTATCTACCGAATCACCCCTCGGTCATAATCATACCAAAAACTATCCATCAACGCATTACAGCCATTTGAGGACTTTTGTCACATCATTTATATCAAGTCATGATTATACCGAATGATCCTCGGTCATAATCATACTAAGTTCATCTATGCACGTAAGCGAAAGATAACATAATATAACATGAGGATGATGACAATGACATAATAATTCAATAAAACAAGTTCAAGAATTATTTAATCCATGAATTATTAACGTCCAAATTGTCGACATGATCTTTGTTTAAGAGTAAAATTCAAGAATGATCGGAAGAATATTTCCATGAAAAGATCTTCGGATGAAGCATGCAAATATCGAGGATATTCTACTAATTTCATGGAGTATAGAAGTCCAAGTTTTAACCATTTGGGTATAATAAAGAATGGAATAACAAAAGAAATCACCATAAATGCGGTGCCCGCATAGGCGGAGTTATTCCAACGAATAATAATAATAAAATTCACAGAAGCGGAACGAAATAATCGGATGTGAAATTCACAAAACCAAGATGGATGTTCAACATGAATAATAAAGATGGAACGGTCCGGTGTAAAACACACAGATAGGATATTCCAATGAATGATAAAAGCGGAACCAGGTCCGGTGTAAAACACCACGAGCGGATGTTCCAACGTAATAATAAAATGTCAGCGGAACCCGGTCCCGTGTAAAACACACGTGCAGACGAGATGTTCAGCGAGAATAATAGAAGAATGTCACCAAGTATAGGGTATGCCGCGTATCACGAGGTTATGTATAGGGTATGCCACTTTTACAAAGTTATTCAAATGAATAATAATGAATGGAAAAACGAAGTTCTCTTCAAGAAGAAGAAAGAATAACACCCTTTACCGTAAAAAAAAAATATGAATATAGAAGTAGTGAAGTAGCGAATACTCTTCTTCTTTCTATAATTTTCTCTCTATAGCTTCTCTCTATAATTTCTCTCTCAGAGTTTCAATGAATTAAATAGGAAAATAATGAAGGAATGAGCTTATTTATAGGAAAATGGAATGCATAGTAATTAATCCATGAGCAGTCCAGATTGATTTACTTTAATCGACGGTCCCATATTTAAAGAAAAATCTTTTAAATAAAATATAATATATTCTATTTATATAAAAACATTTTACTATGCAAACACTATGCAATACTATGCAAAACACTATGCAAAAACACTATGCAACACTATGCGTAATAAAATATAATATATTCTATTTATAGAATAACTTTAATAAAGTATTCTATTTTATATAAAAGATGTTTCGTTTTATTACGTTAATAATACTGAATAAAACAAAACGTCATTATCGCTATAATAATTCATATTATTAATCGTGATAATAATGGAATCAAACCGGTGACTTCTCACATAAGCATCGATAATCAATACCGGTGTGCTACTTATGTAACCACACTTATTCTTGTACTTTTACTACCGAGAGTAGTTCAACAAGCGGTAACCACGGTAAAACTTCCGTAGTTATTTCAATAAAATATTTTTTGTCGTTTTCTCGATCAAACAATAATTACATTATTAAGGTCCACCAATGATTGAGTAGTTATGCGAATATTCCTGCTAAACCGAATATTCCCAGACCAATCGAATATAATATAACCACTTGCATACTTTGCAAAATTTATAAATACTACCCACAACTATAATATTATCTTAAATTCACACCATAATATTAAAAATTATTTCAACAAAATTTAAATCTTTATTGATAAAATCTGGGGTCTCACAATCTCCCTCCTTATGGAATTTAAGCCCTCGAAAATTAGGTGCGATACTGGTATGATAAAGAGGTGAGGTACCTTGAATACCTTTATCGTTAAAAATATTAAATTCATCTTCGCATCACTGAAGATATTCATTAACAATTCATCTTTGCTTCTGGGGCCAAAGATATACAATCAGAAAACCAATAATCTTTGAGACTCGACTTAATAGTATCACAACCATGAATTATCCATGCACCTTCTTGGCTAAGGATATTCGTGTTTTCAATTCGATCATGATTATACCGGAATAATCCGTAATCATAATCATACCAAGTCTATCAATGCACTACGACCAAAGATGACTTTTACCACATCAATGAATTAATATTTCATTGCTGAGACTCAGCTCAATAATTAATCCATATCATCGAATCATCCTTGCACTATAGGCCAAGGATATTCATTAGTATCACGACCACAAATTATCCATGCACTACGGCCAAAGATAATCGTGTATTCATTAGTATCCGACCACAAATTATCCATGCACTACGGCTAAAAGATAATTGTGTTTTCAATTACTGATTATGATTATACCAAATGATCCACAGTCATAATCATACCAAGTCCATCTATGCACGTAAACCCACGATTGACTTTGAACACATCCATGAATTAATATTTCATTCTTTGAGACTCATTTCGATAATTAATCCACATCGTCGAATCATCCACGCACTACAAAGTAAGGATATTCATTAGTATCACGACCACAAATTATCCATGCACTACTGACCAAAGATAATTGTGTTTTCAATTACTGTTATGATTATACCCAATGATCCTCGGTCATAATCATACCAAGTCCATCTATGCACGTAAGCCATGAGATGACTTTGAACACATCCATGAATTAATATTTCATTCACGAGACTCATTTCGATAATTAATCCACATCGTCGAATCATCCACACTACGGTAGAAGGATATTCATTAGTATCCGCGACCACAAATTATCCATGCACTTCTGACCAAAAGATAATTGTGTATTCATTAGTATCACGACCACAAATTATCCATGCACTACGGCTTAAAGATAATTGTGTTTTCAATTCTGATTATGATTATACTTAAAATGATCCACAGTCATAATCATACCAAGTCCATCTATGCACGTAAAGCCACGGATGACTTTGAACACATCCATGAATTAATATTTCATTCTTTGAGACTCACTCAATAATTAATCCACATCGTCGAATCATCCCCGCATAAAGCTGGGATATTCATTAAGATCACGACCACAAATTATCCATGCACTACTACGAAAGATAATTGTGTTTTCAATTCTGGTTATGATTATACCGAATGATCCTGGTCATAATCATACCAAGTCCATCTATGCACGTAAACCCACGAGATGACTTTGAACACATCCATGAATTAATATTTCATTCTTTGAGACTCAAATTTCAATAATTAATCCACATCGTCCGAATCATCCCCACTACTGAGCTGGGATATTCATTAGTATCACGACCACAAATTATCCATGCACTACGGCCAAAGATAATTGTGTTTTCAATTACGGTTATGATTATACCGAACAATCCCTGGTCATAATCATACCAAGTCCATCTATGCTCTACAGACCACAGATGACTTTAAAAAAAATATAAACATGAGGATAATGATATAAAGAATCAATCAAATAAGATAAAGGATAAATATTAAACATTTATAATATAATTTATCCAGGATTCAAGAATATCCCCATGTTATCAATCACTTAATAATCTCATAATCTAATATCATTAATATTATACCAATATTTTAATCACTTCTTAAATTTATAAACAATTTATCTCAATTGTTTACGCTTTACCATATAATGCATTTAATCATTCAAAAATGCCATACTCATAAGATATCATTACCAATTATCAAATCCTCAAAAATATGCATATACTCTATATAGGATTCTCTAGCCATAAAAATCCTATTATCAACTTTGTTACTTCACATAACACATTTAACTCATATGTTAAGTAACTAAACTATTTTCATGAAAAATACCAAATCAGTCCCAAAATATTTCTTTTCTGGGATTTAGCATAATATAGTCCCATAATGAAAATATATTTTCTCGGAATTTTTAAAATTCATTTACTATTTTTCAAAAATCAATTTCTAATTAATTCCTTAAGAAATTAGCTACCTCAAGGTTAACTCCAAAATTTCCCAAATCTTGGCAGGACCTTACACATGTTAACATGAGCTTCTAGTTTAAATTTCATGGTCATCCAGAGTTATAGAACTCCGGTTATAGCATTTTTAAATTCGGAAAAACCTAAATATTGAAATAGTCATAACTTGCTCATTTTAAGTCGAAATGAGCTCATTTTTGGACAGGAGATACTTTATACCATATACCTTCATGTCCCAAAAGGCCAGAATTTTTCTCATAATTTAAGTGGCCGAAACAGCCCTTAAAGTTTCTGGGCAGTAGCATTTTCGAAATTTACAGCTTTGGCCTCCTTTGCTAAAATCAGTCCACACAAAATCTACAACACCTTTTCCAGTAATTCCACTTGGATTAGTTAGGTAACTCATAGATATAACTCTAGGACTTGACCACATTCAAAATTCAAAATATAATAAGAGATATGGTCAATTGAATTTCATGTTACGTTTTTCATCAAAATCGATTTTCAACTTTTGTGATTTCTAAGAAACTTTCATGTTTTCACATAATAACCAACATAACTCATCATAACACTTACTAATACTTCATATACCCATAATTTTCATTAGTCCAATGCTTTTATTATGACTTTCATCATAATCCTCGTAAATGAGATCCTTTTAGTTGAAGAAATATTTGAGGGTTTAAGAAATGGGTTTTTATCTTTGGAATCAATACAAAATTCGATTTCACGCTCTAGGGTAGGCTAGGAAGTCTTCAAGAATACGCCAAAGAAATTTATTAATGATAGAAATATCATTCAAAATCATTACTCTCGTCCAAGACTTGGATAAGACGTCACATTAATCCAACTCTGTGACTTCTATCCCTTAACCTAGATAGCATCTCACAATGATACCTATAAACTTGCCATCTTCATTCACGATGTCGCCTCGTAAAGTCCGGCTTGGTGCATTCCACACAAGGAAGTTAACAATGAAAGGATCGGGGCTCTTTACTTATGGCTTGATATAACGGTGATTAACTTTAGGGTTTGGTTACTTTGAATTAAGTATAACAGAGTTGGTTATGAATATAAAAGCTAACAACCTTACGAAAAGCATGATGAGTAGTTAACCAATTGATTCCTAAAATCACATCAAAGGCAAGTATTTTCAAAAGATAAGATCGACAGAATAGCGTTGAAAGTGTTTATTTGAATCAAACAAGATTTAAAAATAGTAGAAGCGTAACGAAGGCTCCTACTATCGAAGTTTCAACCAATAAGTCAAAGTCTAACTTCTCCGAGTCAAATTTAAGCGTTGAACGCAACTAGGTGAAATAAAAGAGTGGTAGAACTAGTATCTAACACGGTATAGACTTATGAAGAGCTTCACGATTAACTTACACCCGTGATAATTTTATTCGGGTTCCTCGTCACGAGAAAAAAACGCTTTCTCTTAAACTACAGCTTTGGTTTATGCAGGGGCGACCTTTGGTGCCTCCATCCTAGTTGAATTTGTCTTGATAAACGACAAAATCGAGCTAAGTGACCTTCTCTTCCACAATTATAACATGCTTTGACGGCGTGGCGCGATCCGGATGATGTGTCCTCTCCTCCGCATTTGAAGCATATAATGGGTTGGTCGTTCTTCTTCCTTTGAAACGGGTCTTTGGCGCCGACGTCTTTCCATCATTGTTGAATCTTCTTTTCTTGAAATGTCCATTCTTATTATTTTGGCCCCGATTACCACCGTGGTTACCATATCTCGGCTTTATTGATTTCCTCCACGCTTGTTGTCACCGCTGATGACTACTCGCCGGTATTATAATTTTCTTACACGCTTCTCTTTTTTAGTTCGTTGACTCGTTATCGCTCTCCACTAATCGAGCCCTATTTACAACATCTGAATAAAAACACGGTTTATGAGAAATAAGATGTTGACGTATCTCCGCTTCAAACCTCTTAAAAACATTCGCGTCATTCTCTCTTCATTATCCACCAGTGGGGCGAATCGTGATAACTCCGCAAATTTTGCCTCGTATTGCGACACGGTCATATTGTTTTGTTCCAACTTTATAAACTCCACCTCCTTCATGTGGCGAATACTTTCGGGAAAGTATTTGTCATTGAACGACTCTGGAACTTCTCCCAAGATATCTTCGATGCAATGGAGGTTGAGTCGTTTCTGGAATTCCCACGATGTCCGCTTCTCAGCGCAACATAAAAGCGTGAAAAGGAACCTTTTGCTCCTCGGAGCATCCCAAGACATCAAATATCTTGTGTAATCTGCTTTATCCATGCTTCCGCGAAAGTGGTTTTAGCTCTCCCTTAAACTCCGGTGGTCCCAACTCCTTGAATTGTTTAGCGGTGACCGCTTTGAAGAGAGTTTCCGTGTTTCCACCTACGTTTTGGACAGAAAGTCGCGTTACTTTGATGTTGCATGAATTCTAAAAACCTTTTAAACGTACCGTCATTCATCAATTGATCAGTGTTGTTGTTTACAGGAGGATTATCGCCATCCTGTTGCACATTGTCCTGATTATTGATCTGTGGAGAATCAACAGTCTCCTGTGCTCCATTGCTATTCTCAACATTCTCGGATGCCATTTTCAAACACTGCCACAAAATAAGATTAATTGACATGTAACAATTATCTTTATATTCTGACCGACCAATAAAATAGCACATAAACTTAGGTAGGTCATACTAGCGAAGGTATTCCCCGTCTCTCCCCTCCTAGTACTTTTCTCACATCTTAGCCAGGGATCATATCCCTTAGCTCTGATACCAACTGTGACTCTGGACACCAACTTGTGTCAGCACCTCACATTGGTACTATCGACTTGCCACCGAAGAGCGGCGTCCCTACGGAGAGTCCGGCCGGTGCATTCCCATCAACGAAGTCACCAATGAGAGGCTCGGGGCTCTTCACACTTATGGCTTTGATACTAACCGTAACGCCCCAAAAATTAGGTATCGTCACCCATCTTGGGTCGCCACTTACATGGTACATAAATTCAAATACAACTTACTAATATAACTGTCGTGTACAATACGACATAAACTGTGAGTTTGAATACAAATATTATCTACTAGATATTATACAAACTCAAAAGGAGTCCTCATTACAACTATTATCACACTATTTCACGAGAATAGTGAGGACTACTAATGCTATCCTCGGACCATTACTCCGTTCCCAGACTCGTCCCAAATATGTTCTCATTTCACGAGAAAACGATGAAAGAAAGGGTGAGCTCAACTAGCCCAAAGAAGAAATATTATGACTAAGATAATGCGAGAATAAATTATCATTAGCCTTCAACAAATGTTAAACCGATAAAATACAATAGACAACCGGTTTAAGCTGCGGCGGAATAAGCAATCCATTAAAAGAGTCAAGTAGAGAATAAAGTCTACTATCTTTTAGGTTTTAAAAGGTTTTCATCAATTTTTATCACGAGACTCGACAATAAATAAACCACCACATCTAATCATCCCCATACCACGGTCAAGGATTTTCATCAAATTATCAATGGTCGTGACTATCCGAATCACCCCTGGTCATAATCATACCAAAAACTATCCATCAACTTGCATTACGAGCCAACGAGGACTTTTGTCATATCATTTATATCAAGTCATGATTATCTTAGAATGATCCTGGTCATAATCATACTAAGTTCATCTATCTTGCGTAAGCGAAGATAACATAATATAACATGAGGATGATGACAATGACATAATAATTCAATAAAACAAGTTCAAGAATTATTTAATCCATGAATTATTAACGTCCAAAATTGTCGACATGATCTTGTTTATGAGAGTAAATTCAAGAATGATCGGGAAGAATATTTCCATGAAAGATCTTTGGATGAAACGAAATATCGAGGATATTCTACTAATTTCATGGAGTATAGAAGTCCAAGTTTTAACCAACTGGGTATAATAAAGAATGGAATAACAAAAGAAATCACCACGTAAATGCGGTGCTTGTGCGCGAGACGAGTTATTCAACGAGAATAATAATAACGGAACCCGAGGTCGGGTGAAATTCACAATCAAGCGGGATGTTCAATGAATAATAAAAAGATGGAACCCGGATCCGGTGTAAAACACACGAATAGGATATTCAGCGGAATGATAAAGGCGGAACCCGGTCCTGGTGTAAAACACGAACGTGATGTTCCAATGAGAATAATAAAAGCGGAACCGGTCCCACGTAAAACACATGAGCGGGATGTTCCAACGAGAATAATAGAAGAATGTCACCAAGTATAGGGTAAATGGCATATACAAAGTTATTCCAATGAATAATAAGCAATGGAATAACATAAGGATTTCACCAAGTATAGGGTATGTCACAGCGTATCACGGGTTATGTATAGGGTATGCCACTTTTACGAAGTTATTCCAATGAATAATAATGAATGGAATAATGAAGTTCTCTTCAAGAAGAAAGAATAACACCCTTACCGTAAAAAGAACCTAATATAGAAGTAGTGAAGTAGCGAGAATACTCTTCTTCTTTCTATAATTTTCTCTCTATAACCTCTCTATAATTTCTCTCTCTAGAGTTTCAATGAATTAAATGAAAAATAATGAAGGAATGAGCTTATTTATAGGAAAATGGAATGTATAAGAATTAATCCATGAGCGGTCCGATTGATTTACTTTAATCGGCGGTCCATATTTAAAGAAAAATCTTTTAAATAAAATATAATATATTCTATTTATATAAAAACATTTTACTATGCAAACACTATGCAATCTTATGCAAAACACTATCTGCAAAACACTATGCAACACTATGCGTAATAAAATATAATATATTCTATTTATAGAATAACTTTAATAAAGTATTCTATTTTATATAAAAAGATGTTTACGTTTTATTACGTTAATAATACGAATAAAACAAAAGCGTCATTATCGCTATAATAATTCATATTATTAATCGAAATGATAATGGAATCAAACTGGTGACTTCTCACATAAGCATCGATAATCAATACCGGTGTGCTTCTATGCAACCACACTTATTCTTGTACTTTTACTCTGAGTAGTTCAACAATAACCACGGTAAAACTTCCGCCGTTATTTCAATAAAATATTTTTTTATCGTTTCTCGATCAAATGAATAATTACATTAATAGGGGTCCACCAATGATTGAGTAGTTATACGAATATTCCCTGCTAAACCAAATATTCCCAGAGCCAATCAAATATAATATAACCACTTGCATACTTTGTAAAATTTATAAATCTACCCACAACTATAATATTATCTTAAATTCACACCATAATATTAAAAAATTATTTCAACAAAATTTAAATCTTTATTGATAAAATCTGGGGTCTCACGAGATGTAATGAAGGTTTCTCCCAACCGGAGTTTCCACAGATAAATCAAAGTCTAATTTCTCCTGAGTCAAATTTAATCGATGGCCTTAAGTAGGAGAAATAAAAGAATGGGAAGAAGCCCAGGTATCAAATAAAGTATAGACTTCATTAGAGTTTATGATAAGCTTACCCGTGATGACCTCATTCGGGTTCCTTGCTCTGAGGTCACAACAAACGCCTCCTCTTGCTACTCTGGGTTTGACTTTTCTAGGGCGACCTTTGGTGCCTCCATCCTAGTTGAATTTGTCTTGATGAACGCAAGAAAATCGAGCTAAGTGACCTTCTCTTCCACAATTATAACATCTTTGACGGCATGGCGCGTGATTCGGATGATGATGTGTCCCTCTCCTCCGCATTTGAAGCATGATGATAGTGGTCTTTCTCCTTCCTTAACAACGGTCTTTGGTCTTGACGTCTTTCCATCATTGTTGAATCTCCTTTTCTTGAAATGTCCATTCTTATTGTTTTGTACGATTACCACCAGAAGTGGTTACCATATCTGATCCATTGATTCCTTCACGCTTGTTGTCACCGCTTCGATGACTACTCTCGTGATATTATAATTTTGTCACGCTTCTTTTTTAGTTGCGTTGACTCGTTATCGCTCCTCCACTAATCGAGCCCTATTTACAACATCCTGAATACAAACACGGTTTATGAGAATAAGATGTTGACGTATCTCCTGACTTTCAAACCTCTTAAAAACATTCGCGCCATTCTCTCTTCATTATCCACCAGTGGGACGAACCGTGATAACTCCGCAAATTTTGCCTCGTATTGCGACACGGTCATATTGTTTTATTCCAACTTGATAAACTCCACCTCCTTACGTATGGCGAATACTTTCGGAAAGTATTTGTCGTTGAACAGACTCTGGAACTTCTCCCAAGATATCTTGATCTGAAAGAGGTTGAGTACGTTTTACCGATTCCCACGAAAGTCTGCCTCTCCGCGCAACATAAAAGGCGGCAAAGGGAACCTTTGCTCCTGGAGCATCCCAGACATCAAATATCTTGTAATACTGCTTTATCCATGCTTCCGCCGAAGTGATTTTGGCTCTCCCTTAAACTCCGGTGGTCCCGGCTCCTTGAATTGTTTAGCGGTGATCGCCGAGAGAGTTTCCGTGTTTCCACCTATGTTTTGGGCGAGAATCGCTTCTCTCCTGGCATTGCATAAATTGTATAAAGCCTCTCGAACATTTGATCATTCATCATTTGGTCGGTGTTGTTGTTTGCATGAGGATTGTCGCATTCACGATGCACATTATCCTCGATTATTGATATGTGGTGAATCAACGATCGCTGTGCTCCATTCTTATTCTCAACATTCTCGGATGTCATTTTCGAGATCTTGCCATAAAACAAAAGGTTAATTGACATGTAACAAATTATCCCTATATTCTGATTCTACCAATAAAATATACATAAACTTAGGTAGAGTCATACTAGCGAAAGGTATTCCCCGTCTCTCCCCTCCTAGTACTATTCTCACATCTTAGCCAGGGATCATATCCCTAAGCTCTGATACCAACTGTGACGCCCCAAAATTAGGTATACATCACCCATCTTGGGTAGTCAGATACATGGTACAGAATTTAAATACAACTTACTAATATAAGCGTAAGGTATGTACAATACACATAAACTGTGAGTTTGAATACAAATATTGTCTACTAGATATTATACAAACTCAAAAGGAGTCCTCATTACAATTATTATCACACTATTTCACAGAATAGTGAGGACTACTAATGCTATCCTCTGGACCATTACTCCGTTCCCCGACTCGTCCCAGCTATATTCTCATTTCCTGAAGAGAACAGTGAAAGAAAGGGTGAGCTCAACTAGCTCAGTAAGAAATATTATGACTAAGATAATGCAGAATAAATTATCATTAGCCTACAACAGTGTTAAACTGATAAAATATAATGAACATCAAGTTTAACTACGGTGAACCAAAGAATCCATTAAAAAGTTAAGTAGAAAATAAAATCTACTATCTTTTATGATTTAAAAGGTTTTTCATCATCATTATAGTGAGACTCACTTTAATAAATATTCCACATCATCGAATCACCCCTCGCACTACTTCTGACCAGGATATTCTTTAAGATATCACGACCACAATTATTCATGCACTACGGGCCGAGAATAGTTGTGTATTCATTAATGGTCATGATCATACCAACAATCGTCCATCGATGTACTTCTGACCAATTGAGAATTTTTACCACATCATTTGTAACATTACGGTCATGATTACAATCGAATAGTCTCTCGGTCGTAATCATACCAAGTCCATCTATGCACTCTGAGGCCACGCAGATGACTTTCAACATAATATAAACATGAGGATGATGACAATGATATAAGAATTGATAAAACAAGTTCAAGAATTAATTTATCTAGGAACCAATAACATCCAAACTGTCGACATGATCTTTGCTTTGTAGAGTAAAAATTCAAGAATCTTGAGAAGAATATTTCCATGAAAGGATCTTTGGATGAAGCCTTGAAATATCATGAATATTCCACTAATTTCATGGAGTATAGAAGTCAAAGTTTTAACCAACTGGGTATAATAAAGAATGGAATAACAAAAGAAATCACCATGCATGCGATAGACTCCTTGCAGCAAAGTTATTCCAATAGAATAATAAATAACGGAACCCGGTCCCATGTAAAATGCACAAACAGCGAGGATATTCAATGAGAATAATAAAGAATGGAACCAGGTCGGCGTAAAACACACAGGCAGGATGTTCCAACCAGAATAATAATAAAGACGGAACGTGTCCTGTAAAACACACAAACAGGATGTTCCAATGAATAATAATAAAGAAGGCGAACCGGTCCTGGTGTAAAACACACGCATGTGGATGTTCAATGTAATAATAGAAGAATGGAACCAGTCCGGCGTAAAACACCTGAGACGGATGTTCCAGAATAATAATAATAAAGATTTTAACCAGTCCGGTGGAAAACACATGCAGGATGTTCCAGCAGAATAATAATAAAAAGATTTTAACTAGGTGTAAAACCTACATGAATGAGGATGTTCCAATGTAATAATAGAAGAATGTCACCAAGTATAGGTAAAGCAAGCATATACAAAAGTTATTCAATGAATAATAAGCGATGGAATAACAACAGTTTTCTTCGTGAATAAGAAAGAATAACACCCACTTACGAGTACAACAAATAATATTCCCTACCTTAGAAGAATCGAATATTGGAAAAGTGAAGTAGCGAATAATTTTTCTTTCTTCTCTATAGTTTCTCTCTGTAGAGTTTGGTGAATTCGTAAGAAATAATGAAGGAATGAAGCTTTTATTTATAGAAAAAAGCGAGGGTGGCTCTTGGTCTTAACGAAGGGTCAAATGACTCTTGGTAATATTGAAGAGACAACTACTATTTCATGAAGGGGTAATTAACCTCTTGGAACAATCAAGAGGCGATTAACTCTTGGTAATATTGAAGGATAACTACTTATTTGCGAAGGGTAATTACTTATCGACGAAGGTAATTACTATCGACGAAGGTAAATACTATTGATGAAGGTAAATACTATCGACGAAGGTAAATACTATCGACGAAGGTAATTACTATTCACAAAGGTAATTACTATTCGACGTGCATAAAATACTATCGATTGAAGGTAAATACTTATTGTGAAAGGTAATTACTATTCACAAAGGTAATTACTATCGTGAAGAGACTCTTAGATGATGACATATGGCCCCCATAAAATAATCAAACTTACCACAAACGTCTGCATAATGAGACTCTTTATATACATCAGGATTGAATAAATATTACCACAAATCATTTTATTTTTAATCAACACCTATTTAATCTTTCAACAATTATTAATCATTTATAACTTGTGCGTCTCAATTAATAATATAACATATTATACGAAGAGATCTTGTGACAATAATTGAATCAATAATATATAAGATATGATCGTTAATTATCATGTTGATAATTGAGTATAGCTAAGTGACTTCTCAATAAGCATCGATAATCAATACTTGTGTCTACTTATGCAACCAATGCCAGTATTACTTTACTTTTACCATCAGGGTAGTTCAACGGTTTTAACGGTAACACCTCCTTAGTTATTTTTATAGAAGATAATTTTGTCGTTTTCTAACTACGACAATACTTCCGATTAATGAGGTCCACTTATGATTGAGTAGTCGTATCGAATATTCCCCGACAAAAAAGAATATTCCCAGGCCAAACGAATATTTTATAACAACTTGCTTACTTTGCAAAATTTATAAATATTACCCACAACTATAACATTATATCAAATTTATTCCATAATATTCAAAAATAATATTTATAGAAAATTCATCTTTATTTATAAAAGCTGGGGTCTTACAAATACTCTCTTTAATTCTCTGCAATTTTTTCAAAGCTACTTTTTATCTTTCTCTTTTAATATCCTACTCGTATACTCTCTTTAATTCTTATATTTTCTCATTCCTTTAACAATATGTCTATCTCATCTTTATCACATATAATTTAGTTTTTTATTTATCTATTTTTGGTAATACTTCATCCGTTCCTTAATATAAGTCATTTTAAAGTTGTGCATAAGTATTAAGAAAATGATTGTACAACATTAAATATAATATCAATTGTCTATATTGTCATTGTAAAGAAAAAGGAGAGTGTAATTTATTGGGCAAAAAATAGTGAGAGAACCAAAGTTATATTTATTACTTGGGGTAATATTGTAAACTAAGCAATTATTGCTTATTTGAAATTCTCAAACGACTTATATTAAGGAACAAAAATAATTTTCTAGAACTACCTATATTAAGGAACAGAGGGAGTACATAGTAATTTTAGGAGTTTTAACTTACTTAATCCATGTGCAAAAATCATAAACGTCACATATTTAGGAATGGAGGGAGTAATATTTTTTTCTCTCTATTTGGAATTCTAAGAAGACTCGTTCATCTAAAAACTCTAACCATTCCTTAGCACATGCATGCTCCCATTCAGAGTCAGTCTTGGGTTTTCTAAGGCTCATGATAAATTTTTTCAAGAGTGCCCCTTTATACAAATTAAACAAAAAAATAAATAAATTATCAACTAATTAATTTTATTAAAATTATAAGAATTTACAAAATATAAGGAAGAACACTTTGGGGCCCCATTAAAATCTTGCTTGGGGAAAATCCAATGAGACAAAATCCCAAACAAATGAAATAGAGTATCATGGATTAATGTAAACATTACATTAAAAAAACGAAAACTATATATTCTCATATTTTCATCAATATTTTCATTTTCATCAAGGAAAGGTTCATCACTATTTTCATTTTCATCTAGATCATCAATTTCTTCATTCACATCATTCTCATTTTCTACTAATTCTTCCAATTAAATTGGTTGTTAATATTTATTTGGTAAATCTTCATCTAAATTTTCAAGTGAAGCATTGGTTTGTTTAACAAAATATTTATTCAAAGATCCTCTTAAACTTTGAGCAATTTCTTCTTCTTTTTTCTTTCTTTCTCTTGAGATTTCCGGAAAGTTGTTTCTTAGGAAACATTTTTTAATTTTTATTAAAAACACAACACAATAAAAAACAATAAAACTAATTAACAAAGAACAATAAAACCTGAATTTTGAGCATATTTTCTTTCACTTAAAATTTCCAATTATAAAGAACAAGAATCCCAGCTAAGTTTTATGTTGAATCAAATTAAAAGTTAACAAAGATATGTATAATGATTTACAAAATTTATACATCTAGATTCTATATGCATCTTTAAAAAATTACATTTCAAAGAAAGCGTGGTATGGATAAATTTCATGGATGATTTATTTTCCAACTCTATTGGAGAAGAAGAGAATCATTGAATTTTTTTTGCTTACATTGCGTTATGAACTGAGAAGGTCGAAGGGTTTCCTTCTTTTTGTGGCTAAAAGTGTTTTGATTCCTTATATTATTGATTTGTTTTATATTATATTTTATAATTAATACGAGGGCTTAACTTTCTTTCCGACACGTTTCTTCTTCTTGAGATTGATTATATAAAAATGATTGTATTGATTGACTTCCTTTTCATTAACAAATACATGAACCCCGAACTGCAGCCCTAACCGAAGGCTGACTCTGCTCCTATCCTGCTAATATATGTTATATAGAAAGAGAAGGTGAGAGGAAGTGGAAAGACTCGATGAAAGAGGAAAAATTTATTGTCCTCTTGATTAAACCCTCCATGAGAGGCCTATTTGGATACCCAAAATTCAAGGACACATTTTGCATTCTAACAATTTGATCAACTTGAACAAATTTGATTCAAAATGCATCAATAACCATGATAAAGACATTTAAATTCTTTCTTAAGATATATTAATTCTTTTGTGGGTTAATTATATTTGCATAAACCTCTTCGCAAGAAGCAAAAGTTTGTTGTCATAGATCTGTCAAGACCAATAGGCCAAAAGTGATGCGTACAAATTAGTAAAGTTTGTTTTGCATTTCAATTATTTCAATGGAGGATCAGCATATATAGTAATTAATGGTTAATTCGATCCATCTCATATATTTAGTTCCAAAACTTCTGCGCACAATTGCCATGCCAAAAGTTCTGACCCATTTTCTCGTTGAGTCATGGGTACAAAATAAATAAGATGTTGAAAGTTTTTTCTAAGATGCACCAACTCTTTAACCTAAGTACGTAGCCTTGTTTATTCTAATTTTTACATGCCAATTCCATGGAACAGGCAGCCCCAACTGTTATACATAATGATTTAAAGTCTGCTAATATATTGATGGATCAATTAATCTGAGCAAAGGTAATTGTACTGCATGATATTACTTGTTTTTACTATTTTAAACCCGTTTGATCACCATCCGTTTGGCAGGGCGATTATTGGGAAATAATCATTTAATGTTTTTTAATATCTGATTGGCTTGATGTCTACTTGTGTTGTTGAGTGGGTTGTTAAATTTTGATGGCAGCAACTCAGGCCTCAAAGGCACATATGAATACAATGATCCTGCTTACATATCTACAAACAAATTCACAACCAAGAGTAACATCTATAATTTTTATATTATCATGTTTGATCTGGATCAATCAGATATTTTTATTCTTTTTCACTTCGTGCTTACCCTTTTTAGCGACGGATCGGCGACGGTTCGGTTATACAACCGTCGTCTATACTTTTAATGACGCTTATATGTTGTCCGTCGCTAAAAGTAGAACAACGGTTGTATGATCAAACCGTCGCCGGGTCCGCTGCCATTGTAAAGGGAAGACGTTTAAAGAGAAGTATCTTGACTGATCCTTTTCTATCCTGTTTGAACTCATATATATCATAGTGATAGCCATTCATCCACACCAAAACTTAATGGAATATGTGAATTAATCTGATACCTTCATTTTCTCACTCATCCAATCTTATACCCCTTATACATTGTTTTCCTTTCTCCGAAGGCGGCTATGAGTTCAAATGGTGTTGATGAAATTCTTGACAAACGTCTTGTTAGGAAATGTGACCTTGAAGAAGCGAGAAGCCTTGCTCTCAGTGCTCATAAATGCTAGCTGCACTACACACTCAGAAAAAATATCCCAACTTAACTTTAATTCTTATATTTTATTACTGATCGAGTGAATTATATATGGTGCACAAATTTGTGTACATATTCTCTAATTAAGGAGTAGTGGAAGAATAAGTAGTAGTGTGATAAGTCGGTATATGTTAATTTTTTAAAACTAGAGGGAATTTTAAGTCCTCGTAATATTTTATATGTATAGAGCTTCAAAAAAAATGTCATACTCATGTTGCGATAAAAATATGTTGAATTTTATTTTGTAAACATTTAAATGAATTTTACATATATTTATATTAATTTACATGTTTTATCGCAACATATAAAATGACTTTCATTCAATAACACAGACAATTTACTACAAGAAAATGACCTAAATATTCTGACAAAATTATTTCTAACTGAAATAATTTCTATTAACGCAAAATTTTATACACGATTTAAATCACCAAAACAAAGAGGCCCAAAATTACATAAGCGAAGATAGATTGATTGTATTTTGTGAAATCAAATTCACGAAATGCACTCAAGATAAACATACAAAAAATATAAAACATGAACACAAAAATTTACGTAAAAACTCAATTAGGAAAACCGCCGAGAGAGAGAAGAAATCCATTATAATAATATGAAGAGAACAAATTGTGTATTTGTGTTATATGTATTGTGTGTAATGTCTCCAAACCCTTGCTTATTGCTGTATTTATAGATGTCATGTCCTTCAGAATCTAATTAGAAGTAGAAGTCTTTTTTAGAATCAACTTATAACCGCAATTAATGATTGATAGATTTCTTCCCAAATTAGATCTCCTTATCCCACCAAATAAGGAAACACAATTTTAGTTCAATAAGGACTCTCCCAAAACATCAAAATAAATATATATGGGCCAATACCAAATTACACCTTGGCTAGATCCTAATAATCACATCCCAACATACTCATGTTTGCGATAAAAATATGTTGATTTTTATTTTGTAAACATTTAGATGAATTTTACATATATTTATATTAATTTACATGTTTTTATCGCAACATATAAAATGATTTTCATTCAATAACTTAGACAATTCACTACAAGAAAATGACCTAATTCTGATGGAATTATTTCTAACGGAAATAATTCCCTTGGAAATTAATTCAGACAAAATATTTTTTCAGAATTAATTCTCTCAAAATTAACTTTAAGTCCGATGGAATTCCCTAGAAAAATAATCCATGCCCTTGGCGCCAATGTTCTTACTAGCCTAACAATTAATTAGCATTCTAAGGTTAAAAGGTTAGCCCAAATTTTGGCCCTAAATTCAATTAGCAGCTTTTGATTCTTTCATGTCCTAAATTTGGACTGCCTTCTCGAATGTAAACATGAATATGTATTTCGACTGTTAACATGTATTTATAATTGTTAATGATTTTGGCTGATTTTGTGATGTAAACATGAACAAGTGTATACATGGTTGATTTTGAAATTTTCTTTGTTTATTGATTATAAATATCAGGTATCTCGATCATTACATTTCTAAATATCGGGCTATCTTAGCTTTGGTTTGATATTGGCACTGACTTAGCGTTGTTTTGATAAGAATTTTTGTTATATATTTGTGAATTCTAGTTACAGGTAGATGCCTTTTGGTTCTTATAGTTCATACGAAGGTTTTGTTAATATATTTATTGGTTGTGGAAACTATAGAACAAGTAATAACCAAAGTAGAATTAGCATTTAACTGAGTTATATAATACTAATCTAATACTAACTAGATATTTTTAAATTAATTTAAGATATTTTAAACTCAAAATTAATATAGATTCTTTTAATTTAAATTAGTGCAAAGTTGAATATTACAAACAGTTTAATAAGTATGATTCATTGTAAATTTTATTATTTCATAATTTCTAGTAAGTCATTTTAATTATGAATTTAAAAAATCTCAAATTGATTTTTAAAAATTAATAATGATCTTATAATTTAGAACTGATGGATTACTATTTTGCATGCAAATTAGCTGTGAGGATCGTGCATAATTTTTCCAACTGATACATGTGTTTAAAATTTAAATTTAAACAATAAATGAAAAAACAAAACAAAAGTAGAAAATTAAATGAGAGAGTACTAGAGATAAAAATAAGAGCTCCAATAATAATCATATTCTATTACATAGTTTACCATTGAGTACGTAAATGACCTGCTCCTCTTCCTTTATTATACATATAGATATAGATAGAATTGGACAACATGTATGTATACATGGTCCTTATTTATTAATTAGAGGCAAGGCGCATGCACTACGTACAATACTGTGTCGACGGAGGTCATTCAATTCCAATTGCGGCGGAGGTGGTGGTGGCGTTAGAGCTAATCAGTAGAGAATTTTTACCCACATAAGGTGGGTAAAATTTGATTGTGGGTAAGTGTAGCAGCCGACCACAAATTTGTTCGTAGGATTGATATGGGCAGTTCACAAAAGATATTCCATCTTTATCCGCGCATAGAGATATACTTGTAAGATAATAACGTGGTGGAGATATTCTTTCCGGACTTTGTCGGCATCCGAAAAGGGGACGGACATTTACGCCTCGTGTGATCGCTTCGAGTATTGCAGTAAATGGATACAAAGTATTGATACTCGGAAAAATTCCTGCATGCATGCGCGCGCATTATTCATTCATTCATTACGTTAGTTAATTTGCGTTCATCATATATATTACTAGTATTAACTAACAAAAATAATAGTACTCCATTAAGATCAGGTCGATGACTAATTCGGTCGTGACCAGGGAATTTAAATTAAGTTTTTTGAAAAAGAAAACCTACACTCACATTATTAATATTTAGTAAAATACTTTTTTTATATATAACATGCATGCAGGATTTACTGAAACGTTCATATATATTTAGTACTCCATTAGAAAATCAGCTAGCTAGCTAGCTAGCTAGCTCTTATAATAACTACCATACTATATATTATTATGTGTTGAGAGTAGTTGAGTCATCCTAATTTTCTTTAATTAATATCTTGAGAGAAAATAAAAGTTACTTGACAAATTAAATAAATTAATCACCTGATCGAGCAAGTATATTCCGTAGATCAAAATGATTCTTGAGAACAAGTGCAGTGTCAAAGTAAGCGGTCTGGTCCAAGATACTTTCGGAGCATGTCCCAAATTTATTCCACTCACCCTCCCATAGTTCTTCATTAGTAACCTCGGCTTTAAGAGAAGGCCACGAAGAATCTAGATCTTCTCGGAACTCCGAAACCTATTTATTTTAAATCATATCAAATTTTGTAATTAAGAGGACGCCAGAGAATTAATTACACACACGTACGTATACCCATGCTTTAAACCTAGCCAGTTAGCTAGTGATCACATTTAGAGCTAGCTAGCAAGGCATTGAAAGAGAAGTACGAACGTACTTTATCAAAAGGAAAGGAAAAATCGATCTATAGCCTATGCCCGAATTGCCCCAAAATATTTTCAAGTATTTTACTGTAATTACATACTAGTAGTATATATATACAACACATGCATCATGAAAGCAGTTTTTGGGTAATTTGGACACAAAAAATAGTATAACTACATATCGATAGTATCAAAAAAATATATATATATATATATATATATATATATATGTATGTATGTATATATTTCTATATATACTTACGGAGTCAAGATCAAAGGTAGATCCTATGCAATCACTTAAAACGCCAGTAGTGAGGTTATAGGGCCGCAAGCCTTCAATGGTGAAAGTATTTGGGCGTGTCAGACTGTCGAAGGGCAAAACTGATGGAGGCCACTGCTGGGAAAGGATAAACAAATCCCATTGATAATGAACCACTGGTGGTGGGGAAGGTACTTCTGGTGGTGGTGGCGGAGGGGGACGTTGAGGTGGTGGTGGTGGAGGGGGACGCAGGACTGGTGGTGGCGGAGGAGGACGTCGAGGAGGTGGTGGTGGAGGGGGCGCAGGACCGGTGGTGGCGGAGGAGGACGTCTAGGGGTGGTGGTGGGGACGTCTAGGGGTGGTGGTGGGGGACGTCTTGGTGGCGGTGGACGCAGAGTTGGCGGCGGGGGACGTCTTGGCGGTGGTGGTGGTGGACGTCTAGGGGTGGTGGGGGGACGTCTTGGAGGTGGCGGACGCCTTGGAGGGGACGCCTTGGAGGGGACGTCTTTGAGCATCCCCTACCAAAAGGCAAGACTCAAACTAAAGAAAATGAGTAGGAGGAAGGGTTTTAACATTTTGAAATGTGTAATTTAAACAGATTGTGGTTTGGGGATTTATAGGCAGCCGGATACATGTATGCATGCACAGGAGCTCTCTCTCTGGTAAATATGAACGTCTATCTCTATCGAGTTGAATTAGCTAGGTCCCCACCACAAATATGGAGTAACATTTTTTGAATAACACTATACTCCTACTACTATATCAGTGTACGATAAAAATAACACCATACTCCTATTACCATATGCCAACTACTCAGTAAGTAATCTCACTTTCGCATTCACTGTCACATTTTATTGGTTTGAAATATGAATAATGGCCTGTGATCATACTCCGTTGCAGAGCCACGTACGCCCATGTGATGAATTAATTGGTTTTCAAATATTTAATGGTTGAAAGACACTTTTAATCCTCTAAATTATCACTCACTTTTAAAGTTGTTTCTAAAATTCATTTTTCATCAATTAGATCCTTAAAATGATATTTTTTTGTGTTTCCGCCTTCAATCCGATTTGGCCAAATCCGAATTCCATTTTGATCCAATTTTGACACAACCCAACTCAATTTGACCCAACCCCAATTTAATTTTATTCAAGATTGAGGTTCGATTACGAATTTTAAAATTTTGATATTCAGATATCTGTATAATCGAATTAGATATTTTAAAAAAAGTTTTAAATTGTCCTATGATTATGTACTAACCATGTATTATTAATTTTAAAATATTATATTAGCTTATGAATTACTCCTCCGGGCCCCAAGAAAAAATTATCATGGACGCCCCAAAAATAGGTATACATCACCTATTTTGAGTCGTCAAATACATGGTATGTAATACAAATGCAATCTTTAATATACAACAAGAGAAATTGTGACGCCTTCCCAAAAATAGGTATACATCACCCATTCGAAATATCAATATACTAAAGCATGTAAAACAACTACAACTTTATTATTACAACAAGAAACTGTGAGTTTGAATACAAATATTATCTTCTGACAATATCTATACTCAAATAAATCCTCATCACATTTATTGATACATTATTTTACAAAATGGTGAGGACTACTAAACAATTCTTTCTAGAACCTTCATTCCATACCCACTCAGTACTTCGCTTATATTCTCGCCTCCCGAGAAAAATGGAACAAAAAGGAAAAGGGTAAGCTCAACTAGCTCAAGAAAGAATATTATGACTAAGATAATATACAACAAATTACTGTTAGTCTTCAACAGGAAAAATCTAATAGAATCTGAATAGACAACAAATTTTAAATCAATATTCGCAGCTGAAATAATAATTCATTAGAAGAGTTAAGTAGAAATGCAAACTACTATCTTCTATGTATGAATTTAAAAGTTCATCGCTCATCTTTTATCCTCGTAACATCAATCAATATACATCCTGAATCGATATTCATCTTTACACTACAGCCAAAGATATTCATCGACCGTCATGTTCATTTAAACACTGCTCATCTTTGCCTACTACTACCAAAAGATATTCTTCAGAAATCATTCATCTTTTCAGCTACTAAGGTGCCAAAGATATTCAATAATATCATCATTTAAGATCGAGGATGATGAAAAATATTTTTAAAGAAACGAATCCAAAGAAACAAAATGACAAGGATTAAGGATTAAGGATTCGTACTTTGTTTTATCCATGTTAAAAAAATACCTCAAAAATAATCATAGTGGTGTAAAATTCAAGAATGATCAAAACATGGATCTGAATCAAAGCTAGTATCCGAATAGATATTTTGACAAAAAGAAGAAATTTTATTTTTCGAATGAATAGTCTTGAGTATCGTGAATAAGAATCTCGACACCAAAAGATAGAAATTCCACAAAAACATATTCACGCTTCATTAATAGTACTCGTGAATAAGAATCTTTCGTGAATAAGAACTCATGAATAGTAACTCGTGAATAAGAACTCATGAATAAGAACCCCCATACATGAAAAAGTTCCAAATTTGATAAAAAGTTCCAACCAATATTTCAAAGATAATGATATTGAAGAAATAATATCATTTGAGAAGAAAATAACATCCTTACCCTCGAAAAGATCAAGATTTTAAATTTAAACACCTTTGATATAAAGCTATGACTTGAACTTTGCACCGATAAAGCAATACTCAAACTATACTCAAAATACTCACAAGAATACGCCGATAATATAGAGAGAAAACTTCAATTTTTGGTGTGATTTTCAATTCTAACCTAAGCACCCTATTTATAGGAAATTGCTTAGAACACCAAAGCAGAAAATTTAATAAATTAATAATATAATTATATAAATTTCTTACACATGTCTAGAATCTGATTTCAGCCATCAAACACATGCCACCTTCTAGAAAAAAATAAGAAAAAACATTTTTCTAATTTTAAATATTTTAAACTTCCAAAAATCAATTATTTCGGAGCTTCGGAACTTCAATAATTCCTAATAAATAGCCCTTTCATTAGAAAATTCGAATCTCGCGAGTTTTTATAGGAAATTCAATTCTCTACAACTTTTCAGAAGAAAGTTTTTCCAAATTCCAAATAGAAATTGACCGAAATCCACAAACGGTCGATTTTACAGTCTATAATCAAATTTCAGTCAATAAATGGGGTCCACCGACATGTTTAACATGTTTTAAACATTTATTGCAACAAAAATACTCTTCCTCCTCGTATACTCATATATCCCACATTCGTTGTAAAAATATCACCATTATTATATTATTAAAATATAATAATATATTTAAATGAATTATTTTATCGAAAAGAGATAAAATTTCAATTTTCAACAATTGTCACATTAAAATTTTTCTCCATCTATATCCACATAAAATCAATATTTTCCTCATCATATGAATCAATAATTAATTATTCACAAATAATATTACGTAATCACAATATCGACAACCGTGCGCTCCTGTGAAAGAGGGGCTTTCCAATAAGAATTTCTTCATCTACGCCAAGCAATTAGGTGACCAAACCTCTCCTTAGATGTAACTTTCTAGACATTGCCAATAATGTTATCTAATAATATTATTCGAGATAATATGAATTATTGCTTCGATAATGAAAAATACTTGTGTAATGACAATTATCAAACAACAAAGAATATAAAATATCAACACGTAATTATTAACTCAATAAAATCTTTGAAGAATTATCACATGTAACCATTATTGAGTAGTGCCTTCACGTAAGGATCAATAATTGGTGCAATACCGGTGCCACCGTGTTTTTAACCATCGAGTATTTTAACAAGATAATCTTGAATAATAACTACGCCGTTATTTTTAAACAACTTATATTTGTCGTTTTCTTCATCCAATCGCTTTCCGTTATGGGGCCCACACATGGTTGCGCCGTCGTACGAATATTCCCCGACAACAATGAATATTTTATAACCACTTGCTTATTTTGAAATATTTGCGTATTTTACCCATAACTATCCACATTAATCAAATCCACCCTTACTATTTCAAAATAATAAATAAAGGAAATTCCTTTTATTTAAAAAATTTTCTGGTCTTACAAGAGTCATGAGTTTTAATACAAATATTGTCTTCTAGACAATATCCACTCTCGTAATAAGTCCTCATTACATTTATTGTCACACTATTTAATGTAATAAAGAGGACTACTAATATTATTATGTGGACCATCACTCCCGCCAATTCGACTAGTCCCTGCTACGTTCTCATTTCCTGAAGAGAATAGTGAAAGAAAGGGTGAGCTCAACTAGCCCAGTAAGAAATATTATGACTAAGATAATGCAGGATAAATTTATCATTAGCCTTCAACAATGTTAAACTGATAAAATACAATAGACACAAAATCTTGTCGCTGAGATGCACATCAGCGACCACTATTAGCGACCGATGTATTTGCGATCGATATGAGCGACCGAAATGACAAATCCGGTCATTAAGTTTAAGTCAAGATGGTCCGTAGGCCACGGTGACGTGGTCCACGTAAAAATGATTTATTATAAACCTGGATGCGATCGGCGATTCTCACAAATATTTATCCGTCAAGATTATTTATCAAATATCGTGACACGCGTCATTGATCTGAAAAATAAAAAATAGAATCTTGCTATTTTGTAGAAATCCCAAAAACCTGTACCTATTTTATCCCAACAACAGCATACACAACAATATAAACATGCATCGTCCACCAACACATACACCAAACTAGTATATAAACCATTAAAACCAAGATGATTTTGAATAAACATAATAACATTTTAAAACATGTTTAAGTAACATACAAACATCCTAAGAATGAATATATAAGCACAAACTTATACTATAACTACAAAACTAATCTAAAGCAGGTACGTCAAGCATCACCGCCTACTTGATCACCCTGTAATTAACAAAATAATAAAACAAATTACAAACGTCGCCAAGTTATAAACAAGTTATATACTAACTATGTTAATATTGGTATATTACGACAATATACAACAAATTGATTTTATACCTCGTCGCCATCCCAGAGTGTAGGATGTTGTGATGTTCATTGCCATCGCTTTAGCTAACTCTTCAAAGACTTAGAGTTCTCGGATGTCCGCCCAGTATCTTCAGAAGATCCCGATCTTGACATATAGCTCTCATATTGTGACGCCCCCAAAATTAGGTATACGTCACCCATCTTGGGTCGCCACTTACATGGTACATAAATTCAAATACAAACTTAATTATACATCCGTCAGTGTAACATACGACAATACATAAACCGAGAGTTCTAATAGAATATTGTCATTTAGACAATATCCATACTCAAGGAGTCCTCATTACATTTATTGTCACACTATTTAATGTAATAATGAGGACTACTAATGCTATCCTCATGGACCATTACTCTGCTTCCCGACTCGTCCCAAATACTATGTTCTTATTTCACGAAGAATACGGTGAAAGAAAGGGTGAGCTCAACTAGCCCAAGAAGAAATATTATGACTAAGATAATGCGAATAAATTATCATTAGCCTTCAACAAAGTTAAACCGATAAAATACAATAGATGACCAGCTTTAATCTGCGGTGAATATGCAATCCATTAAAAGAGTCAAGTAGAGAATAAAATCTACTATCTTTTAGGTTTTAAAAGGTTTTCATCAATTTTTATCACGAGACTCAACTTAATAAATAAACCACCACATCTAATCATCCTCGTACCACGGTCCAAGGATTTTCATCAAATTATCAATGGTCATGACTATACCGAATCACCCCGGTCATAATCATACCAAAACTATCCATCACCGTATATCTGAAGCCAATCGAGGACTTTTATCACATCATTTATAACAAGCCATGATTATACCGAATGATCCTCGGTCATAATCATACTAAGTTCATCTATGCACGTAAGCCAAAGATAACATAATATATCATGAGGATGATGACAATGACATAATAATTCAATAAAACAAGTTCAAGAATTATTTTATCCGAGAATTAAGAACGTCCAAATTGTCAACAAGATATCTTTTTTTTGTAGAGTAAAATTCAAGAATGATCGTAAGAATATTTTCATGAAAAGATATTTGGATGAAACGCAAATATCAAGGATATTCTACTAATTTCATGGAGTATAGAAGTCAAAGTTTTAACCAACCGGGTATAATAAAGAATGGAATAACAAAAGAAATCACCATGCATGCGGTGATTGGCAGATGTATAGGTTATTCCAATGTAATAATAATAACGGAACCAGTCGTGAAATTCACAATCGACAGGATGATCCAAAAGAATAATAAATGCTTTGAATAATAAACAATGGAACCAGTCCTGTAAAAAACACACGCATGGATATTCCAAATGTAATAATAAATGCGGAATAATAAACAATGGAACCAAGTCCTGTAAAACACACGCATGTGATATTCCAATGAATAATAAAGAATGGAATAACGTAAGAAGATCACCAAGTATAGGGGATTCAGCATGATACAAGTTATTCCAATGTAATAAATAAGAATGGAATAACATAAGGATTTTACCAAGTATAGGGTATGCCGTAGCATATACAAAGTTATGTATAGGGTATACCACTTTTACAAAAGTTATTCCAATGAATAATAATGAATGGAATAATGTAGTTCTCTTCATGAATAAGAAAGAATAACACTTTACTTACGTACAACAAATAATACCCACTACCGTAAAAGACACCGGATATCAAAGTAGTGAAGTACTGTATACTCTTCTTCTTTCTCTATATAGATTTTCTCTATAAACTTCTCTCTATAATTTCTCTCTAGAGTTTCAAAGAATTCAGAAGAAAATAATGAAGGAATGAGCTTCATTTATAGGAAAATAGAATGCATAGTAATTAATCCATGAATCTATCTGTTTGATTTACTTTAATCGACAAATCCATATTTAAAGCAAAATCTTTTAAATAAAATATAATATATTCTATTTATATAAAAACATTTTACTATGCAAACACAATGCAACACTATGCAAAACACTATGCAACACTATGCATAATAAAATATAATATATTCTATTTATGTAATAACTTTAATAAAGTATTCTCATTTATATAAAAAGATGTTTTTGTTTTTATTACGTTAATAATACGAATAAAACAAAACGTCATTATCGCTATAATAATTCATATTATTAATCGACAATAATGGAATCAAACCGAGTGACTTCTCACATAAAGCATCAATAATCAATACTGCAGGCTTCTATGCAACCACATATTCTTGTACTTTTACTACCGAGTAGTTCAACAAGATCAACCTGTAAAACTTCCGCCGTTATTTCAATAAAATATTTTTTATCGCTTTCTCAATCGACAATAATTTACTCATTGTGGTCCACCAATGATTGAGTAGCTGTATTTAATATTCCCCGCTAAACCTAATATTCCCCACCAATCAAATATAATATAACCACTTGCATACTTTGCAAAATTTATAAATACTACCCACAACTATAATATTATCTCAAATTCACACCATAATATTAAAAATTATTTCACCAAATTTAAATCTTTATTGATAAAATCACTGGGTCTCACACATATAGTTAAATAAGTATGAATAATTTGGATGGCTCAATGACTATGTAGACCGGGTAGAAGAAGCGACTGAGCCATTTGAAGGATGGGCGCCGTCGTTGTCCTCGACCTTTAATGTAGTTCTTTTTCACAATAGACGCCTCTCCCACAACTCTTGATCGATAAACTGGACGTGGAGTGCCTTTCGGATAACGCCATTCAATAAACGCTTATAAGTGTCCTGTCATCATGTTAACAATTAAATAGTTAAAATAAATTAATTACAGTAGCATTAATTAAAGATCAAGTTATTAAAATTTATTACCGCTACTGTGATAGCCTCGGGCGGAGACCATCACGGGTAATACGCGTACATCCATCCAAATGGATAGGGTGACCTTGAGACCTAGACTCCTATACAAAAATAACATAACATTACTAAAAATAAAAATGGGATATATTTTCTACATTCATGATTGAAAACATATTAAAACTTGTAAATCGTACCTTGGCGTTGATATGTCAGAATCGCGTGCAAATCGACGCGCTTGATGTTCCTTTAGCCTTTTAGCCATCGGATACACCCGAGGCTCTGTTGGTGGCGGCGGTCTTTCGTCTTTTCACCCTTCTCTCGACTCTCCATTGGGCACACATCTCATCCCGTATACGGATGGAGTGGTGCACCACCAGGCTATGCTCAGACATATAATCCTCTCCCGGCCTGGATGGTCGATCTCGGCATTGTGAATGGCTTTTTGTCGTTCTTTATTCAAGTTGTCCTTGGTGCGGACCGCGCACTTCTGCCAGAATAATGTCTGAATCACCGAAGCATGCGCGTCCTCCCATCTATACCTTTTCTGCAAATAAAACAACAATAATAACATTACTAAATAATTATCATTTGAATATTATATTACTATTATATTAATATTATCTGTCATAATTAAAAAAATATACCTAAAAATTCTGCCCAAACAGCATCCTTGTGGGCGATAGGTGTGCTCGCCCATGTAATCACATCTGTAGGCCAATTCTGTAAACACAGCTGTGATATGCACTTGACGATTTTATTATCTGAAAAATCACTATAATATACAACATCAATTAGCATATATTAAAGAAATTTACATCTAAGTTATAATACTTATGAACAATTTTCAAACTTATACTTATATAATACTTAAAAAAATCGCCAGAGCCCCTACAATATGGACTAGCCACATGCACGATGGCATGCATATATGGACATTTCTAGGCACCCAAGACACAAACCAAGAGAAATATACTTGAACATACTTGTAAGCATTTGCAAGTTCATGCTAGCTTTGTATTCATAACTTGGTTGAGCAATTTATAGCTTCTATAACATATTGTAGTTTTATTCTTTTATACATAAGTGTTAAATACCCTTGTTTTTCTGTTATAGCCAAAACAGTCTCTTTATTAGCCAAGTGTGTCTAGATACCTTCTCTGTTGCACTAACAGTTCTTTAGCACTATCTATTTTGGCTTAACATACCCCCAATAGCTAACCATGCCGACAACCAAGCTTAGCTTGGCCCCGTGAGGCTTGGCTAAGCTTGGCGTGGCCTCGTGTGGCCTCGTCAGGCCTCCTCATGACCCCAAGCCCACCCATCGACTCAACAAATCCTTTAATAGGCTCTAGTGGATCACTTAGTTTAAAATCCCTACATCATTTAACATCATTTAGCAACTGTTTATTGTTGATTGATGGTTTGCTCATGCTTCCACATAATTGCATGACAATGATAGCATACACATACACGGTCTGGGTAACCCAAGCTCAATACGTTAATTCACTAGAGCTACAATTATAAACATTAAAAACTCACCATTTAATCATTCATAATTGTAATCCCACTTATATAAGGCATTCAAGTCATTTGGGTAAGCCAAGCCTTTTTGTATTAATTATAAAAAATATCAATTTCCAACATAAAAATAGGCTTGTTATGTAAATTTCTTGACCCGACTTACAAAACTTACTCCACTGCACTCTCACTTTCACTCCGCTTTGAATTATAAGAATAATAATAATAAGTTTATTTTTAAAAATTATCATAATAAATATTATATCTATCCACTAGTAATTTTAAAGTAAGTTATGATATTTATAATTATATTGATATATACATGTGACTTAATTTGAATTTAATTGTATAATACATAATTAACAATATCTACTTGAGTAGACTCATGTACACTAGGAGTACTAAAAAGGGATCACTATTTCCAATATTAGTTCCCTACTAATAAATAAATAAATTAAGAAAATGAAAACTTGTGTATATTTTAGTAGTAGTATTAATAATCAAGAGCAATTATTTATTTTTAAACTTCTGATTTTCTGATCTATAGCTGTGTGTGTGACAGAAGTGTGAGTGGGTTTTCGTGTTTATAACGTTTTTTTGTTCCAAAATCCTCTGCAAGAACTTTCCTTAACTGGACATATGTATGTATATTAGCCCTATACACATGTGAGTAAGCCAAGCCCCATGTAGATTTTTATTTTCCTCTATAAATGTGAGATGAAGCCCCTGAATAAACTAATAAGGGAACTCTCTGAGAGAGAGGAAGAGAATCAAGACCAGTAATATAATTAACAAAGCCTATGGGGCATATTACACACCACATTCAAGTGCTAAAATTAGGGCTTTAAATCATAAGCAATTCAACAATATGTAATCACAAGCTATTACACATTAAAATTCAAGACTAAGAATTAGGTCTTTACATCAAAGCAATTACACACCATTTTCAAGAATAAAAAATGTAAAATTTGGAAACCCAATCAAATCGAACAACTACTTAAAGAATTTAACAATATTTAATCTAATCTAACCAATATAAATGCATACCAGTGTTTGGTGGGGGCGGCGGCTGGCCGGTGGTGCGGTCAGGTTTTTCTCCTTCTTCTCTTCTCCCCCCTTTCTCCCTCTTCTCTCTATGCTGAGCTCCTCTCTTTTTTTTTTCTTTCGTCTTCTGTGTCGAGCGAAAGCCTAATACTTATTTCATTTAGTTTAATCAGCGACCACACGCGCGATTTGATTTTTAATAACATGGACTTATCAACATGACAGCGTGCGATCATTTGATGTCTACGTCATCGCAGAAAAACTTGGCGCCAACATTTTGTGCCAAATTTTACGAGGAAAATTTGTAATAGCGACCTCCCAGCGACCGCATGCGGTCGCGGATAGTAATTAGCGACTACTTGATAGTGTCGTCGCAGATGTTGGTCGCTAATAATGGTATCAGCGACCGGATATGCGGTCGCTGATAGTGTTGGTCAATGTTTGGCCTTTTCCTTGTAGTGCGTCCTTTCGATGATGATCAGCATAACTTTTTTGTTGATCTTGTGAGGTCTTTATACGTTGTCGGATCGTTTGAATCTTTTCCGTAGTCATACGTACCAATTCTGGTCCCAACAACGTTGCTTCAACCACCTCATCCCAGTATACTGGAAAATGACAATTTCTTCTATACAACGCCTCGAATGGAGCCATGCCAATACTTGCTTGATAACTGTTGTTGTAGGAAAACTCCACCAATGGTAAGAACTTGTCCCAACTTCCCTTAAAGTCAAGGACACAGAGTCTTAATAAATCTTCAAGAGTTTGAATAGTCCTCTCACGATTGTCCGTCTGTTCGAGGATGATATGCCGAACTAAATCGTAAATTCGTGCCCATAGCTTTTATATAAACTAACCCAAAATCTTGAAGTGAATCTTGGGTCTCGATCAGAAACTATGGATACTGGTATACCATGCAATCTTACAATCTTGTTTACGTACATGCTAGAAAGATGTTCAAGTGTATAAATTTTTTGTATTGGTAAGAAATGAGCAGACTTGGTCAATCTATCAACAATGACCCAAATCACATCTCTGCCTTGAGAAACCTTGGGAAGACCAGTAACAAAATCCATGGTAATGTGTTCCCACTTCCATTCTAGAATTTCAAGTGGTTGTAATAGACCTGTTGGCACTTGATGCTCCGCCTTGACTCGTTGACAAGTTAGACAACTTGAGATAAACAGCGCTATCTCTCTTTTCATATTGCTCCACCAAAATGTATGACGAAGATCACGATACATTTTGGTACTCCCAGGATGGATTGCAAACGGTGTGTTGTGCGCCTCCATCATGATTTTATACTTTAAATCAGAGTCGTTAGGAACACAGAGTCTGGAGTTGACTCAAAGTATTCTTTCTTCATCAATTCTTGTTTCTGGCATAGTACCTTCTTGTACTTTCTTCCTCATACGCATTAGCTCCAGGTCTATAGCTTGAGCAGCTTTAACTTTATCGATTAAAGTCGGTTCTACTCGTATATTCGCCATCATCACGTGGGTCCTTGGAGTCTTTATCTCTATTTCCATCCTTTGCAAGTCATACAAAATGGGCCTTTGCGTTGACAATATCGCACTCGTACCCGCATATGATCTTCTACTCAATGCGTCAGCTACTACGTTCGTTTTTCCAAGATGGTATTGGATGGTATGATCATAATCTTTCAACAGTTCAAGCCAACTTCGTTGTCGCATATTGAGTTCCTTTTGAGTGAAGAAATATTTGAGGCTTTTATGATCCGTTAAAATCTCCACTTTCTCCCCATACAAGTAATGCCTCCAAATCTTTAGTGCAAAAATGACTGCTTCCAACTCTAGATCATGTGTAGGATAATTCCTCTCATATTCTTTGAGTTGTCGTGAGGCATAGGCTATGACTTTCCCATGTTGCATGAGAACACATCTCAACCCTTTGCCCGAAGCATCACTGTAGATGACAAATCCCTCCGAAATTTATGGTATTGTCGAGTAAAGTCTTGAAATGAGTCTCCTCTTGAGTTCTTGAAAAATCTTCTCACATTCTTCACTCCAACCAAATTTTGTATTTTCCGAGTTAGTTGAGTTAATGGAGTAACGATTCGAGAAAACCCTTCTACGAATCTCTGATAATAACCAGCTAAGCCGAGAAAGCTACGTACTTCGGTCACTGATTTAGGTTGTTCCCAGCTTTGAATGGCTTCAATCTTTGTCGGGTCAACCGATATTCCATAACTTGATACCACGTGCCCAAGGAATGCTACTTCCTCAAGCCAGAACTCGTATTTCTTCAACTTGGCATAAAGCTTATATTCACGAAGCTTTTGGAGTATCAGCCTCAAGTGTTGCTCATAATCTTCACGGCTTTTAGAATAAATAAGGATATCATCAATAAAGACGACCACAAAGTGATCCAAATATTCCTCAATACTCGGTTCATCATATCCATGAAGGCAAAGAGGAGCATTAGTCAATCCAAAGATACGACTAGGAATTCATAATGCCGTGCATCGAGTTACGAAAAGTCGTCTTTGGAATGTCATCGGTTCTAATCTTCAATTGGTGATATCCTAACGAAGATCAATCTTTGTTAAGAATTTGGCGCCTATGCAACTAGTCGAATAGTCATCAATACGTGGCGGTGGGTTTTATTTTTGATGGTGACATGATTCAACTCTCGATAATCAATATAAAGTCGCATACTTTCGTCTTTCTTTTTCACGAATAGAACAGGAGCACCCCAAGGAGAAGTTGTGAAACCCCAGATTTTATGAATAAAGAATTAATTTTCTCGAAATGATTTTTTTTTAATATTATGGTGTGAATTTGAGATAATGTTATAGTTGTGGGTAGTATTTATAAATTTTGCAAAGTATTCAAGTTGTTATATTATATTCGATTAGTCAGGGAATATTCTTTGTGTCGGAGAATATTAAATGCAATGACAATCATTGGGACCCCATAACGAAATTATCATTTGATTAAGAAAACGACAAAAATATTTTATTAAAAATAACGGCGGAAGTTTTACTGGTTGATATTGTTGAACTACTCTAGAGTAAAGTAAGTAATGAATACGTTGTTGCGTAGTAGCACACTCGGTGTTGATTATTGATATTTATGTGAGAAGTAACTTCGCTTTTTTTAATTATTGCTACAATAGTAGTTCTTGCGTAGTATCTCACATTATTTGATTCAATTATTATTGATTTAGAAGTTTTGTTTTATTCAGATTATTAATGTAATAAAATGCGAAACATCTTTTATATAAAACATAATACTTTATTAAAGTTATTATATAAATAGAATATATTATATTTCTATTATGCGTAGTGTTTTGATAAGTAAAATCTTTTAATATAAAAAATACTTTATTAAAGTTATTCTATAAATAGAATATATTATATTTTATTATACATAGTGTTTTGCAGATAGTGTCCGCATAGTATTTGTGTAAGACCCCAAATTATTAATAAATGAAATTTAATTTCCTCTATTTATTATTTTGAAATAGTAAGGGTTGATTTGATTAATGTGGATAATTATGGGTAAAATCACTAAAATATTTTAAATAAGCAAGTGGTTATAAAATATTCGTTTGGTTGTGGAATATTCTTTTGCTTGGAATATTCGAAATATTACGGCATAGCGAAATTTCTTGTGGGCCCCATAACTAAAAGCGATTGGATGAAGAAAACGACAAGTATAAGTTGTTTATAAATAACTACAGTAAGTGGTTATTCACAGAATAATCTTTGTTAAAATACTTCATTGGTTAAAACACGAAGAAGACACCAGTATTGCACCAATTATTGATTCTTACGTGAAAAGGCACTACTCAATAATTGTTACGATAAATCTTTATTAGATTATTTTATTTTATTGATTCAATAATTCTTTGCGTTGCTATTTTATATTACTTGTTGTTTCAATAATTGTCACTTTCTGCAAGATTTTTCATTATCGAAGAATAATTCATATTATCCGAATAATATTATTAGATAACATTATTGGCAATGTCTAGAAAGTTACATCAGGCAAGGAGAGGTTTGGTCACCTAATTTAAGGCCATAGTGAGGAGAAATCCTTATTGGAAAGCCCCCTATATCCTGGGAACGGCTTGGTTGTCAGTGTTGTGATTCTGTAATATTATTTGTGAATAATTAATTATTGATTTATATGATGAGAAAAATATTGATTTTATGTGGATATAGATGGAGAAAATTTTTAATGTGAAAATTGTTGAAAATTAATATTTTATCTTTTTCTGATAAAAATTAATTAAATAAATTATTATATTTTAATAATATAATAATGGTGATATTTTTACAATGAATGTGAGATATATGAGTATATGAGGAGGAGGATATTTTTGTTACCAAAAATATTTAAAAACATGTTTTTCATATCTCATGGGACCCCATTTCTTGGTCGAAATTTGATTATAGCACGTAAAATTGCCCGCTTTGTGGATTTGGTTAATTTACATTTGAATTGGAAAAACTTCCTTCTGCAAAGTTGTAAATAATGGAATTTCCTATGGAAAGTTGCAAGTTTTGAATTTTTCTGATAAAATGGCTATTTATTATGAATTATTGAAGTTACGAAGCTACGAAATAATTGATTTTGGAAGTTTAAAATATTTTAAATAACAAAAACGTTTTTGTCATTTATGGTGGGTCTTGCATGTGATGTTAATGATGATTTCAGTTTTTAAAGGTTATGCGTAGGAATATTAATTAATATATTATTAATTTATTAAATTTTCTCTTTGTGTTACGGCATTTTCCTATAAATAGGGTCTTGGGTTAGAATTGAAAATTACACCGAAACTAAAGTTTTCTCTGTATTTCTCTCTTTATATATTGAGCGTATTCTTGTGAGGATTTTGATACTCTAAGTATTGTTATATGATCTGAAAGTTCCTTTCAAGACTATACTCGATATTCCAAATTTAAGTCTTATTCTTTCGAGGTAAGGGATATTACTTTTTTTAAAAATGATATTATTTCTTCTAATATCATTATGCCGAAATATTGGTTTGAACTTTTAATCAAATTTGGAACTTTTTGTGTCGGGGTTACTATTCACATATACGACACTATTCACGAATACGGCACTAATCATCTAAAAATAAATTTTTTCTTTTCATCCAAAATATCTATTATGGATGCTAGCTTTGATTGTATCCATGTTTTGATCATTCTTGAATTTTACTTCACTATGATTATTTATGAAGTATTTTTGGACATAAAATAGCTGAAATACGAATCCTTGTTATGTATTCTTTTGTTTCACTGGATTCGTTTCCTTTAAAATATTTTTCATCATCCTCAGTCCTAAATGATGATATACTTAAATATCTTTGGCCTATAGTGCAAAGATTAATGATTTTATGATGAATATCTTTGGCCCGTAGTGCAAAGATGAACAGGTGTTGAGATGAACATGACCAACTGATGAATATCTTTGTCCTGTAGTGCAAAGATGAATATTTGATTCAAGATGAATATTGATTGATGTTACAGGGATAAAATAATGATGATGGACTGTTAAATTCATAGACATTAGTAGATTTCATCATCTACGTAACTCTTCTATGAATTATTGTTATATCCGCTGCGAATGTTGATCTGAAACTTGTTGTCTATTATATTCTATCAGAATTTTTCTTGTTGAAGACTAACGATAATTTGTTCTACATTATCTTAGTCATAATATTCTTTACTGGGCTAGTTGAGCTCACCCTTTTCCTTTTTGTTCCATTTTTCTTCTCAGGAGGCAAGAATGTAGCGAGTACGAGTCGGGGTATGGAATGATGGTTCTAGAGAGAGTTGTTTTGTAGTCCTCACCATTTATTTTTTTGTGTAAAATAATGTATCAATAATTGTGATGAGGATTTATTTGCGTGTGGATATTGTCTAGATGGCAATATCAGTATTTAAACTCACAATTTATATGTTGTAATAATAAAGTTGTAGTTAATTCTATACCATGTATTTGACAACTCAGAATGGGTGATGTATACCTATTTTGGGGGCGTCACAGTTTGCATAGTAAAAATCTTTTTATATAAATAAAATATATTATATTTTATTTAAAAGATTTTGCTTTAAACACTGATTTGTGAGACCCATTTTTTTATCAATAAAGATTTAAATTTTGTTGAAATAATTTTTTAATATTATGGTGTGAATTTAAGATAATATTATAGTTGTGGGTAGTATTTATAAATTTTGCAAAGTATGCAAGTGGTTATATTATATTCGATTGGTGGGGAATATTAGGTTTAGCGAGGGAATATTAAATAACTGACTCAATCATTGGTGGACCCTGACAAATGAAATTATTGTCGGATTGAGAGAAACGCAAAAAATATTTTATTGAAATAACGGCGGAAGTTTTTACAAGTATTCTTTGTTGAACTACTCGGTAGTAAAAATACGATGTCGTGTGGTTGCATAAGTAGTACACGGTATTGATTATTGATCTTTATGTGATGAAGTCACCGGTTTGATTCCATTATTACGATTAATAATATGAATTATTATAATGATAATGACGTTTTGTTTTATTCATATTATTAACGTAATAAAAGCGAAACATCTTTTATATAAAATAGAATACTTTATTAAAGTTATTACATAAATAGAATATATTATATTTTATTATGCGTAGTAGTGTTTTGTATAGTGTTTTTGCATAGTATTGCATAGTGTTTGCATAGTAAAATATTTTTATATAAATAGAATATATTATATTTTATTTAAAAGATTTTTCTTTAAATATGAATGGTCAGATTAAAGTAAATCGATCACGGACCGTTCATGGATTAGTTACTATGCATTCCATTTTCCTATAAATAGAAGCTCGTTCCTTCATTATTTTCTTACGAATTCATTGAAACTCTAGAGAGAAATTATAGAGAAAGCTATAGAGAAAATTATAGAAAGAAGAAGAGTATTACTTTCTTTTCACTACTTCTATATTCAGTTCTTTTTATGGTAAGGGGTGTTATTCTTCCTTTGAAGAGAACTTACATTATTCCATTCATTATCATTACATTGGAATAACTTTTGTAAAAAGTGGCATACCCTATACATTACACATGATCGCGGCATACCTATACTTGGTGAAATCCTTTATGTTATTCCATTGCTTATTATTACATTGGAATAACTTTGTATACTGGATTTACCCTATACTTGGTGACATTCTTCTATTATTACATTGGAACATCCATGCATGTGTTTTACACCGACACAGTTCCGATTTTATTATTCATTGGAACATCACATCATGTGTTTTACACAGGACTGAATTCCGTCTTTTTATCATTCATTTGGAATATCCTATCATGTGTTTTACTACAGGATGCAGTTCCATCTTTATTATTACTGTTGGAACATCCAGCCGGTGTGAATTTCACACGACACGGTTAGATTATTATTATTACATTGGAATAACTTTTGTCATCTGATCACCGCATGTCATGGTGATTTCTTTTGTTATTCCATTCTTTATTATACCCAGGTTGGTTAAAACTTTGACTTATACTCCATGAAATTAGTAGAATATCCTTGATATTTGCGTTTCATCCGATGTCTTTTCATGGAAATATTCTTACGATCATTATTGAATTTTACTCTCTGAAAGCGATGTCATGTTGATAATTTGGGCGTTAATAATTCATGGATTAAATAATTCTTGAACTTGTTTTATTGAATTATTATGTCATTGTCATCATCCTCATGTTATATTATGTTATCTTTGGCTTACGTGCATAGATGAACTTAGTATGATTATGACCAGGGATCATTCGGTATAATCATGACTTGATATAAATGATGTGACAAAAGTCCTCAGTGGCTTGTAATGCAGTGATGGATAGTTTTGGTATGATTATGACCAGGGGTGATTCGGTATAGTCATGACCATTGATAATTTGATGAAAATCCTTATCCGTAGTGCGGGGATGATTAGATGTGGTGGTTTATTTATTAAAATCGAGTCTCGGTGATAAAATTGATGAAAACCTTTTAAAACCTAAAAGATAGTAGACTTTATTCTCTACTTGACTCTTTTAATGGATTACTTATTCACCGCTGCGATTAAAGCGGTTGTCTATTGTATTTTATCGTTTAACACCTTTGTTGAAATAATGATAATTTATTACGCATTATCTTAGTCATAATATTTCTTCTTGGGCTAGTTGAGCTCACCCTTTCTTTCCTTTATTCTCTTGAAATGAGAACATATTTGAGACGAGTCGGGGAGCGAAGTAATGGTCCGAGGATAGCATTAGTAGTCCTCACTATTACGTGAAATAATGTGATAATAGTTGTAATGAGGACTCCTTTTGAGTTTGTATAATATCTAGTAGACAAAAATTTGTATTCAAACTCACGCTTTATGTCGTATTGTATACCGCGCAGTTATATTAGTAAGTTGTAATTAGAATTTATGTACCATGTAAGTGGCGACTCAAGATGGGTGGCGTATACCTAATTTTGGGGCGTCCATGGGATAAAATCGATTAAAGTAAATCAATCAAAGTAGTTCATGGATTAGTTTCTTATGCATTCCATTTTCCTATAAATAGGAAGCTTAGTTAGAATTGAAATCACACCAGAAGTTCAGAGAATTCTCCTTCTATAATCTTGAGTGTGTTTCCTTAAGAGTTTTAAGAAACTTTGAGCGAAGAACATAGTATAAGTTTTCTTTAAGAAAATCCTCACCCTATCAGTCGAAATATTCTTCTTTTACGGTAAGGGATGTTATTCTTTTATATTCATGAAGAGAACTGTTGTTATTCCATTTCTTATTATTACATTGGAATAACTTTTATATATCACGGAATACCTATACTTGGTGACATTCTTCTATTATTACGTCTTTATTATTACATTGGAATAATAAAGGCGAATAATCAATCTACCATGTGCTTCTTGTCTGCAACAACGTATTACTATACTTTTTACTAATGAGAGTAGTTCAACAGTATCAACGGTAAAACTTTCGCCGTTATTTTTAATAAAATATTTTTGTCGTTTTCTCAATCTGACAATAATTCCGTTGTGGGATCCCCAATGATTGTACCGTCGTACGGATATTTCCCGACAAAAAAAATATTCCCCGACCAATCGAATATAATATGACAACTTGCATACTTTGTAAAATTTATAAATACTACCCATAACTATAACATTATATCAAATCCACACCATAATATTAAAAAAAATATTTCGAGAAATTTAAATCTTTATCCATAAAATCTGAGATTTTACAATATCCCCTTCTTATGAAATTTTGCCCTCGAAATTTACGTACGTACCTGGTATGCCGAACAGGTGAGGATACCTCGTCTTAATTTCAAATTCTAACTCTTGAGGTATAACCTTTGAGTGTTGAATACGATTATTCTTATCCAAGATTTTAACACATATCTCCTCAAACGTTAAATCATCCGCTATCTCGTCCGGTTCTAAATTAATAATGTGGTTCAGGCCGTCCATGTGACGCCCCCAAAATTAGGTATACATCACCCATCTTGAGTCGCTAAATACATGGTACAAAATAAAAATACAACTTAATTATACAAATGTCGTGTAACATACGACAATACATAAATTGAGAGTTCTAATAGGAATATTGTTATCTAGACAATATCCATACTCAAGGAGTCCTCATTACATTTATTATCACACTATTTAACAGAATAGTGAGGACTACTAGTGCTACTGTCTGAACCATCACTCCATTTCTCGACTAGTCCCGACTACATTCTCTTTTCCTGAAGAGAACAGTGAAAGAAAGGGTGAGCTCAACTAGCCCAGTAAGAAATATTATGACTAAGATAATACAAAATAAAATTATCATTAGTCTTCAACAATGTTAAACTGATAAAATATAATAGACATCAAGTTTAACTGCAGCGGAATAAGCAATCCATTAAAAGAGTCAAGTAGAGAATAAAGTCTACTATCTTTTATGATTTAAAAGGTTTTCATCAATTTTTATCGGCTGAGACTCAACAAATAAATAAACCACAATATCTAATCATCCACATACCACGCCAAGGATTTTCATTAAATCATCAATAGGTCATGACTATCTTAGAAAAATCCTCGGTCATAATCATACCAAAAACTATCCATCAATGCATTACAGGCCTTTGAAGACTTTTATCACATCATTTATAACAGTCATGATTATACTTAGAATGATCCTCGGTCATAATCATACTAAGTTCATCCATGCACGTAAGCGAAGATGACTTTCAACGTAATATAACATGAGGATGATAACAATGACATAATAATTCAATAAAACAAGTTCAAGAATTAATTTATCCAAGAACCCATAACGTCCAAATTGTCAACATGATCTCTGCTTTCTATAGAGTAAAATTCAAGAATGCTCGGAAGAATATTTCCATGAAAATCTTTGGATGAAGCGCAAATATCAAGGATATTCCTCTAATTTCATGGAGTATAAAGCCAAAATTTTAACTTGTTGAGTATAATATCGAATGGAATAACAAAAGATATCACCATGCATGTTGTACTTGTGCATAGAGAGGTTATTCCAACGAATAATAATAATGAGAACGGTGTCGTAAAAATCACCTTGATGTGATGTTCCAACGAGAATAATAAATGCGAAATAATAAATGATGGAACCGAGTCCGGCGATATAGCATGCATGCGAGGATATTAAGCGAAATAATAAAGACAAAATAATAAAATGGAACCAGTCCGCCATATAGCGAAAGACGGATATTCAAGCGAGAATAATAAAGACGGAATAATAAAATGGAACCATGTCCAAGCGATATATTACAGACGAGGATATTCCGACGAGAATAATAAAGACGGAATAATAAAATGGAACCGAATTCCGTATAGCATAGATATAGGATATTCAAATGTAATAATAAAGACAGAATAGTAGAAGAATGTCACCATGTATAGGGTATTCCGCGTATACAGGTCATGTATAGGGTATGCCTCGTATCTGAGTTATTCAACGAGAATCATAAAGAATGGAATAACAAAAGGATTTCACCAAGTATAGGATAAATACGTATACAAGTTATTCCAACAGAATAAATAAGAATGGAATAATAGAAGTTCTCTTCATGAATACAAAAAAGAATAATATCCTTACTAGTAAAAGAAACGGATATAGGAAAAGAAATTAGCGGACTTTCTTCTTATTTCTCTCTATAACTTTCTCTCTACGGAGTTCAATTGAATTCGTAAGAAAATAATGAAGGAATGAGCTTCTATTTATAGGAAAATGGAATGCATAGTAACTAACTCATGAACGGTCCAGATCGATTTACTTTAATCTAACGGTCCATATTTAAAGAAAAATCTTTTAAATAAAATATAATATATTCTATTTATATAAAAAGATTTTTACTATGCAAACACTATGCAACACTATGCAAAACACTATGCAACACTATGCATAAAAAAATATAATATATTCTATTTATAGAATAACTTTAATAAAGTATTACATTTTTATATAAAAAATGTTTCGCTTTTATTATGTTAATAATACAAAAAAAAAACAAAACTTCATTATCGCTATAATAATTCATATTATTAATTGACAATAATGGAATCAAACCGAGTGACTTCTCACATAAATATCGATAATCAATCAATAAGGTGCTTCTTATACAACAACGCGTATTCTTCGTATTTTTACTACCGAAAGTAGCTTTCAACGGTATTAATTTGTAAAACTTCCGCCGTTATTTTCAATAAAGTATTTTTGTCGCTTTTCTCGATCCGATGATAATTCCGTTAATAGGGTCCACTATGATTGTCTTGTCGCACGAATATTTTACATTTAAAAGAATATTCCCACGACCAATCGAATATTATATAACAACTTGCATACTTTGAAAATTTTATAATTATTACCCCCAAATATAACATTATATTAAATCCACACCATAATATAAAAAAAAATATTTCGAGAAATTTAAATCTTTATTTATAAAATCTGGGGTCTCACAAATTCACATATTTACGTAACATCGATCACGTTAAAAACGTATAAACACACAAACATATTTGGCGGTAAAAGCGAGTCATAAGCCGCGCTCCTACTCGATCGAGGATTTTAAATGGGCGATTAAATCGAGGGTTGAGATTTCAAAGAACTTCTTGCTATTTAAAATAACGCCTCTTAAACCTTCTTCTTCGTGTTCATAAGCTCCGGGTGTGTAGCTTGAGCGGCTTTAACTTTATCGATTAAAGTCGATTCTATTCATATATTCGTTATCTTCACGTGGGTTTGTATATTCCCACTTGTAAACGCATACGATCTTCTACTCAACACATCGGCTACCACGTTCGTTTTTCCACGATGGTATTGAATGGTACGATCGTAACCTTTAACAGCTCGATTTAACGTCTTTGGCGCATAATACGTTCGTTTTAAGTAAAGAAATATTTGAGGGTTTAAGAAATGGGTTTTGTCTTTGAAATCGATCAAAATTCAATTTCACGCTACAGGGTAGGCAAAAAGTCTTTAAGAATACGTCGAGAAATTTATTAACGATAGAATTATCATTCAAAACTGTGACCCTCATCCAAGACTTGGATAGTACGTCACATTAATACCAACTGTGACTTCTATCCCTTAACCTGGATAGCACCTCACAATGATACCTATCAACTTGTCATCGTCATTCACGATGTCGCCTACAGAAAGTCTGGCTTCGGTGCATTCCACGCGAGAAAGTCAACAATGAATGGATCAGGCTCTTTACTTATGGCTTGATATAACAATGATTGACTTTAGTGGTTTGGTTACTTTGAATTCGCATAACAGGTTGGTTAGGAGTATGAAAGCTAACAACCTTACGAAAAAAAATGATGAGTAGTTAACCAATCGTTTTCAAAAATTATATCAAAGGCAAGTATTTTCAAAGAGATAAGATCGACAGGTAACGTGAGGGTATCGATATGAATCAAACAAAATTTATAAACAGTGGAGGTATCGAAGGTTTCTCCCAATAGAGTTTCAATAGATAAATCAAAGTTTAACTTCTCCGGAGTCAAATTTAAACATTGAACACAACTAGCTAGGTGAAATAAAAGAGTGGGTAGAACTGGTATCAAATAAAATATAGATTTCGCAAGAATTTATAATTAACTTACCCGTAATAACATCGTTCGGGTTTCTCAACAAACACTCTCACTTAAACTACCGGATTTGACTTTATTATAGGGTACATTCCACCCTTAAGTGCTTCTTCACATTCCTGATCCATGATTTGAATCATTATTCTCCAATCCATATCGAATTGGGGTTGACCGTTATGCACAGGGTAATTTCAAATTCGATGTTGGATTCTCCCAATTGCTGTCCAAAAAGCAAAATTCATTTCATCTATTTTGGCTTTATTGGATCGAACGTTTTTTTTACGATATCTACGCGTCGTGCGGCTTTTACCCATGCATCATCTATTCTCCTTCGTTCAGTTGTTTCTTCTTTCATCAGAACTTTGATCATAGCATTCTCAGATTCTAGCTCTAATATCTTATACTCTGCCAAAGAGTGCTTTTGTTCAAGCATCGCACATCGGTTAACACAATTTTGAATTGTTACATCTCTTTGCTCCATGACCGTCTGCCGTTCTTCAGCCTGCTCTTCTAACTCATGAATACGATTTTGAAATTCTAAATTTTGATCATAAGCTTCTTCTAACCAATTCTCCTCAGATTCCTCTTCTTCCTCTTCTTCCTCACTCTCAACTCGCTACCTCTCTGACTAGCTCTAAAAGTGCATTTATTAGTTCTTCACTCACCACGTAGATATCTCTAATTTGTTCTTGGTGACCTTTGCGTTAACTTTGATTAGTGATTAAAGGTGTCTCAACGGTCGCATTCACTCCATTATGAACATTTTCAGCTGTCATTTCCAAACATTGCCACAAAACAATGGTTAAATAACATATCACATATTATCCCTATACTCTGACCGACCAATTAAATACCACATAAACTTAGGTAGGTCATACTTAGCGAAGAATTCCCCGTCTCTCCCTCCTAGTTCTTATCTCACATCTTAGCAGGGATCATATCCTAAGCTTTGATACTAACCGTGGCGCGCCCCAAAATAGGTATACATCACCCATCTTAAGTCGCCAAATACATGGTACAAAAAAAATTCAAATACAAACTAATAATACAAATTAATCGTGTATAATACGACAAAACATATGCTGTGAGTTTAAATACAAATATTGTCTTCTAGACAATATCCATTCTCAAATAGAGTCCTCATTACATTTATTATCACACTATTTTATAGAATAGTGAGGACTACTAAGACACCATCTCGGACCATCACTCCGCTCCCATTAGTCCCAGCTCGTTCTCATCTCCACTGAAGAGAACGAAGTGAAAGAAAGGGTGAGCTCAACTAGCCCAGCAAGAAATATTATGACTAAGATAATGCAAAATAAATTATCATTAGCCTCCAACAATGTTAAACTGATAAAATACAATAGACATCAAGTTTAACTGCAGCGGATCAAGCAATCCATTAAAAGAGTCAAGTAGAGAATCTACTATCTTTTATGATTTAAAAAGTTTTTCATCACTTTTATCGCTGAGACTCAGCTTAATAAATAATCCACATCATCCCTGCACTACGGCCAAGGATATTCATTAGGGCCACGACCACAAATTCCATGCACTACGGGCCAAGGATATTTGTGTATTCATCAATGGTCATGATCATGCCAACAACTGTCCATCAATGCACTACGGGCCAATGAGGACTTTTACCACATCATTTATAACATTACAGTCATGATTACAACGAATAATCCTTAGTCATAATCATACCAAGTCCATCCATGCTCTACAGGCCACAGATGACTTTCAAAAAATATAAACATGAGGATGAAGACAATGATATAAGAATTCAATGAAACAAGTTCAAGAATTAAGTTATTCAGGAACTAATAACGTCCAAATTTTCAACATGATATTGCTTTGTAGAGTAAAATTCAACAATGCTCAGAAGAATATTTCCATGAAAAATACTGGATGAAGCGCAAATATCAAGGATAGTCCACTAATTTCATGGAGTATAGAAGTCAAAATTTTAATCAACTGAGTATAATACCGAATGGAATAACAAAAGATATCACCATGCATGCGGTACTTCGCATAGTTAAGTTATCCCAACAGAATAATAATAACGAAACCAGGTCAGGTGAAAATCACACCAACAGGATGTTCCAACAGAATAATAAATGCGAAATAATAAATGATGGAACCAGGTCTGGCATATAACAAAGACAGGATATTCCGACAGAATAATAAAGACGGAATAATAAAATGGAACCAGGTCCGACGTATAGCACAGATAGGATATTCCGATAGAATATTAAAGACGGAATAATAAAATGGAACCAGGTCCGGCGTATAGCACAGACAGGATATTCCGACAGAATATTAAAGACGAAATTATAAAATGGAACCAGGTCCGGTGTAAAACACACAGACAGGATATTCCAACAGAATAATAAAGATAGAATAATAGAAGAATGTCACCAAGTATAGGGTATTCCGCGTATACAGGTTATTCCAACAGAATAATAAGAAATGGAATAACAATAGTTCTCTTTATGACTATAAAAGAATAATATCCCTTACCGTTTCAAAGAAGAACTGAAATAAAGAAGTAGTTAAGTAGCAGAATTTTTTCCTTCTTTCTATCTATAGTTTCTCTCTCTAGAGTTCAGTGAATTAAATGAGAAAATAATGAAGGAATGAGCTTCTATTTATAAAAAAATGGAATGCATAGTAACTAACTCATGAACGGTCCAGATCGATTTACTTTAATCTGACGGTCCACATTTAAAGAAAAATCTTTTAAATAAAATATAATATATTCTATTTATATAAAAGATTTTTACTTATCAAAATCTTATCAACACTATGCAAATATAATATATTCTATTTATAGAATAACTTTAATAAAGTATTCTATTTTATATAAAAGATGTTTACATTTTTATTACGTTAATAATACGAATAAAACAAAACTTCATTATCATTATAATAATTTATATTATTAATTGACAATAATTGAATCAAACTGGTGACTTCTCACAAATATCAATAATCAATACCGGTGTCTACTACTATGCTGACAACGCGTATTCTTTACTTTACTACTACCAGAGTAGTTCAACAGTATCAACGGTAAAACTTCCGCCGTTATTTTCAATAAAATATTTTTGTCATTTTTTCAATCCGACAATAATTCCGTTATGGGATCCACCAATGATTGTACCGTCGTACGGATATTTCTCGATAAAAAGAATATTCCCCGACCAATCGAATATAATATGACAACTTGTATACTTTGCAAAATTTATAAATACTACCCACAACTATAAAATTATATCAAATCCACACCATAATATTAAAAAAAATATTTCAAGAAATTTAAATCTTTATCCATAAAATCTAGGATTTTACAACGACAAAAATATTTTATTGAAAATAACGGCGGAAGTTTTACCGTTGATACTGTTGAACTACTTTCGGTAGTAAAAGTACGATGTCTGGCGTTGTTGATAAGAGCACCTACGGTGTTGATTATTGATATTTATGTGAGAAGTCACTCGGTTTTGTTCAATTATTGCTTACTGATAGTTCTTGCGTAGTATCTCACATTATTTGATTCAATTATTATTGATTTAGAAGTTTTGTTTTATTCGTATTATTAATGTAATAAAAAGTAAACATCTTTTATATAAAAGCGAATACTTTATTAAAGTTATTCTATAAATAGAATATATTATATTACTATTATGCATAGTGTTTTGCATAGTAAAAACCGTTTTATATAAAATGAATTACTTTATTAAAGTTATTCTATAAATAGAATATATTATATTTTATTATGCATAGTGTTTGCATAATTGTCCGCATAGTATTTGCATAGTAAAAATCTTTTTATATAAATAGAATATATTATATTTTATTTAAAAGATTTTGCTTAAAACATGGACCGTCAGTTAAAGTAAATAAATCAACTGTTCAATGGATTAATTCTTATGCATTCCTTTTCCTATAAATAGGAAGCTTAGTTAGAATTGAAATCACACCGGAAGTTGAGAAAATTCTCCTTACATAATCTTGAAATATTTCCTTAAGAGTTTTAAGAAATTTTGAGCGAATAACATAGTATAAGTTTTCTTTAAGAAAATCCTCACCTATCGATCGGAATATTCTTATTTTACTGGTAAGGGATGTTATTCTTTTATATTCATGAAGAAGGCATTTGTTATTCCATTTTTATTATTACATTGGAATAACTTTGTATCTGTGCTAATACCCTATACTTGGTGACATTCTTCTACTATTCTGCCTTTTATTATTACATTGGAATATCACGTCGTCTGTGTGTTTTACACCTGACACAGTTCCATTTTATTATTTTGTATTTATTATTACGTTTTAATATCCTGTCGAAAAATTTATTCTTTGCTTTCGATTTGATCTCTAGACCTTCCATTCAAATTTCAAACCACTTTACCACCCGAGCACCACGGGTTTGGTATTATATTTTGGCAAGGCTAATTCTTTAAATAATGAATAGTTTCAGTTTATGTTAACAGATTAAATCAATGGGCATCTTTAATATGGAATCAATTGAATTAATTAAATGACTAGTTTAATTATGGAATGAATGACTCAATTAATTAAATCATTTTCCAGATGGGCAACATTAATATTGAATCAATTGGATAGCTCCAATTAATTTGAAAGCTTTATTTATGGAATCAACATCTTTTATTATGGAAAAATAATCAACTCGATCAATTATGAAAGTACTAAAATCAACATTTAAAAACATTATTATTATTGTTATTATTATTATTATTATTATTATTATTATTATTGTTATTGTTATTATTATTATTATTATTATTATTATTATTATTATTGTTATTGTGGCGCCCCAAAATTAGGTATCGTCACCCATCTTGGGTCGCCACTTACATGGTGCAATTTTAATCTGACTTCTTTATGTAGTATGCAATCTGACATAAAGCTGTGAGTTTGAATACAAATATTGTCTACTAGATATTATACAAACTCAAAAGGAATCCTCATTACACTTATTGTCACACTATTTTTAACGGAATAGTGATGACTACTAATCTTATCTTCGGGACCATCACTCTTTTCCCGACTAAATCCCAATTTATATTCTCATTTCACAGAAGAAACGGTGAAAGAAAGGGTGAGCTCAACTAGCTCGATAAAAAATATTATAACTAAGATAATGCGAGAATAAATTATCAATAGTCTTCAACAATGTTAAACCGATAAAATACAATAGACAACGGTTTAACTACGGTGAATATCTACGATCCATTAAAAGAGTCAAGTAGAAAATAAAGTCTACTATCTTTTAGGGTTTAAAAGGTTTTCATCAATTTTATCACTAAGACTCGGTTTAATGAATAAACCACAATATCTAATCATCCTGTACCACGGTCAAGGATTTTCATCAAATTATCAATGGTCATGACTATCTTAAGAATCACCCACAGGTCATAATCATACCAAAAACTATCCATCATTGCATTACAGGGCCACTTTGAAGACTTTTGTCACATCATTTATATCAAGCCATGATTATACCGAATGAACCCTGGTCATAATCATACTAAGTTCATCTATACACGTAAGCCAAAGATAACTTTCAACATAATATAAACATGAGGATGATGACAATGATATAAGAATTCAATAAAACAAGTTCAAGAATTAATTTATCTAGGAATTATTAACGTCCAAATTGTCAACATGATACTGTTTTGTAGAGTAAAATTCAAGAATGATCAGAAGAATATTTCCATGAAAAGATACTGGATGAAACGCAAATATCAAGGACATTCTACTAATTTCATGGAGTATAAAAGTCAAAGTTTTAACCATCTAGGTATAATAAAGAATGGAATAATAAAAGAAATCACCGTAAATGCGATAGGCCTTACATGCGAGTTATTCCAACGAGAATAATAAATAACGGAACCCGGTCCGGCGTAAAAGCATGCAGACGGGATATTCCAACGAGAATAATAAAGAATGGAACCAGTCCCACGTAAAAAACCACCAGACGGGATGTTCAAATGAATAATAATAAAGAGGCGGAACCGAGTCCGGTGTAAAACACACGATGAGGATATTCCAACGAAAATAATAATAAAGAGCGGAACCGAGTCCAGGTGTAAAAACACCACCAGAATGGATATTCCAAAGAAATAATAAAGAAGGAATAATATAAGGATTTCACCAAGTATAGGGGAGTCCGTATCTGAGTTATTTCAACGAAATAAATAAGAATGGAATAACATAAGGATTTCACGAAATGCGAGGGTATACCACGTATCTGAGTTATTCAAATGAGAATAATAAAGAAATGGAATAACGAAGTTCTCTTCTTGAATCTGAAAAGAGTAATATCCCTTACGAGTCTGACAAATAATATTCCTACCTTAGAAGGCTGAATATTGGAAAAGTGAAGTAGCGAAACTTTTCTTCTTTCTCTCTATAGTTTCTCTCTCTAGAGTTTGATGAATTAAATAAGAAATAATGAAGGAATGAGCTTTCTATTTATAGAAAAGCGAGGGTGGCTCTTGGTGTTAACGAAGGTCAAAATGACTCTTGGTAATATTGAAGAGACAACTACTATTTGTGAAGGGGTAATTAACCCTTGGAGCAATGAAGAGGCGATTAACTCTTGGTAATATTGAAGGAACAACTACTATTGATGAAGGTAATTACTATTGACGAAGGTAATTACTATTGAAGAAGGTAATTACTATTGGCGAAGGTAAATACTATTGATTTAAGGTAAATACTATTCACAAAGGTAATTACTATTGGCCGAAGGTAAATACTATTAACAAAGGTAAATACTATTGTTTAAGGTAAATACTATTCACAAAGGTAAATCTTATTGTGAAGGTAATTACTATTCACAAAGGTAATTACTATTGACGAAGAGACTCTTAGATGATGACATATGGGCCCCCATAAAATAATAAAACTTACCACAAACGTCTCATATTGATTCTTTATATACATCAAGGATTGAATAAATATTACCACAAATCATTTTATTTTTAATCAACACATATTTAATCTTTCAACAATTATTAATCATTTATAACTTGTCATCTCAATTAATAATATAACATATTATACGATGATGATCTTGTGACAATAATTGAATCAATAATATAAGAGATATGATCACGTGAATTCTTGTAGCGATAATTGAGTATAGCTAAGTGACTTCTCACGTAAGCATCAATAATCAATCTGGTGTCTTACTCTTGTCTGACCATAGCGTATTCTTTGTACTTTTACTACTAGGGTAGTTCAGCGGTTTTAACGATAACACCTCTGGCGTTATTTTTATAGAAAGATAATTTTGTCGTTTTCTAGCTACGATACAATACTTAGTTAATAAGGTCCACCATTTGATTGAGTAAATCGTCACGAATATTCCCAAAGCAAAAAGAATATTCCCACCCAAGCGAATATTTTATAACAACTTGCTTTACTTTGTAAAATTTATAAATATTACCTGACTATAACATTATATCAAATTTATTCCATAATATTCAAAATAATATTTATAGAAAATTCATCTTTATTTATAAAAGCTGGGGTCTTACAACCTCCCCTTAACATGAAATTTAAGCCCTCGAAATTAGGGTATGTACTGATATGATAAAGAGGCGAGGATACCTTGAATACCTTTATCGTTAAAAATATTAAATTCATCTTCGTGATCCGGCGAAAGATATTCATTAACAATTCATCTTTTTTGCTACGGCCAAAGATATACAAGCTGTAAAACCAATAATCTTTGAGGCAGCGACTTAATAGTATCACGACCACGAATTATCCATTACCTTCTTGGCGAGGATATTAGTGTTTTCAATCTGATCATGATTATACCGAATAATCCTCGAGTCATAATCATACCAAGTCTATCAACGCATACTACTGACGAAAGATGACTTTTACCACATCCATGAATTAATATTTCATTCTTTGAGACTTCATTTCGATAATTAATCCATATCATCCGAATCATCCCCGCACTACAAGCCAAGGATATTCATTAGTATCACGACCACGAATTATCCATGCACTACTGACCAAAAGATAATCGTGTATTCATTAGTATCACGACCACGAATTATCCATTACACTTTCTGACGAAAGATAATCGTGTATTCATTAATATCACGACCACGAATTATCCATGCACTACTGACCAAAGATAATCGTGTTTTCAATTCTGATTATGATTATCTTAATAATCACTCGGTCATAATCATACAAGTCCATCTATTCACGTAAGCCACGGATGACTTTCAACCTGATATAAGCATGAGGATAATGATATAAAGAATCAATCAAATGAGATAAAGGATAAATATTAAACATTTATAATATAATTTATCCGAGTTCAAGAATATCCCCATGTTATCAATCACTAATAATCTCATAATCTAATATCATTAATATTATAACAATATTTTAATCACTTCTTAAATTTATAAACAATTTATCTCAATTGTTTACGCTTTACCATATAATGCATTTAATCATTCAAAATGCCACACTCATAAGATATCATCACTAATCATCAAATCCTCAAAAAATATATGATATATACTCTATATAGGATTCTCTGGCCATAAAATCCTATTTTCAACTTTATTACTTCACATAACATATTTAACTCATATGTTTAAGTAACTAAACTATTTTCATGAAAATACCAAATCAGTCCCAAAAATATTTCTTTTCTGAGATTTAGCATAATATAGTCCCATAATGAAAATATATTTTCTCGAATTTTTTTAAATTCATTTACTATTTTCAAAATCAATTTCTAATTAATTCCTTAAAATTAGCTACCTCAAGTTTAACTCAAAAATTCCCAAATCTTGGCGGACCTTACACATGTTAATGTGAGCCTCGATTTAAATTTCATGGTCATCGAGTTATAGAACTCCGATTATAGCATTTTTAATCAAAAAACCTAAATATTGAAATGGTCATAACTTGCTCATTTTAAGTCGGAATGAGCTCATTTTTGGACACGATGTTCTTTATACCATATACTTTTATGTCCCAAAAGGCCTGAATTTTTCTCACTAATTAAGTGGCCGAAACAGCCCTTACAAAAACGTGGCAGCAACTTTTTGGACATTTTGAAGTTTGACTCCTTTGCTAAAATCACCCACACACGAAAATCTACAACACCTTTTCATTGATTCCACTTGGATTAGTTAGGTAACTCATAGATCTAACTCTAGGACTTAACCACACTCAAAATGCAAAATATAATAAGAGATTTGGTCAATTGAATTTCATGTTCGTTTTCACCAAAATCGGTTTTTAACTCCTTGTGATTTTTAAGAAACTATCATGTTTTCACAAACTAACCAACATAACTCATCATAACACTTACTAATACCACGTATACCCATAATTTTCATTAGTCCAATGCTTTTATTATGACTTTCATCATAAACCACGTAAACTGTTCATTTTAGTTGAAGAAATATTTGAGAGTTTAATAAATGGGTTTTTATCTTTGGGGTCGATACAAAATTTGATTTCACGCTCTAGGGTAGGCTAGAAATCTTCAAGAATACGTCGAAAATTTATTAATGATAGAAATATCATTCAAAACTACTACTCTTATCCAAGACTTGGATAATACGTTACATTGATACCAACTGTGACTTTCATCCCAACTTTGGATAGCAGCGTCACAATGACACCTTACATAAATGTATAGTCAAAAACTGCTTTTAGAAATTAGAATCTTTGGGAAGTGCTCAAGAAACCTTCCATACATGGGAGGCCATGCTTCTAGGTTATGATAGATATCATATGGCCATAGAATTATCCTTGGTTTACCCAATAGACCCTAAAGAAAAATGAGAAGATTACTATCATATTCTTCCCAATGGTGAGTCTTCTCTTGATTTATCATTATCTCCACTGTCTCAAATTGAAATTATACTTCAAATAAACACCAAGATCATATAGGTAGTGCTTGTAAATATACTTAGCAAGTGGATGAGCACAACCACATCTTATGATGACACGAGGTTGTATGTCATTAGACATCTTGTATGATAGTGGCAAAACACTCTTCCAACGTTGGGTTACTTCACCCTAGTTGATTCACCAAATATAACTACTAAATGATGACCATAGTTACTATTCCATTGTTACCCCAGATCGACTGGCTACACTCTTATTACACGAAAGGAATTGTGAAGCAAAGGGTTAATTAATATATCAAATATTATCCTATACTACTCGTGAGCCAATTAAATAACAAATAAACTTATGTAGGTCAAATACTAAGCGAAGAATTCCCGTCTCTCCCTTCTAGTTCTTATCTAGCATCTTAGCGGGATCATATCCTAAGCTACGATACCAGCTGTGGCGCCCCCAAAATTAGGTATCGTCACCCCATCTTGGAGTCGCCATTACATGATGCAAATTTAAATACAACTTCTTTTTGTGTACAATCGACATAAAGCGTGAGTTTGAATACAAATATTGTCTACTAGATATTATACAAACTCAAAAGGAATCCTCATTACACTTATTGTCACACTATTTAACGAGAATAGTGATGACTACTAATCTTATCTTCGGACCATCACTCTTTTCCCGACTTTTCGTCCCAATTTATATTCTCATTTCACAGAAGAAACGGTGAAAAGAAAGGGTGAGCTCAACTAGCTCGATAAAAATATTATAACTAAGATAATGCGAAATAAATTATCAATAGTCTTCAACAATGTTAAACGATAAAATATAATAGACATCAAGTTTAAGCTGCGGTGAGAATAAGCAATCCATTAAAAGAGTCAGTAGAGAATAAAGTCTACTATCTTTTATGATTTAAAAGGTTTTCATCAATTTTTATCGTTGAGACTCGACAATAAATAAACCACAATATCTAATCATCCCCGCACCACGGTCGAGGATTTTCATTAAATCATCAATAATCAAGTGACTATACTGAAAATCCACGTCATAATCATACCAAAAACTATCCATCAATGCATTACGAACCACTCAAGACTTTTATCACATCATTTATAACAGTCATGATTATACTTAGAATGATCCCTGGTCATAATCATACTAAGTTCATCCATGCACGTAAGCCAAAGATGACTTTCAACGTAATATAACATGAGGATGATAACAATGACATAATAATTCAATAAAACAAGTTCAAGAATTAATTTATCCAAGAACCCATAACGTCCAAATTGTCAACATGATACTGCTCTGTAGAGTAAAATTCAAGAATGCTCAGAAGAATATTTCCATGAAAAATACTGGATGAAGCGCAAATATCAAGGATATTCCTCTAATTTCATGGAGTATAGAAGCCAAAATTTTAACCAACTGAGTATAATATCGAATGGAATAACAAAAGATATCACCATGCATGTTGTACTTCGCATAGAGAGGTTATTCCAACAGAATAATAATAATGAGAACACGTGTCGGTAAAAATCACACCTGACGGGATGTTCCAATGTAATAATAAATGCGAAATAATAAATGATGGAACCCGAGTCCGGCGTATATACATGACGGGATATTCCGCGTAATAATAAAGACGAAATAATAAAATGGAACCAGTCCTACAGATAGCAAAGATGAGATATTAAACGGAGAATAATAAAGACGGAATAATAAAATGGAACCAGGTCCGGCGTATAGCACAGACAGGATATTCCGACAGAATAATAAAGACGGAATAATAAAATGGAACCAGGTCCGGCGTATAGCATAGATAGGATATTCCAACAGAATAATAAAGACAGAATAGTAGAAGAATGTCACCATGTATAGGGTATTCCGCGTATACAGGTCATGTATAGGGTATGCCTCGTATACAGGTTATTCCAACAGAATCATAAAGAATGGAATAACAAAAGGATTTCACCAAGTATAGGATAAGCCACGTATACAAGTTATTCCAACAGAATAAATAAGAATGGAATAACAGAAGTTCTCTTCATGAATACAAAAGAATAATATCCCTTACCGTAAAAGAAACTGGATATAGGAAAAGAAATTAGCAGACTTCTCTTCTTATTTCTCTCTATAACTTTCTCTCTCTGGAGTTCAGTGAATTCGTAAGAAAATAATGAAGGAATGAGCTTCTATTTATAGGAAAATGGAATGCATAGTAACTAACTCATGAACGGTCCAGATCGATTTACTTTAATCTAACGGTCCATATTTAAAGAAAAATCTTTTAAATAAAATATAATATATTCTATTTATATAAAAAGATTTTTACTATCTGAAAACACTATCTTGTACTATACAAAACACTATCAACACTATGCATAAAAAAATATAATATATTCTATTTATAGAATAACTTTAATAAAGTATTCATTTTATATAAAAAATGTTTACATTTTTATTATGTTAATAATACTGAAAAAAACAAAACTTCATTATCGCTATAATAATTCATATTATTAATTGTGATAATGGAATCAAACCGAGTGACTTCTCACATAAATATCAATAATCAATCTTAAAGTGCTACTTATACAACAACGGCGTATTCTTCGTATTTTTACTACCGAGTAGCTCAACAAAGATTAATTCAGAAAACTTCTGCCGATTATTTTCAATAAAGTAAAGTATTTTTGTCGTTTTCTCGAATCCGAAATGATAATTCCGTTAATGGTCCACTAATGATTGTCTTGGTCGTCACGAATATTTTCTCTTTTTAAAAGAATATTCTCAGACCAATCGAATATTATATAACAACTTGCGTACTTTGAAAATTTTATAATTATTACCCCAAATATAACATTATATTAAATCCACACCATAATATAAAAAAAAATATTTCGAGAAATTTAAATCTTTATTTATAAAATCTGGGGTCTCACAGTCCACATATTTACGTAACATCGATACGTTAAAAACGTCATAAACACACAACATATTTGGCGGTAAAACGAGTCTATAAGCCACAGTTCCTACTCAATCGAGGATTTTAAATGGGCCAATTAAATCGAGGGTTGAGATTTCAAAGACTCTTCTTTATTTAAAATAACGCCTCTTAAACCTTCTTCTTCGTGTTCATAAGCTCAAGGGTGTAGTGGCTTGGCGGCTTTAACTTTATCGATTAAAGTCGATTCTATTCATATATTCGTTATCTTCACGTGGGTTTGTATATTCCCACTTAGCAACGTCTGATCTTCTACTCAACACATTAAATACCACGTTCGTTTTCCACGATGGTATTGAATGATACGATCGTAACCTTTAACAAATTTCGATTTAACGTCTTTGGCGCATAATACGTTCGTTTTAAGTAAAGAAATATTTGAGGTTTAAGAAATGGGTTTTGTCTTTGAAATTCGATACAAAATTGATTTCACGCTTCAGGGTAGGCGAAAAGTCTTTAAGAATACGTCGAAAAATTTATTAACGATAGAATTATCATTCAAAATCGTGACTCATCCAAGACTTGGATAAGACGTCACATTAATACCAATCAGTGACTTCTATCCCTTAACTCGGATAGCACCTCACAATGATACCTATCAACTTGTCATCGTCGTTCACGATGTCGCCTTCTGAAAAAAGTCCGGCTTGGTCATTCCACGCGAGAAAGTCAACAATGAATGGATCAGGCTCTTTACTTATGGCTTGATATAACAATGATTGACTTTAGTGGTTTGGTTACTTTGAATTCGCATAACAGGTTGGTTAGGAGTATGAAAGCTAACAACCTTACGAAAAAAAATGATGAGTAGTTAACCAATCGTTTTCAAAAATTATATCAAAGGCAAGTATTTTCAAAGAGATAAGATCGACAGGTAACGTGAGGGTATCGATATGAATCAAACAAAATTTATAAACAGTGGAGGTATCGAAGGTTTCTCCCAATAGAGTTTCAATAGATAAATCAAAGTTTAACTTCTCCGGAGTCAAATTTAAACATTGAACACAACTAGCTAGGTGAAATAAAAGAGTGGGTAGAACTGGTATCAAATAAAATATAGATTTCGCAAGAATTTATAATTAACTTACCTGTAATAACATCGTTCGGGTTTCTCAACAAACACTCTCACTTAAACTCTACGGTTTGACTTTATTATAGAAGTACATTCCACCCTTAAGTGCTTCTTCATTTCACGATCCATGATTTGAATCATTATTCTCCAATCCATATCGAATTGGGGTTGACCAGATTATATGCAGGGGTAATTTCAAATTCGATGTTGGATTCTCCAATTGCTGTCCAAAAAGCAAAATTCATTTCATCTATTTTGGCTTTATTGGATCGAACGTTTTTTTTTACGATATCTACGCGTCGTGCGGCTTTTACCCATGCATCATCTATTCTCCTTCGTTCAGTTGTTTCTTCTTTCATCAGAACTTTGATCATAGCATTCTCAGATTCTAGCTCTAATATCTTATACTCTGCCAAAGAGTGCTTTTGTTCAAGCATCGCACATCGGTTAACACAATTTTGAATTGTTACATCTCTTTGCTCCATGACCGCCTACCGTTCTTCAGCCTGCTCTTCTAACTCATGAATACGATTTTGAAATTCTAAATTTTGATCATAAGCTTCTTCTAACCAATTCTCCTCAGATTCCTCTTCTTCCTCTTCTTCCTCACTCTCAACTGCTACCTCTGCAACTAGCTCGGGTGCAGCTATTAGTTCTTCACTCACCACGTAGATATCTCTAATTTGTTCTTCGGCTGACACTGCATTAACCTGATTAGTGATTAAAGGTGTCTCAACGGTCGCATTCACTCCATTATGAACATTTTCAGCTGCCATTTCCAAACATTGCCACAAAACAATGGTTAAATAACATATCACATATTATCCCTATACTCGTGAGCCCAATTAAATACCACATAAACTTAGGTAGGTCAAATACTAGCGAAGAATTCCTCGTCTCTCCCTCCTAGTTCTTATCTCACATCTTAGCTAGGGATCATATCCACTAGCTTTGATACTGTTGTGGCATTCCCCCAAAATAGGTATACATCACCCATCTTGAAATCGCCAAATACATGGTACAAAAATTCAAATACAAACTAATAATCTGACGATGCGTGTATAATCTGACAAAACATATCTTTGTGAGTTTAAATACAAATATTGTCTTCTAGACAATATCCATTCTCAAATAGAGTCCTCATTACATTTATTATCACACTATTTTATAGAATAGTGAGGACTACTTAAGACACCATCTCGGACCATCACTCCGCTTCCCCGATTAGTCCCATTCTACGTTCTCATCTCCCAAGAGAACGGTGAAAAGAAAGAAAGGTGAGCTCAACTAGCCCGAAGAAGAAATATTATGACTAAGATAATGCAAAATAAATTATCATTAGCCTCCAACAATGTTAAACGATAAAATCTACAATAGACATCAAGTTTAATCTGCAACGGATCAAGCAATCCATTAAAAGAGTCAAGTAGAGAATCTACTATCTTTTATGATTTAAAAGTTTTCATCACTTTTATCATTTGAGACTCGACAAATAAATAATCCACATCATCCTGCATTCTACTACCAGGATATTCATTAGGGCCCACGACCACAAATTCCATGCACTACGGGCGAGGATATTTGTGTATTCATCGATAGTCACGATCATGCCAACAATCGTCCATCAATGCACTACAGACCAATGAGGACTTTTACCACATCATTTATAACATTACGGTCGTGATTACAAAGAATAATCCTCAGTCATAATCATACCAAGTCCATCCATGCTCTACGTGCCACGATGACTTTCAAAAAATATAAACATGAGGATGAAGACAATGATATAAGAATTGAATGAAACAAGTTCAAGAATTAAGTTATTCAGAACTAATAACGTCCAAATTTTCAACATGATATTGCTTTGTAGAGTAAAATTCAACAATGCTCGAAAGAATATTTCCATGAAAAATCTTTGGATGAAGCGCAAATATCGAGGATAGTCCACTAATTTCATGGAGTATAGAAGTCAAAATTTTAATCAATCGAGTATAATACAGAATGGAATAACAAAAGATATCACCACGCATGCGGTGCTTGCATAGTTAAGTTATCCCAACGAATAATAATAACGAAACCGAATTCGGTGAAAATCACACCAACAGGATGTTCCAATGAGAATAATAAATGCGAAATAATAAATGATGGAACCGAATCGGCATATAACAAAAAGCGAGGATATTAAAATGAGAATAATAAAGACGGAATAATAAAATGGAACCAGTCCGACGTATAGCTTACGAGATAGGATATTCCGATAGAATATTAAAGACGGAATAATAAAATGGAACCGAATCCCACAGTATAGCAGACAGACGAGGATATTCAAGCGAGAATATTAAAGACGAAATTATAAAATGGAACCGAATCCGGTGTAAAACACACGAGATGGGATATTCGAAAAGAATAATAAAGATAGAATAATGAAGAATGTCACCAAGTATAGGGTATTCAGCATATCTGAGTTATTCCAATGTAATAATAAGAAATGGAATAACAATAGTTCTCTTTTATGAATATAAAAGAATAATATCCCTTACCGTTTCAAAGAAGAACTGAAATAAAGAAGTAGTTAAGTAGCAGAATTTTTTCCTTCTTTCTATCTATAGTTTCTCTCTCTAGAGTTCAGTGAATTAGTCAGAAAATAATGAAGGAATGAGCTTCTATTTATAAAAAAATGGAATGCATAGTAACTAACTCATGAACGGTCCAGATCGATTTACTTTAATCTGACGGTCCACATTTAAAGAAAAATCTTTTAAATAAAATATAATATATTCTATTTATATAAAAAGATTTTTACTTATCAAAATCTATCGCAACACTATGCAAATATAATATATTCTATTTATAGAATAACTTTAATAAAGTATTCTATTTTATATAAAAGATGTTTACATTTTTATTACGTTAATAATACTGAATAAAACAAAACTTCATTATCGCTATAATAATTTATATTATTAATTGACAATAATTGAATCAAACCGAGGTGACTTCTCACATAATATCAATAATCAATACTGGTGTCTTTCTATGCAACAACGCCAGCGTATTCTTCATACTTTTACTACTAGGTAGTTCAACAATGATCAAAAAACTTCCTCCGTTATTTTTTCAATAAAATATTTTTGTCATTTTTCAATCCGGCCATAATTCCGTTATGGGATCCACCATGATTGTATCTCAAAAATTGCGGATATTTCTCGATAAAAAGAATATTCCCAGACCAATCGAATATAATATGACAACTTGTATACTTTGCAAAATTTATAAATACTACCCACAACTATAAAATTATATCAAATCCACACCATAATATTAAAAAAAATATTTCAAGAAATTTAAATCTTTATCCATAAAATCTAGGATTTTACAACGACAAAAATATTTTATTGAAAATAACGGCGGAAGTTTTACCGTTGATACTGTTGAACTACTCGGTTAGTAAAAGTACGATGTCTAACGCGTTGTTGCATAGTAGCACACGGTGTTGATTATTGATATTTATGTGAGAAGTCACTCGGTTTTGTTCGATTATTCTTACAATAGTTCTTTGCGTAGTATCTCACATTATTTGATTCAATTATTATTGATTTAGAAGTTTTGTTTTATTCAGATTATTAATGTAATAAAATGAAACATCTTTTATATAAAATGAATACTTTATTAAAGTTATTCTATAAATAGAATATATTATATTCTATTATCGTAGTGTTTTGCGTAGTAAGAAAACCGCTTTTATATAAAATGAATACTTTATTAAAGTTATTCTATAAATAGAATATATTATATTTTATTATGCATAGTGTTTGCATAGTGTCCGCATAGTATTTGCATAGTAAAAATCTTTTATATAAATAGAATATATTATATTTTATTTAAAGATTTTGCTTAAAACATGGATAGTCGATTAAAGTAAATAAATCTGAACTGCTTAATGGATTAATTCTTATCGTTCCCTTTTCCTATAAATAGGAAGCTTAGTTAGAATTGAAATCACACCGGAAGTTCGGAAAATTCTCCTTCATAATCTTGGCGTATTTCCTTAGAGTTTTAAGAAATTTTGAAGCGAATAACATAGTATAAGTTTTCTTTAAGAAAATCCTCACCCTATCGATTAATATTCTTATTTTACGGTAAGGATGTTATTTTTTATATTCAAGTTAGAAGCTGTTATTCTTTTATATTCATGAATAACTTTGAGAATTCTTCTCTATTCCATCTTATTATTCATTTGTTATTCCATTTTTTATTATTCATTGGAATAACTTTCTATCATTTTACTTGGTGACATTCTTCTATATTATTTATTATTCATTTGAATATCACATGCAGTATTGTTTTACACCGGACACAGTTCCATTTTTATTATTTTGTATTTATTATTACGTCGGAATATCCTGTCAAAAAATTTCGCCTTTATTTGATTTGATCTCTGTAGACCTTCCATTCAAATTTGAAACCACTTTTACCACCCGAGCACCACCACGGGTTTGGTATTATATTTTGGCAAGGCTAATTCTTTAAATAATGAATAGTTTCAGTTTATGTTAACAGATTAAATCAATGGGCATCTTTAATATGGAATCAATTGAATTAATTAAATGACTAGTTTAATTATGGAATGAATGACTCAATTAATTAAATCATTTTCCAGATGGGCAACATTAATATTGAATCAATTGGATAGCTCCAATTAATTTGAAAGCTTTATTTATGGAATCAACATCTTTTATTATGGAAAAATAATCAACTCAATCAATTATGAGAAGTACTAAAAATCAACATTTAAAAAACATTATTATTATTGTTATTATTATTATTATTATTGTTATTATTATTATTGTTATTGTTATTGTTATTATTATTATTATTGTTATTGTTATTATTGTTATTGTGACGCCCCCAAAATTAGGTATACGTCACCCATCTTGGGTCGCCACTTACATGGTATGAATTTAAATCTGACTTCTTTATAGGTATGCAATACAATCTGACATAAAGCGTGAGTTGAATACAAATATTGTCTACTAGATATTATACTGAACTCAAAAGGAATCCTCATTACAATTATTATCACCTTTATTTAACGAATAGTGAGGACTACTAATCTTATCTTCGGGACCATTACTCTTTTCCCAGACTCGTCCCATTTATATTCTCATTTCACAGAAGAAACGGTGAAAGAAAGGGTGAGCTCAACTAGCTTCGATGAAAAATATTATAACTAAGATAATGCGAATAAATTATCAATAGTCTTGAACAATGTTAAAGCGATAAAATACAATAGACAACCGGTTTAACTGCGGTGAATATCTGATCCATTAAAAAAGTCAGTAGAAAATAAAGTCTACTATCTTTTAGGGTTTAAAAGGTTTTCATCAATTTTATCACTAAGACTCGGTTTAATGAATAAACCACAATATCTAATCATCCACTGTACCACGGTCGAGGATTTTCATCAAATTATCAATAGTCATGACTATCTTAATCATCACCCGGTGGTCATAATCATACCAAAAACTATCCATCAACGCATTACGAATACCCTTTGAAGACTTTTGTCACATCATTTATATCAAGCCGTGATTATCTTAAGAATGAACCACAGTCATAATCATACTAAGTTCATCTATACTGTAAGCGAAGATAACTTTCAACATAATATAAACATGAGGATGATGACAATGATATAAAAATTCAATAAAACAAGTTCAAGAATTAATTTATCTAGGAATTATTAACGTCCAATTGTCGACATGATCTTTTGTTTTGTAGAGTAAAATTCAAGAATGATCGAGAAGAATATTTCCATGAAAAGATCTTTGGATGAAACGCTTGAATATCGAGGATATTCTACTAATTTCATGGAGTATAGAAGTCAAAGTTTTAACCATCTGGGTATAATAAAGAATGGAATAATAAAAGAAATCACCGTAAATGCGATAGCTTACCATACAGAGTGAGTTATTCAACGAAGAATAATAAATAACGGAACGGTCGTCGGGTAAAATTAAAAGCGCAAAACACATGCAGGGATATTCAACGAGAATAATAAAGAATGGAACCCGTCCGGTGTAAAACACACGACGGGATATTCAGCGAATAATAATAAAAGCGGAACCGGTCCTGTAAAACACACGAGCGGGGATATTCAGCGAATAATAATAATAAAAGCGGAGACGGAAATTAGTAAAACACAATACGAGGATATTCAACGAATAATAAAGAAGGAATAATATAAGGATTTCACCAGTATAGGGGAATATCTGGCATATACGAGTTATTCAATGAGAATAAATAAGAATGGAATAACATAAGGATTTCACCAAGTATAGGGTATACCACGTATCTGAGTTATTCAACGAATAATAAAGAAATGGAATAACGAAGTTCTCTTCATGAATAAGAAAGAATAATATCCCTTACGAGTCTGAACAAATAATATTCCCTACCTTAGAAGAATGAATATTGGAAAAGTGAAGTAGCGAAATACTTTTCTTCTTTCTCTACTATAGTTTCTCTCTACAGAGTTTGATGAATTAAGTAAGAAATAATGAAGGAATGAGCTTTTCTATTTATAGAAAAAGCGAGGGTGGCTCTTGAGTGTAACGAAGGTTGAAATGACTCTTGGTAATATTGAAGAGACAACTACTATTTGCAATGAAGGGTAATTAACCCTTGGAACAATGAAAGAAGCGATTAACTCTTGGTAATATTGAAGGACAACTACTATTTGCGAAGGTAATTACTATTGTGAAGGTAATTACTATTGAAGAAGGTAATTACTATTATTGAAGAAGTAAAATACTATTGTGAAGGTAAATACTATTCATGAAAGGTAATTACTATTGTGAAGGTAAATACTATTAACAAAGGTAAATACTATTGACGAAGGTAAATACTATTCACAAAGGTAAATCTACTATTGACGAAGGTAATTACTATTCACAAAGGTAATTACTATTCACGAAGGTAATTATTATTAAAAAGATTACTATTCTTAGATGATGACATATGGGCCCCCATAAAATAATAAAACTTACCCTGACAAACGTCTCATATTGATTCTTTATATACATCGAGGATTGAATAAATATTACCACAAATCATTTTATTTTTAATCAACACATATTTAATCTTTCAACAATTATTAATCATTTATAACTTGTCATCTCGATTAATAATATAACATATTATCTGAGATGATCTTTGTGACAATAATTGAATCGATAATATAAGAGATATGATCACGTGATTCTTTGTAGCGATAATTGAGTATAGCTAAGTGACTTCTCACGTAAGCATCGATAATCAATCTGGTGTCTTCTTATGCGACCACAGCGTATTCTTTGTACTTTTACTACTTAGGGTAGTTCAGCGGTTTTAACGGTAACACCTCTGTAGTTATTTTTATAGAAAGATAATTTTGTGGTTTTTCTAACTACGACAATACTTGATTAATGGGTCCACCATGATTGAGTAGTCGTCTGAATATTCCCAAACAAAAAGAATATTTCCACAATAAACGAATATTTTATAACAACTTGCTTACTTTGTAAAATTTATAAATATTACCCACAACTATAACATTATATCAAATTTATTCCATAATATTCAAAATAATATTTATAGAAAATTCATCTTTATTTATAAAAATTTGGGGTCTTACAACCTCCCTTAACATGAAATTTAAGCCCTCGAAATTAAGTGCGTACGATATGATAAAGAGGTGAGGATACCTTGAATACCTTTATCGTTAAAAATATTAAATTCATCTTATGATCCATGAAGATATTCATTAACAATTCATCTTTTTGCTTCTGAAAAAGATATACAACTTATAAAACCAATAATCTTTGAGACGCAGCGACAATAGTATCACGACCACGAATTATCCATGCACTTCTTGGCGAGGATATTCGTGTTTTCAATCTGATCGTGATTATCTTAGAATAATCCTTGTCAAATCATACCAAGTCTATCAATACACTTCTGACGAAAGATGACTTTTACCACATCCATGAATTAATATTTCATTCTTTGAGACTCATTCGATAATTAATCCATATCATCGAATCATCCCCTTTACTGAGCTATTAGTATCACGACCACGAATTATATTCATTAGTTATCCCGACCACGAATTATCCATGCACTACTGACGAAATAATAATCGTGTATTCATTATCCATATCACGACCACGAATTATCCATTACACTCACGGACGAAGATAATCGTGTATTCATTCATTAATATCACGACCACGAATTATCCATACACTACTGACGAAGATAATCGTGTTTTCAATTACTGTTATGATTATCTTAGAAATAATCCACAGTCATAATCATACCAAGTCCATCTATTCACGTAAGCCATGAGATGACTTTCAACATAATATAAGCATGAGGATAATGATATAAAGAATCAATCAAATGAGATAAAGGATAAATATTAAACATTTATAATATAATTTATCCGAGATTCAAGAATATCCCCATGTTATCAATCACTAATAATCTCATAATCTAATATCATTAATATTATAACAATATTTTAATCACTTCTTAAATTTATAAACAATTTATCTCGATTGTTTACGCTTTTACCATATAATGCATTTAATCATTCAAAATGCCATACTCATAAGATATCATCACCAATTATCAAATCCCTCGAAAAAATATATGCATATACTACATATAGGATTCTCAGCCATAAAATCCTATTTTTCAACTTTGTTACTTCACATAACATATTTAACTCATATGTTAAGTAACTAAACTATTTTCATGAAAAATACCAAATCAGTCCCAAAAATATTTCTTTTACGGGATTTAGCATAATATAGTCCCATAATGAAAATATATTTTTCTCGAAATTTTTAAAATTCATTTACTATTTTTCAAAAATCAATTTCTAATTAATTCCTTAAGAAATTAGCTACCTCAAGTTTAACTCAAAAATTCCCAAATCTTGGCGGGACCTTACACATGTTAATGTGAGCCTCGATTTAAATTTCATGGTCATGGAGTTATAGAACTCCGGTTATAGCATTTTTAAATCAAAAAAACCTAAATATTGAAATGGTCATAACTTGCTCATTTTAAGTCGGAATGAGCTCATTTTTGGACACGATGTTCTTTATACCATATACTTTTATGTCCCAAAAGGCCTGAATTTTTCTCACTAATTAAGTGGCCGAAACAGCCCTTACAAAAACGTGGCAGCACTTTTTTGGACATTTTGAAGTTTTGACTCCTTTGCTAAAATCGGTCCACACGAAAATCTACAACACCTTTTCATTGATTCCACTTGGATTAGTTAGGTAACTCATAGATCTAACTCTAGGACTTAACCACACTCAAAAATTCAAAATATAATAAGAGATTTGGTCAATTGAATTTCATATTCGTTTTTCACCAAAATCGGTTTTAACTCCTTGTGATTTTAAGAAACTTTCATGTTTTCACAAACTAACCAACATAACTCATCATAACACTTACTAATACCACGTATACCCATAATTTTCATTAGTCCAATGCTTTTATTATGACTTTCATCATAAACCACGTAAAGCTGTTCATTTTAGTTGAAGAAATATTTGAGGTTTAATAAATGGGTTTTATCTTTGGGGTCGCTACAAAATTCGATTTCACGCTCTAGGGTAGGCTAGGAAATCTTCAAGAATACGTCAAGAAATTTATTAATGATAGAAATATCATTCAAAACTACTACTCTTATCCAAGACTTGGATGATACGTTACATTGATACCAATTGTGACTTTCATCCCAACTTTGGATAATGCGTCACAATGACACCTTACATAAATGTATAGTCAAAAAGCTGTTTTAGAAATTAGAATCTTTGGGAAGTGCTCAAGAAAACCTTCGTTACATGGGAGGCCATGCTTCTAGGTTATGATAGATATCATATGGCCATAGAATTATCCTTGGTTTACCCAATAGACCCCAAAGAAAAATGAGAAGATTACTATCATATTCTTCCCGATGGTGAGTCTTCTCTTGATTTATCATTATCTCCATTGTCTCAAATTGAAATTATACTTCAAACAAACACCAAGATCATATAGGTAGTGCTTGTAAATATACTTAGCAAGTGGATGAGCACAACCACGTCTTATGATGACACGAGGTTGTATGTCGTTAGACATCTTGTATGATAGTGGCAAAACACTCTTCCAGCGTTGGGTTACGCCTCACCTAGTTGATTCACCAAATATAACTACTAAATGATGACCACCGTTCTATTCCTTTGTTACCCCAGCTCGACCTAGCTACACTCTTATTACACGAAAGAATTGTGAAGCAAAAGGGTTAATTAATATATCAAATATTATCCTATACTCGTGAGCCAATTAAATAACAAATAAACTTATGTAGGTCATACTAGCGAAAGAATTCCCGTCTCTCCCCTCTAGTTCTTATCTCGCATCTTAGCGGGGATCGTATCCTAAGCTCATATACCAATTGTGGCGCCCCAAAATTAGGTATCGTCACCCCATCTTGGGTCGCCACTTACATGATATGAAATTTAAATACAACTTCTTATATATAGCGTAGGTATATGCAATCTGACATAAAGCGTGAGTTTGAATACAAATATTGTCTACTAGAGATATTATACAAACTCAAAAGGAATCCTCATTACAATTATTATCACACTTTATTTAACGAATAGTGAGGACTACTAATCTTATCTTGGGACCATCACTCTTTTTCTGACTAAATCCCGGTATATTCTCATTTCACAAAGAAACGGTGAAAGAAAGGGTGAGCTCAACTAGCCCGATGAAATATTATAACTAAGATAATGCGAAATAAATTATCAATAGTCTTGACAATGTTAAAGTGATAAAATACAATAGACAAACGGTTTAAGCTGCAGAGAATATCTGATCCATTAAAAAAGTCGTCAGTAGAAAATAAAGTCTACTATCTTTTAGGTTTTAAAGGTTTTCATCAATTTTTATCACTAAGACTCGGTTTAATGAATAAACCACAATATCTAATCATCCACATTACCCACGGTCGAGGATTTTCATCAAATTATCAATGGTCGTGACTATCTTAAATCACCCCTGGTCATAATCATACCAAAAATTATCCATCAACTGCATTCACGAACCTTGAGGACTTTTGTCACATCATTTATATCAAGCCATGATTATCTTAGAATGAACCACAGTCATAATCATACTAAGTTCATCTATGCTTGCGTAAGCGAAGATAACTTTCAACATAATATAAACATGAGGATGATGACAATGATATAAGAATTCAATAAAACAAGTTCAAGAATTAATTTATCTAGGAATTATTAACGTCCAAATTGTCGGCATGATTTGTTTTGTAGAGTAAAATTCAAGAATGATCGGAAGAATATTTCCATGAAAGATCTTTGGATGAAGCGCGAATATCGAGATATTCTACTAATTTCATGGAGTATAGAAGTCAAAGTTTTAACCAATTTGGGTATAATAAAGAATGGAATAATAAAAGAAATCACCATACGTGCGATAGGCCATTGCAGCGAGCGTTATTCAACGAATAATAAATAACGGAACCAGGTCGGTGAAAAACACATGCGAAGCGGGATATTCAACGAGAATAATAAAGATGGAACCAGAATCCCACGTAAAACACGAGATAGGATGTTCAGCGAGAATAATAAAAAAAAGGAACCGGTCAGGTGTAAAACACACACGACGAGGATATTCAACGAATAATAATAATAAAATTTTAACCAGTCCGGTGTAAAACATGTGATGAGGATATTCCACAGCGAAATAATAAAGAATGAACCCAAGTCGGTGTAAAAACCAATGAACGGGATATTCAAAATAATAAAGAAGGAATAATATAAAGATTTCACCAAGTATAGAAATTAAGCGTATATGAGTTATTCCAATGAATAAATAAGAATGGAATAACGTAAGGATTTCACCAAGTATAGCAAGATATCACTGGCGTATCTGAGTTATTCCAATGAAATAATAAAGAAATGGAATAACGAAGTTCTCTTCTTGAATAAGAAAAGAATAATATCCTTTACGAGTACAATGAAAATAATATTCCCTACCTTAGAAGAATGAATATTGGAAAAGTGAAGTAGCGAATACTTTTCTTCTTTTCTCTATATAGTTTCTCTAGAGTTTGATGAATTAAATGAAATAATGAAGGAATGAAACTTTCTATTTATAGAAAAAGCGAGGGTGGCTCTTGAGTGTTATGAAGGTCGAAATGACTCTTGGTAATATTGAAGAGATAACTACTATTTCTTGAAGGGGTAATTAACCCTTGGAACAATAGAAGAGGCGATTAACTCTTGGTAATATTGAAGGAACAACTACTATTGATGAAGGTAATTACTATTGAAGAAGGTAATTACTATTGAAGAAGGTAATTACTATTGAAGAAGGTAAATACTATTGACGAAAGGTAAATACTATTCATAAAGGTAATTACTATATTATTGAAGGTAAATACTATTAACAAAGGTAAATACTATTGTGAAGGTAAATACTATTCACAAGGTAAATCTTATTCACAAAGGTAAATCTTATTGGCGAAGATAATTACTATTCACAAAGATAATTACTATTGTGAAGGTAATTACTATTCACAAAAGGTAATTCTTATTGACGAAGAAGAGACTCTTAGATGATGACATATGGGCCCCCATAAAATAATCAAACTTACCACAAACGTCTCATATTGACTCTTTATATATCATCGAGGATTGAATAAATATTACCACAAATCATTTTATTTTTAATCAACACATATTTAATCTTTCAACAATTATTAATCATTTATAACTAAATACCTCAATTAATAATATAACATATTATATAGATGATCTTGTGACAATAATTGAATCGATAATATAAGAGATATGATCACGTGATTCTTTGTAGCGATAATTGAGTATAAATTTAAGTGACTTCTCACGTAAGCATCGATAATCAATATCGTGTCTTCTTGTCAACCACGCGATATTCTTGTACTTTTACTACTACGGGTAGATTCAACGGTTTTAACGGTAACACCTCTCTGCGTTATTTTTATAGAAAGATAATTTTGTGGTTTTCTAGCTACGACAATACTTACGTTATTAGGGGTCACCATTTGATTGGTAGTCGTCTGAATATTCCCATTCAATATTCTCCAGCCAAAACGAATATTTTATAACAACTTGCTTACTTTTTGCAAAATTTATAAATATTACCCACAACTATAACATTATATCAAATTTATTCCATAATATTCAAAAATAATATTATGGAAAATTCATCTTTTTTTATAAAAGTTCTTTATTTATAAAAATTATTATTATTATTATTATTATTATTATTATTATTATTATTATTATTATTATTATTATTGTTGTTGTTGTTATTATTATTATTATTATTATTATTTTTTATTGTTATTATTATTATTATTATTATTGTTACAATTTAAATTTTATTATTTAATTTAATCAAATTTAAGAAATAGTTATTTTATTAAAAAGAGCAGAAAAAAAAAACCAAAAAAAAAAGAAGAAAGAAACCGGGTGCTCTGATGCTCTCTCTCTCCTTCTCCTCTGTTCCCCTTTTCCCTTTCCCCTCCCCGTCCCTCCATCCCCCGTCCTTTCCCTACCACAATCTCCCCCTTCCCCGTCCTTCGTCCCTTCCCGTCATACCTCTCTCTTCTTTGATTTCTTTTTTCAACAAATCCAAATCTAAGAAATAAGAATTAAAAATTGATTTAAAATCTGCAGATTTTGTGAATTTTAGGGATTAATTTTCTATTTGGGCGTAGAGTGGCAGCTTGGACTGGTGGTGATTCATTAATGGCCTTGAACTGTGGATCTGGTTTGAGATGGTAAGCTTGGTAGTTTTTTGGGAGATTATTTTTCGATTTATGGTGGTTTGTTTCTATAGATCCGATTCTGGGGTTGGTTGATTCAATGTTAAAGTTTAATTTTTATTTTTCATGGAGGTTTTGAAGGTGATTGCATATGGGGATCGGCCATGGATGATGTTGGTGTGGAAGATGATGGCGACGTAGCTACACTATTTTTTGTTCTAATTTTTTGTTGGCCTTTTAATTTTAGTTTTAATGTTATTTGAAAAAATATAATAATTATTTTGTTCATACCTATTTTGAACAGTAGATCTATAAAAGACTTCATGTGAAAAATGCATGCTTTATTTTATTATTATTATTATTATTATTATTATTATTATTATTATTATTATTTTATTATTATATTTTTTATTTTTATTTTTATTTTTATTTTATTATTATTATTGTGATTATTATTATTATTATTAGTATTAGTATTATTATTATTTTTATTATTATTTTATTATTATATTTTTTATTTTATTATTATTGTGATTATTATTATTATTATTATTAGTATTAGTATTAGTATTATTTAATTTGGGAGAAATTCTTTGTAGAGTTATAAAATATAATCCTTGACAAAATATAATAGCAAACCTGTGGTGCTAAGGTGGTAAAGTGGTTTGAAATTTGAATAGAAGGTCTAGAGTTCAATTAAAGAAAGCAACTGATATTTTTACCCCCTGTTAAAAATCCATATCTTGCGTCATATATCTTTTACGTATAAAATAAAAATACCCGTCATATATTCCACGAAGCAAATCGGTAGCAGATATCCTGTGACGAAATTTTCAAAAGTCAAATTTTTAATAAAAATAAATTTCAAAACGTTGGCCAAAAGTAAAGAAATTAAATACCCAAATCATTATACCAAAGTTAAAATTCGACCTTGCATTTTACCCCAATCATGTTTATCTGTGGAATTTCACTGGTTCTTCCCGGAATTTATTATTAAAATCTTTATTATTACGATAAAATATCGCATTTATTCATCTTTATCTGTGGGACGCGGTTAAATTTATTATTACATCTTTTTATTATTACAGCCGGAATATCGCATCGGTGTTAATTTCAATATTTCGATTTTTGTTAAAGGTTATATTTATTATTAAGTATTTATTATTTTGTTGGAAATAACGAAAAAGTTTTTTTGTGTGCGATCTCTATCGCGTTTCAAAAAGGTGAATCATTTGAAGAAATTTTTATTCTATTAATTTTTTTTATTACGAAAAGAATAACGCATACGTAATAGTTTATTGGCGTAAAATGATGAATGATCGCTGTATTCATTCGCTTTTCATTAAATTATGAAAATGATTCACGTATCGTGGATTCTGCATGCCAATATTTGGAGATTGAAAATCCATTTAATTAATTAATTGTAAAATTGATTTCATATATTCTTTATTATACTTCGGTTGGTTAAAGTTTTTATTTACATCTTTCATGAAATTAGTAGAATGTCTTTTGATATTTGCGATTAATCCAAAGTATCTTTTCAATGGAAACATTTTTCTGGCGTTCTTTAATTTTCTTTCTTACTGAAAAGTATCGTGTTATGACAATTTGGACATTATTGAGTTCGGGATAAATTAACTTATAAACCTTTAAAATTTATTCTTGAATCTTTTTTTTTAAGTTATATGTCGTTGTCATGTGATGAGTTATGTTGGTTATTATGTGGAAACATGAAAGTTTCTTAGAAATCATGAAGGTTGAAAAATTAGATTTTGGTGAAAACGAACATGAAATTGATTCGACCATATCTCTTAATATATTTCAAATTTTTGAGTGTGGTTAAGTCCAGAGTTAGATCTATGAGAGTTCCTAACTTATCCAAGTGGAATCATTTGAAAAAGATGTTGTAGATTTTTGTGTGGGACCGATTTTAGTAAAAGATATAAAAGTTGGAAATTTCAAAAGGTTCTTTGTCCAAAATTTGAAGAAATTTGTTTTGGTAACTTAAATTGTGAGAATAATTCTGGCCTTTTGGGACATGAAAGTATATAGTATAAAAACCTCCTCCAAAAAATAAAGCTCATTTTGACTTAAAATGAAGCGAGTTATAACTCATTTCAATATTTAGGTTTTTAAACAAAAAATGCTATACTTGGAGTTCTACAACTCAGATGACCATAAAATTTAAATCGAGGCTCACATTAACATGTGTGAGTCCCGCCAATATTTGGAGATTTTTGGAGTTAAACTTGAGGTAGCTAATTTCTTGAATTAATTAGAAATTAATTTTTGAAAAATAGTAAATGAATTTTAAAATTTAGAAAAATAAATTTTCATTATGGGACTATATTATGCTAAATCCCAGAAAAGAAATATATTTTGGGACTGATTTGGTATTTTTCATGAAAATGGTTTAATTACGAATATATGAGTTAAATATGTTATGTGAAGTAACAAAGTTAGAAAATAGGATTTTATGGCTTGGAAATCCTATATAAGGTATATGCATATTGTTGATGAGGAATTTGATCATTGGTGATGAAATCTTATGAGTATGACATTCTTAAATGATTAAATGTATTAATTAGTAAAGTGTAACAATTGAAATAAATTGTTTATAAGTTTAAGAAGTGATTAAAACATTGTTATGATATTAACAATATTAGATTATGAATTTATTATGTGATTGATAATATTTGGATAAATTTAAAGTCATTAATATTTATCCTTGTTTTCAGTTGATTAAAGTTTATATCATTGTCATCATCCTCATGCTTATATGGTGATAAAAGTTATCTTTGGCTTACGTGCAAAGATGGATTGTTGATTATTGGTTTTATTGTTATATATCTTTGGCTTACGTGCGAAGATGGACTGTTGATTATTGAATTGTATATCTTTGGCTTACTTGCAAAGATGAATTGTTGAATATTAGTTTTATTGTTGTATATCTTTGGCTTACGTGCAAAGATGGACTGTTGATTATTGAATTGTATATCTTTGGCTTACGTGCAAAGATGGATTGTTGATTATTGGTTTTATTGTTGTATATCTTTGACTTACGTGCAGAGATGGACTGGGTATGATTGTGATCAGGGATTATTCGGTATAAGTCATTACCATTGATGATTTAATGAATATCCTTGGCCCGTAGTACAGGGATGATTCGATGATGTGGTTCATTTACAGGGATAAAACATTATTGGTGGATTTTAACATGGAGAAGATAATAGACCTGATGGTCTATTTGACTCTTCTAATGGATTGCTTATTCCGCTGCAGTTAAACTTGATGTCTATTGTATTTTATCAGTTTAACATTGTTGAAGACTATTGATAATTTATTCTGCATTATCTTAGTCATAATATTTCTTACTGGGCTAGTTGAGCTCACCCTTTCTTTCAATGTTCTCTTCAGAAAATGAGAATATAGATGGGACGAGTCGGGGAAAGGAGTGATGGTCCAGAAGATAGCATTAGTAGTCCTCATTATTCTGTTAAATAGTGTGACAATAAATGTAATGAGGACTCCTTGAGTATGGATATTGTCTAGATGACAATATTCCTATTAGAACTCTCAGTTTATGTATTGTCGTATGTTACACGACATTTGTATAATTAAGTTTGTATTTGTATTTTATACCATGTATTTGGCGACTTAAAATAGGTGATGAATACCTAATTTTGGGGGTGTCACAGAAGTACTAGAACGAATAAAGTCAATGTCTAACAATTCCTGCAGTTGGTCTTTAACTCCTGAAGTTCAATAGGAGCCATTCGATATGGGGCTTTGGAAATGGGTTTTGTACCGGGTTCAAGGTCGATACAAAATTCAATTTCACGCTCTGGGGGTAGGCCAGGAAGTTCTTCAGGGAATACGTCAGGAAATTCATTAACAATAGAAATATCATTCAAAATTGACGTATTTTTATTTAGATCCGTGACATGAGCTAAGAAAGCTTGACATCCATTTTTCAATAAACGAATAGCTTTATGGCTTGAGATGACAGTGATTGATTTTAATGGTTTGGTGGCTTGGATTCGTATAACTGGTTGGTTAGGAATATGAAAGCTAACAACCTTACGAAAATAATTAATTTTTGCATGATGAGTAATTAACCAATCAATCCCTAGAAATACGTCAAATGCAAGTATTTTCAATGAAATAAGATCGACAGGTAATGTGAGGGTACCGATTTGAACCAAACAAAACTTATAAACAGTGGATGTAATGAAGGTTTCTCCCAATGGAGTTTCAACAGATAAGTTAAAGTCTAACTTCTCCGGAGTCAAATTTAAACGTTGAGCGCAAGTAGGAGAAATAAAAGAATGGGTAGAACCGTATCAAATAAGGTATAGACTTATTTAGAGTTTATGATAAGCTTACCCGTGATGACCTCGTTTGGGTTCCTTGCTTTACGAGAGGTTACAACAAACGCTTCTCCCTTGCAGACTAAACTTTGACTTTTCTCGGGATGACCTTTGGTGCCTCCTTCCCACCGGACTTGTCTTCTGTGAACGACAAAATCGGGCCAGGTGACCTTCTCTTCCACAATTGTAACACGCTTTGGATGGCATCGTACGGTTGGGACTGATGTGTCCATCCCCTCCGCATTTGAAGCATATGATAGGTGGTCGTTCTCCTTCCTTAACGACGGGTGATGGTGCTGACGTCTTTCCATCATTGTTGAATCTTCTCTTCTTGAAATGTCCATTCTTATTATTTTGGCCATGATTACCACCAAAGTGGTTACCATTTCTGGCATGTTGATTCCTCCACTTTATTATCACCGCTTGATGACCGCTTCTCTTTGGTATTATCATTTCTTGTTTTCGCTCTCTTTTGGTTGGGTTGACTCATTATCATGTTCCAATAACTGAGCCCTATTAACAACATCTGAATACAAACATAGTTTATGAAAGATAAGATATTGACGTGTCTTAGGTTTTAAACCTCTTAGAAACATTCGCGTCATTCTCTCCTCATTATCAACCAAATGGGACGTGAATCGGATAACTCAAAGAAACTTTGCTTCGTCTTGTAACACGCGGTCATGTTGTTTTGCTCCAAACTTTATGAACTCTACCTCTTTCATGTGACGAATACTTTTGGGAAAGTACTTGTCGTTGAACAGTCTTGAAACTTCTCCCAAGACATCTTCAGTGGGGCAGGTTGAGTACGCTTTACAGATTCCCACCAGTAATCTACCTCTACCCGCAACATGAAGGTGGAAAAGGGAACCTTTTGCTCCTCGGAGCAACCCAAGACATCAAATATGTGACGCCCCCAGAATAGGTATACATCACCCATTCTGAGTTGTCAATACATGGTACAGAAACAACTACAACTTTATTAATACAACAATAAAACTGTGAGTTTAAATACAAATATTATCTTCTAGACAATATCTATACCCAAATAAATCCTCATCACAATTATTTATATATTATTTTACAAAAATGGTGAGGACTACTAAACAACTCTCTCTATAACCATCATTCCATACCCCAGACTTGCATTTTACTTTACATTCTCGCCTCCTAAGAAGAAAAATGGAACAAAAAGAAAAAGGGTGAGCTCAACTAGCCCAATAAAGAATATTATGACTAAGATAATATAGAACAAATTATCGTTAGTCCTCAACAAGGAAAAATCTGATAAAATACAATAGACAACAAGTTTTAGATCAATATTCATGAAATGAAAATAATAATTCATAGAAGAGTTACGTAAAGAATGAAATCTACTATTATCTATGAATTTAACAGTCCATCAACAGTATTTTTATCCCTGTAACATCCATCAATACACATCTTGAATCAAATATTCATCTTTGCACTCTGAGCCAAAGATATTCATCGATTAATCATGTTCATCTCAACACTTGTTCATCTTTTACACTACGGGCCAAAGATATTCATTATATAATCATCAATCTTTTGCACTACAAAGGGCCAAATATTATTTAGTAAAATCATCATTTAGGACCGAGGATGATGAAAAATATTTTAAAGGAAACGAATCCAAAGAAACAAAAGAATAAATTAAGGATTCGTATTTCAGCTATTTCATGTCCAAAAATACCTTATAAATAATCATAGTGGTGTAAAATTCAAGAATGATCAAAACATGGATACAATCAAAGCTAGTATCCATAATAGATATTTTGAGACGAAAAGAAAAAATTTTATTTTTTCGATGAATAGTCTTGATGATATAATGAATAAAGGTCAGTATCGTGGATAGTCTTGAGTATCGTGAATAGTAACTCGACACAAAAAGTTCTAAATTTGATTAAAATTTCAGATCAATACTTCGACATAATGATATTAGAAGAAATAATATCATTTTAAAAAAAAATATCCACTTACCTCGTAAAGAGCAAGATTTCAGTTGAAAAACACCTAATATAAAGCGACTATGACTTGAACTTGCATCGTATAGCAACACTCAAAGTATCAAAATACTCACAAGAATACGCTCAATATATAGAGAGAAAAATAGAGAGAAAACTTCAGTTTTTGGTGTGATTTTCAATTCTAACCTAAGCACCCTATTTATAGGAAATTGCTTAAGAACACAAAAGCAGAAAATTTAATATAATAATATTATATTTACAAAATTTTCAAGCCATCTCTTGAATCTGAATTCAGCCACCTTGCACATGTTTAATGCAGCCCACCAAGCCCAAAAAGCGTTTTTGTAATTAAAAATAATTAAAACTTCCAAAAATCAATTATTTCGGAACTTCGAAACTTCAATAATTCATAATAAATAGCCCTTTTATCAGAAAAATTTGAAACTCAAGACTTTCCATAGGAAATTCCATTATCTACAATTTTGCAGAAGGAAGTTTTTCCAAATTCCAAACAGAAATTGACCAAAATCCACAAACGGACAATTTTATAGGCTATAATCAAATTTCGGTCAAGAATTGGGGTCTACCGATACACAAAACATGTGTTAATCATTTAATGCAACAAAAATACTCTTCTTCCTCATATATTCATATATCCCACATTTATTGTAAAAATATCACCATTATTATATTATTAAAATAATATATTAAAATAAATTATTTATCAGAAAAAGATAAAATATTAATTTTCAACAATTGTCACATTAAAAATTTTCTCCATCTATATCCACATAAAATCAATATTTTTCTATCATATAAATTAATAATTAATTATTTATAAATAATATTACGAGAATCACAATCATTATGACCGGTAGTTCCTGGATAGAGTGGGCTTTCCAATAAGGATTTCTCCTTCTTGACGCCATGATTAGATGACCTAACCTCTCCTTAGATGTAACTTTCTAGACATTGCCAATAATGTTATCCAATAATATTATTCAGATAATATGAATTATTGCTCGATAATGGAAAATCTTCGTAATGATAATTATTGAAACAACAAGAATATAAAATATCAACGCAAAGTGATTATTGAATCAATAAAATAAAATCTTGAGCGATAATTCTTTGTAACAATTATTGAGTAGTGCCTTCTTACGTAAGAATCAATAATTGGTGCAATACTGCAATGCTTCTTGTGTTTTAACCACCAAGTATTTCAACAAGATAATTGAACAACTACTGTAATTATTTATAACCAACTTATTCTTGTCATTTTCTTCATCCAATCGCTTTCCGTTATGGGGCCCACACAAGGCTGTGCAATCGTACGAATATTCCCCGACAGCAAGAATATTCCACGACCAAATGAATATTTTATAACCATCTGTTTATTTGAAATATTTGCGTATTTTATCCATAACTAACCACATTAATCAAATCAACCCTTACTATTTCAAAATAATAAATAAAAGAAATTAAATTTTATTTATTAATAATTTGGGGTCTTACAACCTCCTCTCCTTATGAAATTTTGTCATCAATATTGACGTACGTTCCTGGTGTTTCGAAAAGGTGAGGATACCTCACTTTCATTTCCGTTTCCAACTCCCAGGTCATTTCTTCTATAGCATGGTTCCTCCACAAAACTTTAACTTGTGGTATGACCTTCGTGCGTAGGACATGCTCCTTTCTATCCAAGATCTTGACAGGTACCTCCTCATAAGTTAAGTCTTCGACAATCTCATCCGGTTCTAACTCAATAACGTGGTTCTGGTCTTTCACATATTTACGAAACACAGATATGTGAAAAACATTATGAACACGAGACATACTTGGAGGTAACGCGAGTCTATAGGCTACATTTCTTACTCGGTCAAGAATCTGAAATGGACCAATAAATCGTGGATTGAGCTTTCCTCTTTTCCCAAATCTTGTAACTCCCTTCCATGGTGCCACACGCAACAATACACGATCCCCAATACTAAACTCCACGTCCTTTCGATGAAGCTCCGCATAACTATTTTGTCGATCCTGTGCCATTTGTATACGTTGTCGAATCATTTGGATCTTTTCCGTAGTGTTAGGTTTGTAATATTCATGAACGATCAAATTGCAAAAATAATGCGGAGCGTGTAAAATCGAGTTTAAAAATTTTACAAACCATATACGGGATCACCCTTTATGCACAATTATTAATTAAGCGAAAAGATAAAGAATAAAATCATACCCTTGAAGATCGAGCTTCCTCGGTCTGAAGTTCACCTCAATCCTTTTCGCGTTCAACTTGAATCCACAGGGTTTGGTTCCTTCCTTTGATCAGCGTTAGCCACCCAAATGTTTGGCCTCTGAGGTGATCCACCAAGAAAGAATAAAATTCAAGAAGATGGGTGGTTGGCTAAACCTAGTTTTCTATCTCTATAGAAAAGTGTACTCTCAACAAATTGGAATTATGTCGTATTTTGAAAAAGTCAACAACCACCACACCCATAATAAGACTCCTCTTATTTATAGATGTGGGCAACCCACCTTAACAATTAAGGAATTGGGTTTTTATTTAATTAATTAAATTCTTTTAATTAATTAAGCTCCTAATCTTATTAGGGATAATTAATTAAACTCCTTTAATTAATTTTCCTTCTAATCCAATTAGGAATAAATGAGAGTACTTATATTAAATTAATTCCTAAACTCTTTTAGAAATTAAAATAATAATAATTGTAATAATATTAATAAGACTCCTCTTATTAATTTATATTTAATATTTCTAAAATATTAAATAATAAATATTAAGCTATTTAATTTATTCTATCACCATAGATTAAATTAAATATACTTAACTTTATATTATTACGATTATGCCATTAACTTCTTAAATAATTATTCTTCCTTTTTTATGGTGTGACCCTTTAGGTTCTCCATATTAAGCGGTTGTGAATAAATCAATTAGAACAATTCTAATCTTATTTAAATAAATAAATTAAACAATTAATTTATTTAAATAAATAATATTTATTCTCTGATAGGGATAAGCCTCCTAGCGATCAACGACTTTCCGGATAATATAGATTTCAACATTAATCATTAAAGAACCTTTGAGTAAATAGTTCTTGAAATGCAATTCAATCCTTCCACCATCTGATGTCCCGATTAAATATAAGACATGGAATTCTTTGTCGAAGTCTTATTTTATTTAATTATATGTATTTCGATCCTTAAATGCCTGACTCCAAATAATGCAAATTAGAAACTCCTTTCTAATTTCATTACGCTTAAACCAAGGACTCTTTGGGTTGTCATTTATCGAATCACATAGGACATTTCTCTTCTTTTATTAAGTGTGGTAGATTCTTTATTGATCATACATTATCTCCATGTACAACTTATTATACCCAAGCATACCCTTTGATATACCTAAGGGTCTTAAGGAATAAGTCAAAGTATAACTCATCATACACGAATCTTATGATGATCTCGAGTCCAAGGATTACTTGTACTACTATCACTCTGAGAATTCCTATTGACGTGACAAATAAAACTCCATTAGGTATTCCTTAGCGAGCCACGTTCGATGAACTTATTCTCTAATAAGCACCTACATACTTGCTTTAGTGTCTCCACACAAATGATCATGAGATCAATCATCCTCATCCATGAAGCAAAACAGCGTATGTACCCGATCTATCCGGATTCACTAATCCCCGATTTAGTAATCCAATGATTGGGAACTATTTTAGTTTTAAGCTTTCTAAAATTTAGATCTCATTAGAATGATCATCATCATTATTCTAAAAGCATTGCTTAAAACTATGGGTTTATCACATATTATAAAAACGACATCATGTAGATAATTAAAAGCCTTTAATAAATTAATACTTTTTATTAATAAATGAATAAGATTATTCTGAAGTATATGCTTTATCATCAAACATGATTGGCTTGTGTGCATACTACTTTCAATCTCCCACTTGCACTAAAGCCCGATCGTCGTGGTATCTTATACTCTTCTTCTCTAAGTGGCGATTATCCTGTTTGTTGGATAAGCTTTAGTTAATGGATATGTAATGTTGTTCATGAGAGTCCACTATCTCTATAGTGATTTCCCATCTTTCAATGATTCTAATAATCAAATGAAAGTGCCCTGACACATGTTTAGATCGAAGATGAGACTTAGGAACTATTCTGGATTACGTAATGAACTTTTAATCCAAACAATCAACTTGCGACTTCATTTATAGCTATATACTTTGTCTTTATCACTAAACCAACAACTCTTTCTTTGTTTGGAACCTTTCGATTCAACTTTGCACCTTTGTTCGAGATAACCCTTTACCTTAAAGTGGATTTTACGTCATCTTGATGCATCTGAAAAACTTGAGTGCATTAAGCCCTCTAGTTTTAATTAAGACCCACCATGAATATGATCACATCCTTAGTGCCGGTTAAGAACTTTAAGATGTTTTCAGCGACTCATAGTGAACTTCTCCATAGAATATGATGATCGACATCGGGTCTCGTATATTTCATTGCATACGTGATTGTCATTCATGCGACCTCTCTTTTTGAGTCATGTAGGGGACTATTAAGAGATACACTCCATAGCTCATCGACATGAGACATCTCTTGGAGTTTGCCATGCTAAGCGACTTTAGCATCAAATGAATATCGTTCCTTGGGTTAAGTCGAGCATCCTCTTAAATCTATCTATATAGATTTATATCCCCATTAAGATACTCTTCCCAAATCATTCATGGAGGAATGTTTGAACAACTTTATCTTTCTTGATTGTAGCATTGGTATGTCATTCCTTATCCGTAGTATATCAACATATAGGAATTAGAAATGTCACGGCGCTCATTCTTGACCCTTTTGTACACACTAGAATGTCTTACCTCATCGAATGTAACTTCTGGATCATCATCTTCATGATGTGTACCTCATCATCATCATCCATGATGAATCCATACCTCTAGGTATCTTGATGTACTATTCAGTTCTGATTTGGTTTGTGGTGAATAGGTCTATCTCTGAGTTCCTCTTATTTGACTTATAGTGTTTTGTGGTTCTTGAACTCTTGAAGATCTATTATCCTCCCACTAGCCCTTTCAATGATAAACACCTTTATCTTAGAAGAGCGGCGTGTTTAAGTAACAAACACCTTTTGCTAAGTAGGATTATAGAACATATACCTAAACTTACTTTAGGATGTCCCACAAATCATGTACTTGTCAAATCTTGTCCCAAGCTTATCCTTTGAAACCTTTTCACATAAGTTGGACAACCCCTTATCTTAACATACTTAAGATTAGGAATCCTCCACATCCATAACTTTTATGGAGTCTTGGGGTAGGATTTTGAGGTTACCATTTTAAATAGATATCGCGACCATTTCTAGGACATTATCCCAGAAGGATCTTTGGAATGTCGGTAAAATCATTATGGACACTTTCATGTCCAACAAGTACGATTTTTCATTTTCGGATACATCAATCAATTATTGCGTGTCGGGATGTGTCCATTATGAGAAAACCATTTGAGATGATCTGAGAAACTTATTGCACAAGTATTTATTCCTTGATCTAATCAAAGAATCTTAATACTTTGCCAATTTGTTTCACTTACGAATTCTTTGAACCTTTCGAATAATTCACACTTGTATTTCAACAAATACATTCATCGACTCTTTGAATGATCATCTCCTTTTCTTATACTAATTTGTTCATATATGAAAAATTATTTTCATGTAAATCAGTATACAAAATTTATTAAGTAATATTCGATTCTATACAAAACATTATTATTATAAATAGAACAACAATTGTTCTTAATTATAATACCAAAAATTTCATTGTCCAACAATAAAATGGAAATAATATTTTTAACAAGAATGGAATCTGATAACAACTTATTGACTTAATAGATTTGCTAGTAGGCATTCTTAAACTATAAGTTTCTATAGCTAATATGGCAACCTTTGCTTCATTTCCCACACATAGGATTACTTATATTTGTTTAACTTTCTACTTACCTTGGGTCCTTCATAAATCTATATTTATGATAACCAAAGTCGGTATCCAATACCCAGTAGAACCTTGACTTAAAAAAAATTTATTTCAATCATGAACAAAAAGCGTATTTATGTAGAAACTTCACTAAGCTTCTTTGGTTAGCCTCTGCAAGATGCTTCTCATGATTTCTTTCCGGTGTCGGGCTTATTGCGGTGGAAGCAAACTCCTTTCTTATCCGTATCGATTTTGTTCTTATTATCCTTTGTTTATGCCTTTCTATTTACCTTCTTTGAATCGTTCTTCTTTTGAGAAGATCCTTTGGCCCCTACCGGTAAGACTTGATCTTTCTTGGTTGGAAAGTGACTCTCGACATTTTTCAATATGTTAAGCAAATCGGTGAGGATGATATCTAGCTTGTTCATATGAAAAATTCACAACAATTGTGAAAAGAGTCCCAGGGGTGAGTGCAAGATCAAATCTTGGCTCAACTCTCCATCCATGACAAAACTTCGTTGTCTAATTGATCGATCAAATTGATAATGTTAAGAACTTTTTATACATCTTTGTAGTGCCATTGGCCATTCTAGATCGGAAGAGCTCCTTAGATATGTCGATATCTATCGGTCCTACTTTCCTCACCATCGACTACTTGATGTGCGGGAATATAGTAGGAGCATCCATAGTTTCATCTTGTGTGTTGAAGCTCGTTACTCGTGGATCACGAGCATGATGCGTTGAGCCAACTGTGCATCATCTTGCCACTTTCTAAAAATAGCAATCTCTTCCTCAGAGGCATTGTCTGCAACCATTGCAGGGATAGGCGTATTAAGGACATAAGATAGCTTTTCAGCTATGAGAACTATTCTCAAATTCCTTAACCAATCCGTTTAATTGATGCGATTAATTTAGCATCTAATATGCTTGCAGCGATGATAGTAATTTTAGACATTGTAAAATTACGTAAATGAATTTGTAATTAACAACATTTTAACATACATTCTTTTATTAATTACCAAAATAAATTAGGTCTTGTTTTAAATTGGTATCTCCCACTATTTTCTTCAAACTATATTACCCTCACTTATATAGTTCGGCAAAATCTAATTAAAGATTTGCTAGTGAGAATAAGGATCCCATTTCAAATGTATATAGCCTTGTGGTGACACAACAAACTATATATAAATAAATAGGTAGACAACTTTTGTCGATTACATCAACTATCTGACTCCTTTTCTTTTGCCTCTTAGATTATTTTGATCAGTGGTGGCACATCAGAATCAAAATTATCCAAGTTAAGTCAGACCTAGCACTCCGTATATTCAAAAAAAAAAATATCATCCTTGTGGTGACACAACAAAACAATATTGTTCAATTTTCTTTATAAGCATCAAATGTGATAAATTAACATCTTAAATACTTAATACTTGCCTTGTGGTGACCTGAACAAACTCGTATTAAATATTTAATACTCTATTAATTTTATCATGCTTTAGAAAGCGACGTTCGATATTCCAAATATCTTTGAGCGCTTAGGACTTAATATAAAAAATTGAGGGTTTGTTATTAATTTGTCTCATCTTGTTTTTAGCGCATACACATATATATATAAAATACGCGTCGTATTAATGAACATGCGAAGCATGTTTATAATATATAATATATATAGTATATAAGCATGCACGTATAGAATACTATATTCTACACGGATTGATTATGGACTTTTATTCTAGTTTGGTTCACTAGAGCCACCAAGTGAACCAAAAGGTCAAACCCCAGGGGTGCGAGAAATAATATTTAAATATAACTATTACATTTAAACTTGGGCTCCATTACAAAGCGGGTCTTGGCGCTCCTTGCTCCTTGATCTCCAATTTTTCAAAATTAATTCTAACTATTCCTATTACAAAACTATTTAAAATAAATAGAAACCTTGATCGTGATCGAGGGAAATACATAGGAGGAGATAGAATTTACATTAAGAAAAATTAGAGAAAGGCAGTCTGTGAGACCCATTTAATAAAACCCGTACATTCATGCATCCAACTAAAATAAAATCGAATCACATTGGTCGATAGTCCATAATCAATCCCATTTATTATCATACACATCATCATATGCATCGATAAATAACATTCATCTTATGAATAATAAACATTTAATATATATATTGATATCATTTAATGGGCAAATTTAGTTAGTATAAAATCTATTTTGAATCAAAATAAACTCCTTTATTTTAATCCAAATTTAAATCAAAATAAAACTATTTTATTTTAATTTATCTAATTTTGAATAAAATAAACTATTTTATTTTAATCAAAAAAAATTTAATCAAAATAAACTCCTTTATTTTAATTAATTATGGAATCGATTCCATTAATAAAAAAAAAATTAAAATAAACTCTTTTATTTTAATTAATTATGGAATCGATTCCATGTAAAAAAAAAATATTAAAGGAAACACGGATATTCTTTCACATTCACAAATAAACTCCTTTATTTTGAATAATATGAAATCTTATTTCATATTTAAATAAACTCCTTTATTTAAGGAAATTAGGATTCTTTTCCTATTCACAAATAAACTCTTTTATTTTGAATAATATGAAATCTTATTTCATATCTAAATAAACTCCTTTATTTAAGGAAAGATAAATTCTCTCTTTTATTTTTGAATAATATGAAATCTTATTTCATATCTAAATAAACTCCTTTATTTAAGGAAAGATGGATTCTCTTTCCTATTCACAAATAAACTCTTTTATTTTGAATAATATGAAATCTTATTTCATATCTAAATAAACTCCTTTATTTAAGGAAAAATAGAATCCAATTTCAACTCCAATTAGTTATCATGGAATCGATTCCAACTCTAATTAGTTAGCATGAAATTCTAATTTTAAAATTAAAATAAATCTTTTATTTTAATATTAAAATAAACCTTTTATTTAAAAATTAAAATAAACCTTTTTTTTTTTTAATTATAAAATTATTAAAATTAAATAAAATATATATTTATAATATTAAAATAAACCTTTTATATTAAAATTAAAATAAACTTTATATTTTAATATATATATATAATATATATAATATATATATATATATATATATATATATATATATATATATATATATATATATATATATATATATATATATATATATATATATATATATATATATATATATATATATATATATATATATATAATAAAATATTTTCCTTTTAATAAAAATCATAAATTAAATTATTCATATATAAATTCCGTAACTTTTATTTCCTTGATCATTTTTTATAATTATAAATATAAACGTATATTTCATGATTAAAAACCTTAAAAAAAAAAAAAAAAAATTTTTTTTTTTTTTTTTTTTTTTTTTTTTATTAAATTTTATCTGATAAAATTATGCCCAATTAAATTGTTCTAAACACATATCAATATACATATCAAATTAAAACAATTAATAATTAGCATAAAGGTTTGGCTCGATGCCCTTTATTAGGTTTGTAATATTCATGAAACCTTGATCAAATTGCAAAAATAATGCGAGCGTGTAAAATCGAGTTTAAAATTTTACAAACCATATACGGATCACCCTTTATGCACAATTATTAATTAAGCGAAAAGATAAAGAATAAAAATCATACCCTTGAAGATCGAGCTTCCTCGAATTGCTGAGTTCACCTCGATCCTTTTCGCGTTCGACTTGAATCCACGGGGTTTGGTTCCTTCCTTTGATCAGCGTTAGCCACCCAATGTTTGGCCTCTGAGGTGATCCACGAGGAAGAATAAAATTGAAGAAGATGGGTGGTTGGCTAAACCCTAGTTTTCTATCTACATAGAAAAAGGCGTACTCCCACAAATTGGAATTATGTAAATATGTTGTAAAAAAATCGACAACCACCACACCCATAATAAGACTCCTCTTATTTATAGATGTGGGCAACCCACCTTAACAATTAAGGAATTGGGTTTTATTTAATTAATTAAATTCTTTTAATTAATTAAGCTCCCTAATCTTATTAGGGATAATTAATTAAACTCCTTTAATTAATTTTCCTCCTAATCCAATTAGGAATAAATGAAATACTTATATTAAATTAATTCCTAAACTCTTTTAGAAATTAAAATAATAATAATTGTAATAATATTAATAAGACTCCTCTTATTAATTTATATTTAATATTTCTAAAATATTAAATAATAAATATTAAGCTATTTAATTTATTCTATCACCATAGATTAAATTAAATATACTTAACTATTATTACGATTATGCCATTAACTTCTTAAATAATTATTCTTCCTTTTATGGTGTGACCCTTTAGGTTCTCCATATTAAGCAGGTTGTGAATAAATCGATTAGAACAATTCTAATCTTATTTAAATAAATAAATTAAACAATTAATTTATTTAAATAAATAATATTTATTCTGATAGGGATAAGCCTCCTAGCGATCAACGACTTTCCGGATAATATAGATTTCAACATTAATCATTAAAGAACCTTTGAGTAAATAGTTCTGAAATACAATTCAATCCTTCCACCATCTGATGTCCCAATTAAATATAAGGCATGGAATTCTTTATCGAGTCTTATTTTATTTAATTATATGTATTTAGATCCTTAAATGCACAACTCCAATAATGCAAATTAGAAACTCCTTTCTAATTTCATTACTGCTTTAACCAAGGACTCTTTGGGTTGTCATTTATCGAATCACATAGGACATTTCTCTTCTTTTATTAAAGTGGTAGATTCTTTATTGATCGTACATTATCTCCATGTACAACTTATTATACCCAAGCATACCCTTTGATATACCTAAGGGTCTTAAGGAATAAGTCAAAGTATAACTCATCATACACAAGAATCTTATGATGATCTCAAGTCGAGGATTACTTGTCTTACTATCACTCTGAAATTCTATTGACGAAATGAAATAAAACTCCATTAGGTATTCCTTAGCGAGCCACGTTCGGTGAACTTATTCTCTAATAAGCACCTACATACTTGCTTTAGTGTCTCCACACAAATGATCGTGAGATCAATCATCCTCATCGATGAGCAAGCAGCGTATGTACCCGATCTATCAGGATTCACTAATCCCCGATTTAGTAATCGAATGATTGGGAACTATTTTAGTTTTAAGCTTTCTAAAATTTAGATCTCATTAGAATGATCATCATCATTATTCTAAAAGCATTGCTTAAAACTATGGGTTTATCACATATTATAAAAACGACATCATGTAGATAATTAAAAAGCCTTTAATAAATTAATACTTTTTATTAATAAATGAATAAGATTGTTACAAAGTATATGCTTTATCATCAAACATGATTGGCTTGTGTGCATACTACTTTATAAATCTTCAAGAGTTTGAATAGACCTCTCGATTGTCCGTCTGGTTTGAGGATGGTATCTTAAAGGCCCAATCGTAAATCAAAGGTATTCCATAGCTTTTGCAAGCTAACCCAAAAAAATCTTAAAGTGAATCTTGGGTCACGATCCAAACTATGGATCTTGGCATGCCATACAACCTCACAATCTCATTTACGTTACATTTGAGCAAGGCGTTCAAGGGAATAAGTCTCCGTGTCGGCAAGAAATGAAGCGAACTTGGTTAATCTATCAACAATAACCCAAATAGCATTTATGCCTTGAGAAACCGTGGGAAGACCCGTAACGAAATCCATGGTAATATGTTCCCACTTCCATTTCGAATCTCAAGTGGTTCTGTAACGGACCCTTAGGCACTTGATGCTCGCCTTTTACACGTTGACAAGTTAAACACATCGAGATAAACTTTGCAATCTCTCTCTTCATATTGTTCCACCAAAATGTATGTCGAAGATCACGAAACATTTGGTGCTTCGAAGATGGATTGAAAATGGTGTATTATGTGCCTCAAAATTAATGATCTTATACTTCAAATCGTAGTCGTTAGGAACACAAAGTGCAGGGTGAACTCAAGTATTCCTTCTTCATCGATTCTCTCTTCGGGAATAACACCTTCTTGTACTTTCTTCTTCATATGCATCGACTCGAATTGGGTGGCTTGAGCAACCTTAACTTTTCTATTAAAGTTGGCTCTGTCGTTATACTTGACATCATCGCTTTTCGTTCTGCGTATGATCTTCTACTCAATAGCGTCGGCTACCACGTTAAGCTTTTCTAGGATGGTATTGAATGGTGTGGTCGTAGTCTTTTAACAACTCGAAGCCCAACGTCGTTGTTCTTAGCGTGTTGAGTTCTTTTTGAGTGAAGAAATATTTGAGGCTTTTATGGTCTGAATATATCTCCACTTTCTCTCCATATAGATAGTGCCTCCGGATCTTTAGCACGAAACTGTATTTGCTTGACTCTAGATCATGAGTAGGATAATTTCTCTCATATTCTTTAAGTTGTCATGAGGCGTGGCTATATGACTTTCCCACGTTACATGAGAACACATCCTAACCCTTTTCCCGAAGCATCACTATAGATAACAAATCCATCCGAATCGGATGGTATTGTTAGAAGGCAGTGCTTAAAATAAGTCTCCTTTTAAGCTCTTGGAAACTCTTCTCGCGTTCCTCGCTCCCAAATCGAATTTTGTATCCTTCCGAGTTAATGAGTTAATGGAGTAGCGATTAGAAAAACCCTTCCACGAATCTCCAATAATAACCAAATTTAGCCCGAGAAAGCTACGTGACTTTTGGTCACCGACTTGATTTGCTCTGTGAGACCCCGATTTTTATCAATAAAGATTTAAATTTTGTCGAAATAATTTTTAATATTATGGTGTGAATTTGAGATAATATTATAGTTATGGGTAGTATTTATAAATTTTGCAAAGTATCACAGTGGTTATATTATATTCGATTGGTGGGGAATATTAGGTTTAGCGAGGAATATTAATGACAACAGCTCAATCATTGGTGGACCCCACAACAAAATTATTGTCGGATTGAAAGCAAACGACAAAAATATTTTATTGAAATAACGGCGGAAGTTTTTACTGTTGATCTTGTTGAACTACTCGATAGTAAAAAGTACAAGATGTCGTGTGGTTGCATAGTAGCACACGGTATTGATTATTGATGCTTATGTGAGAAGTCACATGTTTGATTCCATTATTATCGATTAATAATATGAATTATTATAGCGATAATGAAGTTTTGTTTTATTCAGTATTATTAACGTAATAAAAGCGAAACATCTTTATATAAAAGCAGAATACTTTATTAAAGTTATTCTATAAATAGAATATATTATATTTTATTATGCATAGTGTTGCATATGTATAGTGTTGCGTAGTGTTTGCATAGTAAAATGTTTTTATATAAATAGAATATATGATATTTTATTTAAAAGATTTTGCTTTAAATATGGATGGTCAGTTAAAGTAAATCAATCTGGACCGCTCATGGATTAATTACTATGCATTCTATTTTCCTATAAATAGAAGCTCATTCCTTCATTATTTTCTTACGAATTCACTTTGAAACTCTAGAGAGAGAAATTATAGAGAGAAAGTATAGAGAGAAAATCTATAGAGAGAAAAGAAAAAAGTATTTTGCTACTTCACTTTTCCAATATTCGGTTCTTTCTAAGGTAGGGAATATTATTTGTTGTACCCGTAAAGGGGTGTTATTCTTTCTTATTCATGAAGAGAACTTACATTATTCCATTCATTATTATTCTATTGGAATAACTTTTGTAAAAGTGGCATACCCTATACATAACTTTGTATATCACGCATACCTATATACTTGGTGAAATCCTTATGTTATTCCATTGCTTATTATTACATTGGAATAACTTTGTATCTGTGATTTACCCTATACTTGGTGACATTCTTCTATTATTCATTTGGAACATCACATGTCATGTGTTTTACACGGACTGGTTCCGTCTTTATTATTCTGTTGGAACATCCATGCATGTGTTTTACACCGACACGGTTCCGTCTTTATCATTCATTTGGAATATCCTATCGTGTGTTTTACACCGGATCCGGTTCCATCTTTATTATTACATTGGAACATCCTGTCGATTGTGAATTTCACGACACAGTTAAGTTATTATTATTCATTGGAATAACTTTTTCTCTGTCTCATAATCTGCATGCATGGTGATTTCTTTTGTTATTCCATTCTTTATTATACCCAATTGGTTAAAACTTTGACTTCTATACTCCATGAAATTAGTAGAATATCCTTGATATTTGCGTTTCATCGATATCTTTCATGGAAATATTCTTCCGATCATTCTTGAATTTTACTCTCTAAGCAAGATATCTTGTTGACAATTTGGGCGTTATTAATTCTGGATAAAATAATTCTTGAACTTGTTTTATTGAATTATTATGTCATTGTCATCATCCTCATGATATATTATGTTATCTTTGGCTTACGCATATAGATGAACTTAGTATGATTATGACCGAGGATCATTCGGTATAATCATGGCTTGTTATAAATGATGTGATAAAAGTCCTCGGTGGCACTGTAATGCGTTGATGGATAGTTTTTGGTATGATTATGACCGGGGGTGATTCGGTATAGTCATGACCATTGATAATTTGATGAAAATCCTTGGCCGTGGTGCGAGGATGATTAGATATTGTGGTTTATTCATTAAACCGAGTCTTAATGATAAAAATTTATGAAAACCTTTTAAAACCTAAAAGATAGTAGACTTTATTTTCTACTTGACTCTTTTAATGGATTGCGTATTCATTGTTAAACCGGTTGTCTATTGTATTTTATTAGTTTAACATTGTTGAAGGCTAATGATAATTTATTACGCATTATCTTAGTCATAATATTTCTTCTTGGGCTAGTTGAGCTCACCCTTTCTTTCTTTCCTTATCTCTTGAAATGAGAACATAGGCGGGACGACAGTCGAGAAGCGGAGTAATGGTCCGAGAGGATAGCATTAGTAGTCCTCACTATTACGTGAAATGGTGTGATAATAGTTGTAATGAGGACTCCTTTTGAGTTTGTATAATATCTAGAAGACAATATTTGTATTCAAACTCACGATTTATGTCGTATTGTACCACGGCAGATTATATTAGTAAGTTATATTTGAATTTATGTACCATGTAAGTGGCGACCCAAGATGGGTGGCGTATACCTAATTTTGGGGGCGTCCACGACTCCCCAACTTTGTATTGCTTCAATCTTATTTGGGTCAATGAGATACTCCATGTTTTGATACCACGTGCCCAAGGAATGCTACTTCCTCGAGCCGAACTCGCATTTCTTGACTTGGCATATAGCTTGTTTTCACGAAGCTTTTGGAGTACCAGCTTCAAATGGTTCTCATGATCTTCATGACTTTTAGAATATATGAGGATGTCATCAATAAAGACAACAACGAATCGATCCAAATAATCCTTGAATACTCGGTTCATCATATCCATGAAAAGCGCGGGAGCATTAGTCAATGCAAAAGACATGACTAGGAATTCATAATGCCCGTCTTAGAGTTACGGCGATCTTTGGAATATTGTCGGTTCTAATCTTCAAATGATGATATCCGAATGAAGATCGATCTTTGAAAAGAATTGTGCTCCTTTGCAATCGTCAAACAGTCATCAATACGAGGTAGGCGGATACCTATTCTTGATGGTGACATGGTTCAATTCCCATAGTCAATACAAAGTCTCATACTCCGTCTTTCTTCTTTACAAATAAAACAAGAGCATCCCAGGAGATGTACTGGGACGAATGAAACCGATGTCCAACAACTCTCACGTAGTTGGACCTTTAACTCCACGAAGTTCAATAGGAGCCATTCGATATAGGGCTTTTAGAAATGGGCTTTGTACCAGGTTCAAGATCAATAAAAAATTTAAATTCACGTTCTGGGGGTAGAGTGAGAAGTTCTTCAGGAAATACGTTAGGAAAGTCAATAACAACAGGAATATTATTCAATTTTGACGTGTCTTTATTCAAATCCATAATATGGGCTAAGAAAGCTTTATATCTGTTTTTCAATAAACGAATAGCTTTATGATTAGATATGACAGTGATTGATTTTAATGGTTTAGTTGCTTGAATTTGTACAACAGGTTGTTTAGGAATATGAAAGCTAACAACCTTTCGAAAACAATCAATTTTGGCATGATGGGTAGTTAACCAATCAATCCCTAAAATCACATCAAAAGCAAGTATCTTTAAAGAGATAAGGTCAACAGGTAAGGTAATGGTGCTAACTTGGATCAAACAAGATTTATAAACAATGGATATGATGAAAGTTTCTCCTAATGGAGTCTCCACAGATAAATCAAAGTCTAATTTCTCCGGTTTCAAGTTTAAACGTTGAGCACAAGCAGGAGAGATAAATGAATGGGTAGCACGGGTATCAAGTAAGGTATAAACTTCGCAAGAATTTATAAATAGCTTACCCGTGATCACCTCGTTTGGGTTCCTCGTATTTTGACCAGTCACAACAAACGCTCTTCCAAGAACCGTTGACTTTGACTTTTCTGGGACAACCTTTTTGAGTCACCGTCCCCATTAAACTAGGTTTCGCTACCGCATAACTTCGAAGCGATATGTCCTTCCTTTCCACAATTATAGCATACCTTGAACCGTTGTAGGCGGTTTGAGTACGATATGTCCCTCTTTCCGCATTTGTAGCATCTGACCGGTGGTCGTTTCTCCTCCCTGTAGAACCGCGATTCTTCTTTGGTCTTTGGCGATCTTCACATGGTCATTGTTAAATCTCCTCTTTTAAAATCTCCTCCCACTTCGCTTCTTCTATTCTTATGGCCATTACTACCACTTTAGTGGTTACCATTTTATCCGCTCTTTTCTTTCTCCACCGGTTATCGTTATTACATTGACCGCTATCTCTACGGTATGATCCTCGGTTATGGTCTCTCGATTGAGCGTACTCGTTATCTCGCTTTCTAACAATTGAGCCTGTTTACAACATCCTGAATAGAGAAAAATTTATGAGAAATGAGATCTTCTTTGTATCTTGGGTTTCAAACCTCTTAGAAACATCCAGCGTCATCGTTCCTCATTCTCCACCAAATGAGGTGCAAACACCGATAACTCTGCAAACTTTTCCTCGTCTGACAGGACACCATCATGTTATTACTTTCCAGTCTAACAAACTCCACTTCCTTCATATGACGAACACTTTCAGGAAAGTATTTGTCATTAAATAGTTTCTGAAATGTCTCCCAAGACATCTTTGGCCGGTAGTTGGGTGGGTACACTTCACAGATTCCCACCAATAATATGCGTCATTACGGAACATAAAGGTGGCGAATGGCACCTTCTGCTCCTCCATGCATCCCAAGACATCGAATATCTTGGTGGTTTGTTTGACCCACGTCTCCGCCTTAATTGGATCCGGCTTTCCCAATTGCAGGTGGTCCCAACTCTTTAGGCTGCTTGCATTTGTAACAACCCGTGACTTGCTATCATTTTCTCTTGTATTTTGAACACGAGTCTCCTCGTCGATTTTGCATGAACTGCAAAAAGCTTCTAAACATCCCCTCGTTCATCATCTGTTCAGTGGTGTCGTTCACAGGAGGAACATTGTCAGCCTGCATCTCCACAGTCTCATTTACTCCATTGTTAACATTCTCAGTTGCCATTCTTAAATACGGCCATAAAATAAGGGTTAATTAAACAAATTAACAAATCACATAATATTCCTATATTATGACCGACCAACAAATAAGCTTAGGTATAACACACTAGCGAAGGATTTACTCGTCTCTCCCCTCCTAGTTCTATTCCCCGATCTTCACCAGAGATCATATCCCTAAGCTACGATACCAATCGTGGCGCCCCCGCAATAGTATACATCACCCATTCCGAGTTGTCAATACATGGTACGAAACAACTACAACTTTATTAATACAACAATAAAAGCTGTGAGTTTAAATACAAATATTATCTTCTGACATAATATCTATACCCAAATAAATCCTCATCACAATTATTTATACATTATTTTACAAAAATGGTGAGGACTACTAAACAACTCTCTCTCTATAATCATCATTCCATACCCCACTGCTCGTACTCGCTACATTCTCGCCTCCCGAGAAGAAAAATGGAACAAAAGGAAAATGGTGAGCTCAACTAGCCCAATAAAGAATATTATGACAAAGATAATATAGAACAAATTATCGTTAGTCCTCAACAGGGGAAAAATCGATAAAATACAATAGACAACAAGTTTCGGATCAATATTAACAAATGAAAATAATAATTCATGTAAGAAAGTTACGTAGAGAATGAAATCTACTATTATCTATGAATTTAACAATCCATCAACAATATTTTTATCCCTGTAACATCCATCAATACATATCTTGAATCAAATATTCATCTTTGCACTACAGGCCAAAGATATTCATCAGTTGGTCATGTTCATCTCAACACCTGTTCATCTTTGCACTACGGGCAAAAGATATTCATTATATAATCATCAATCTTTGCACTACAGGCCAAAGATATTCAGTAAAATCATCATTTAGGACTGAGGATGATGAAAAATATTTTAAAGGAAACGAATCCAGTGAAACAAAAGAATAAATATTAAGGATTCGTATTTCAGCTATTTCATGTCCAAAAATACCTTATAAATAATCATAGTGGTGTAAAATTCAAGAATGATCAAAACATGGATACAATCAAAGCTAGTATCCATAATAGATATTTTGGACGAATTTTTTTTTTCTTTTTTCGATGAATAGTGCCGTATACGTGGATAGTGTCGTATACGTGAATAGTAAATCCGACACAAAAAGTTCCAAATTTGATTAAAATTTCAAATCAATACTTCGACATAATGATATTAGAAGAAATAATATCATTTTAAAAAAAAATAATATCCCTTACCTCGTAAAGACAGTACTTCTAGTTGAAACACTGAATATAGGCTATGACTTAAACTTGCACCGTATAGCAACACTCAAAGTATCAAAATACTCACAAGAATACGCTCAATATATAGAGAGAAAAATAGAGAGAAAACTTCAGTTTTTGGTGTGATTTTCAATTCTAACCTAAGCACCCTATTTATAGGAAATTGCTTAGAACACCAAAGTAGAAAATTTAATATAATAATATTATATTTACAAAATTTTCAATCCACCTCTTGAATCTAAATTCAGCCACCTTGCACATGTTTAATGCAGCCCACCAAGCCCAAAAATGTTTTGTAATTAAAATAATTAAAACTTCCAAAAATCAATTATTTGAACTTGAAACTTCAATAATTCATAATAATAGCCTTTTATCGTAAAAAATTGAATCAAGACTTTCTATAGGAAATTCCATTATCTACAATTTTGCGTAAGAATTTTTCCAAATTCCAAATGTAAATTGACCAAATCCACAAACGGGTGATTTTACATGCTATAATCAAATTTCTATTAAGAATTGGGGTCACTGAACACACAAAACATGTGTTAATCATTTAATGCAACAAAAATACTCTTCTTCCTCATATATTCATATATCTCACATTTATTATAAAAATATCACCATTATTATATTATTAAAATAATATATTTAAATGAATTATTTATCAGAAAAAGATAAAATATTAATTTTCAACAATTGTCACATTAAAAATTTTCTCCATCTATAACCACATAAAATTAATATTTTTCTCATCATATAAATCAATAATTAATTATTCATAAATAATATTACGAATCACAATCGACAACCGGTAGCTTCACGGGATAAGGGGCTTTCGATAAGGATTTCTCACTTCTTGGTATTGTATGATTAGATGACTAACCTCTCCTTGAGACAAAACTTTCTAGGCGTTGCCAATAATGTTATCCAATAATATTATTCGGATAATATTAATTATTGCTCCGATAATGGAAAATACTGTAAATGACAATTATTGAAACAACAAGTAATATAAAATATCAATCAGCAAATTATTGAATCAATAAAATAAAATACTTTTGAATAGTAATTACGTAACAATTATTGAGTAGTGCCTTCTTCACGTAAGAATCAATAATTTATGCAATACCACGTCTTCTTGTGTTTAACCAATTTAGTATTTTAACAAAGATAATTAGCAATAACTACACCATTATTTATAACCAACTTATTCTTGTCGCTTTCTTCATCCAATCGCATTCCTTATATGGGCCCACATTTTGTCAAGGCTAGTTGTCGCATTTAATATTCCCAAGCAAAGAAGAATATTCCACGACGAAATGAATATTTTATAACCACCGGTTATTTGAAATATTTATATTTTACCCATAACTAACCACATTAATCAAATCAACCCTTACTATTTCAAAATAATAAATAGAAGAAATTAAATTTTATTTATTAATAATTTGGGGTCTTATAAAATATCTTATTAATCTGTTTTATCCACGTCTCCGCCTTAAGTGGTTTTGGCTCTCCAAAAAACTCCGGTGGTCCCAGCTCCTTGAACTATTTGGCGGTAACCATCCGAGAGTTGCCAGTGTTTCCACCTGCATTTTGGATAGGAGCCGCTCTCGCCTGATGTTGCATGAATTGCATGAAGCCTCAGAACATTCTATCGTTCATCATTTGGTCAATGTTGTTGTTTCCATGAGGATTGTCGCCTTCTTGATGAACATTATCCTAATTAGTGATCTGTGGAGACTCAACGGTCTCCTGTGCTCCATTGACGTTCACAACATTCTCGGATGCCATTTTTAAATACTGCCACAAAATAAGGGTTAATTAACATATCACATATTATCCCTATACTCTGACCAACCAATTAAATAACAAATAAATTTAGGTAGGTCATACTAGCGAAGGGATTCCCCGTCTCTCCCCTCGTAGTTCTTGTCTCACATTTAAGCTAGGGATCATATCCCTAAGCTTTGATACCAACTGTGACGCCCCCAAAATAGGTATACATCACCTATTCTGAGTTGTAAGACCCCAACTTATTATAAATAAATTAAATTTTTCTCTATTCATTATTCTAAATTAATAAGGGTTAATTTGATATATTGCTTTGGTTATGGGTGAAATGTGCAAAGTTTACAAAATAAGCAAGTGGTTATAAAATATTCATTTCTGTCGGGGAATATTCGTTTGGTCGTGGAATATTCTTTTTGTCGGGAATCTCCGTATGGCGGCGCAGTCATTTGTGGGCCACATAACGGAAAATGGTTGGATGAAAGAAAACAACTGTGAGACCTCAGATTTTATAAATAAAGATTTAAATTTCTCGAAATATTTTTTTTATATTATGGTGTGGAGTTAATATAATGTTATAGTTGGGGGTAATATTTATAAATTTTGCAAAATATGCAAGTTGTTATATAATATTCGATTGGTGAGGGAATATTCGCTTTTAAACGAGAAAATATTAAATGCTGAAGACAATCATTAATAGACCCCCACAACTAGAATTATTATCGGATTCGAAAATGACAAAAATTACTTTATTGAAAATAACGTGAAAGTTTTACCGCTGATCTTTGTTGAACTACTCGATAGTAAAAGAAAAGATGTCTGGCGTTGTTGCATAAGTAGCACCCTAAAGACGATTATTGATATTTATGTGAGAAGTCACCCGGTTTTGTTCAATTATTGCTATAATGGTTGATGCATAGTATCTCACATTATTTGATTCAATTATTGTTGATTTAGAAGTTTTGTTTTATTCAGTATTATTAACGTAATAAAATAGAAACATCTTTTTTATATAAAATGTAATACTTTATTAAAGTTATTATATAAATAGAATATATTATAATCTATTATGCATAGTGTTTTGCATAGAAAAATCTTTTTATATAAAATGTAATACTTTATTAAAGTTATTCTATAAATAGAATATATTATATTCTATTATGCATAGTGTTTTGCGTAGTAAAATCTTTTTATATAAAATGTAGAATACTTTATTAAAGTTATTCTATAAATAGAATATATTATATTTTATTATGCATATAGTGTTTTGCGTAATTCCCGATATAGTGTTTGCATAGTAAAAATCTTTTTATATAAATAGAATATATTATATTTTATTTAAAAGATTTTCTTTAAATATGGACCGTCGAGTTAAAGTAAATCAATCCAGATGAGTTTCATGGATTAATTCTTATGCATTTTATTTTCCTATAAATAGGAAGCTTAGTTAGAATTGAAAACACACCGAAGTTCGTAGAATTCTCTCTACTATAATCTTGGCGTATTTCCTTAAGAGTTTTAAGAAACTTTGAAGCGAAGAACATAGTATAAGTTTTCTTTAAGAAAATCCTTACTCTATCGATCGAATATTCTTCTTTTTACGGTAGGGGATGTTATTTCTTTTGTATTCAAGAAGATAACTTCATTATTCCATTTTTATTATTACTCGTTGAATAACTTTGTATCATGAAAAATACCCTATACCGGTGACATTCTTCTATTATTACATCTTTTATTATTACGCTGAATATCCTCGTCTCATGCTATACGGACTTCGGTTCCATTTATTATTTCGTCTTTATTATTCTCTTAATATATATCTTTATGCATGCTATCTGTACCGGACACGGTTCCATTTTATTATTCCGTCATTTATTATTTTGTCAGAATATCACGTTTGGTGTGAATTTCACCTGACCTGGTTCCATCATTTATTATTCTGTATTTACGATTCTGTCGGAATATCCTATCGGTGTGAATTTCACCTGACCTGGTTCCATATTTATTATTCCGCATTTATTATTACGCTGAGAATAACCTATACATGTGATGATCATATCGCATGCATGGTGAATCATACATTATTCCATTCTTTATTATTCATTGGAATAACTTTTATACATGTGGATTATCACATGCATGGTGAATGATCCTTTGTATTCATTCCTTATTAAATTGTGAAAATGATCCGTGCATATTGGATTCTGCGTAAAGAGGTGAAAATCCATTTACAATTTCATATATGCTTATTTATACTCAGTTGGTTAAAGTTTTGACTTCTATACTCCATGAAATTAGTGGAATATCCTTGATATTTGCGCTTCATTCAGTATATTTTCATGAAAATATTCTTCTGAGCATTCTTGAATTTTACTCTATAAAGAAGTATCATGTTGACAATTTGGACGTTATTGGTTCTTGGATAAATTAATTCTTGAACTTGTTTATTGAATTATTATGTCATTGACATCATCCTCATGTTATATTATGTTGAAAGTCATCTTTGGCTTACGTGCATAGATGGACTTAGTATGATTATGACCAGGGATCATTCGGTATAATCATGACCTGTTATAAATGATGTGATAAAAGTTCTCAGTGGCCTGTAATGCATTGATGAATAGTTTTTTGTATGATTATGACCAGGGTTTATTCGGTATAGTCATAACCATTGATGATTTAATGAAAATCCTTGGCCAAGTGATGCAGGGATGATTAGATGTGGTGGTTTATTTATTAAGTTTGAGTCTCAAATATAAAAATTGATGAAAACCTTTTAAAACCTAAAAGATAGTAGACTTTATTCTCTCTTGACTCTTTTAATGGATTGCGTATTCATTCATGAGCTAAACCGGTTGTACATTGTATTTTATCGGTTTAACATTGTTGAAGACTATTGATAATTTATTCGCATTATCTTAGTCATAATATTTCTTCTTGGGCTAGTTGAGCTCACCCTTTCTTTCACCGTTCTCTTGAAATGAGAATATAGGCGGGACGAGTCGAAAAAAGAGTGATGGTCCCGAAGATAAAGATTAGTATTCCTCATTTATTACATTAAATAGTGTGACAATAAATGTAATGAGGACTCCTTGAGTATGGATATTGTCAGATGACAATATTCTATTAGAACTTTCAGTTTATGTATTGTCATATGTTACACGACAGTTGTATAATTAAGTTTGTATTTGTATTTTGTACCATGTATTTGTCGACTCAGAATGGGTGATGAATACCTAATTTTGGGGGCGTCACAGTTGGTATCAAAGCTTAGGGATATGATCCCTGGCTAAGGTGTGAGACAAGAACTAGGAGGGGAGAGACAGGAAATTCCTTCGCTAGTATGACCTACCTAAGTTTATGTGGTATTTGTTTGGTCGGTCAGAGTATATGAATAATATGTGATATGTTAATTAACCCTTATTTTGTGGCAGTGTTTGAAAATGGCATCCGAGAATGTTGAGATTATTAATGGAGCACAGGAGACCGTTGAGTCTCCACAGATCAATAATCAGGAAAATGTGCAACCAGAGGACAATAATCCTCATGAAAACAATAACACCGATGAAATGGTGAATGATGGGATGGTCAGAGGCTTTATGCAATTAATGCAACAATAGCGAAGGAAGATCCTCGTCCAAAATGCGGTAAAACACCGATAACTCTCGAACATCACACCGTGAAGCGCTTTAAGGAGCAATTCATGCAACAACGAAAGAAAGGCGCTCCGTCCATAAAGCGGTGAAAATAATGGCAACCATGCGCCTCGATCACGTAAGCAGCCCAAGGCTGGGACCACCGGAGTTTTTGGGAAAGCCGAGAACCACTTAAGGCGGAGACGTGGTTAAAGCAGATCACCAAGATATTTGATGTTTTGGGATGCTCAGAGGAACAAAAGGTTCATTTGCCACCTTTATGTTGGGTGAAGAGGCAGATTCATCGGTGGGAATCAGAAACTTACCCATGACCGACACACTCAAGATGTCTTGGGAGAAGTTCCAAGAGTCGTTTCAACGACAAGTACTTTCCTAAAGTATTCGGTCACATGAAGGAGGTGGAATTTATCAAGTCGAGCAAAGTTTGCCGAAGTTATCTCGGTTTGCATCCCATTTGGTCGATAATGAGGAAGCGAATGACGCAAATGTTTTAAGAGGTTTGAAACCCGATATACGTCAATACCTAATTTCTCATAAACTTTGTTTGTATTCGGATATTGTGAATAGGGCTCGATTATTGGAGCCAAGCGATAATGAGTCAGCACAACCAAAGGGTAACGACCAACAATACAATAATAATCGTACCGTTGGCAACCACCATCTAACAACAATAACCATCGTGGGGGAAATTATCATGCCAAGAATGGTAACCATTTCGATGGTAACCATGGCCAAGATAATAGGAATGGAAATTTCAAGAAGACGAAATTCAACAATGATGGAAAGACGTCAGCACCAGCACCCGTTGTTAAGGAAGGAGAACGACCACCTATCATATGTTTCAAATGCGGAGGGGAGGGACATATCAGTCCAAACTGCATGATGACGTCCAAAGCATGTTATAATTGTGGAAAAGAAGGTCACTTAGCCCGATTTTATCGTTCACCGAAGACAAGTTCAGCTAGGATGGAGGCACCAAAGACCGTTCCAGAAAAGTCAAAATCGGTAGTGTAAGGGAGTGCATTTTTCGTGACTTCTCAAAAAGCGAGTAACCCGAATGAAGTTAGCATGGGTTAGTTAATTATAAATTGTGAAGTATATTGTAACGACCCCAAAATAGGTCCATTCCATCCAACCCATTCTGAGTCGCCAAATATATGGTACGAAAAACAACTACAACTTTATTACAACAATTGTCGTGCAAAATACAACAACACATATCTTTGTGAGTTTGGATACAAATATATACCAATCAGAAGTATCGCTATAATGACACCTTACATAAAGGTATAGTCAAAAACTGCTTTTAGAAATTAGAATCTTTGGGAAGTACTCAAGGAAACCTTCGTATACGGGAGGCCATGCTTTTAGGTTATGGTAGATATCATATGGCCACGAAATTATCCTTGGTTGATCTAATAAACCCCAAAGAAAAACAAGAAGATTACTATCATATTCTTCCCAATGGCGAGTCTTCTCTTGACATATCATTATCTCCACTGCTCTAATTTGTTATTATACTCCAAACAAACACAAAGATTATATAGGTAGTGCTTGTAAATATACTCAAAGAAGTGGATGAGCACAACCATGTCTTATGATAACACGAGTTTGTATGTCATTAAACATCTTGTATGATAGTGACAAAACACCACCCTTCTAAAGTTGGGTTCGCCTCACCCTATTTAATTCATCAAAATAACTATTAAATGATGTATAAAATACAAACACACTAAAGCCCTCAATAAAATTATTTTCATACTCTTTAGGGAGAACCTCAACAACTATAGACCACCGTTCTATTCCCTTATTATCCCCATTTCAACCCAAATTTGCACTTTTATTACACGAAAGGAATTGTGAAACAAAAGGGTGAGCAGCCTGACTACCAAGAAAGAATATTATGACTAAAGATAAATAAATTATCAATAGTCTTCATCAAGAATGAATCGAGATTTAGAACATATGGTAGATGATAAAACTTTTCAACCATAGTTGCGGTGAACGAAGCAATCCATTAAAAGAGTCAAATAGACTATAAAGTCTATTATCTTCTCCACGTTAAAAGTCCACCAACAATATTTTATCCTCAGTAACATCAATCAACAGCCTCCTTTCCACAATCATATGAATAACTCATAATCATAATTGTGATTCTAAATTCCTCTTCTCATCCGGAATGAAAGATAATTTTCATCACCGTCTTTACCAAAACATCAAATATCATGGTTATACCAAATCACGTTCTTCTGCTCATAATCATACTAATAAATTCATCTTTGCACCACGGGCCAAAGATATTCATCAACAGTTCATCTTTACACTACAAAGCTAAAGATATTCAAAAAGCAGTCATCTTTGCATTCTGAGCCAAAGATATTCATCAATAATTCATCTTTGACTACAAAAGCAAAGATATTTAACAACAGTCATCTTTGCATTACGAGCCAAAGATATTCATCAATAATTCATCTTTGCACTACAAAGCAAAAAGATATTCAACAACAGTCATCTTTGCATTACTGAGCCAAAGATATTCATCATCAATAATTCATCTTTGCACTACAAAGCAAAGATATTCAACAACAGTCATCTTTACAACGAGCCAAAGATATTCATATATCAAAGAAATACATAATCATTTCGAAGTTATATAACAATAATTATAACCATGTTGATCAATTCACCTTTGCACTTAAGTTAAAAATATTCAATTGTAAATTCAATGGTCATGATCATACCATCCAACAATTCAACTTTTGCACCATCGGCCAAAGAGAACCTATGGTCACGATCATACCAATAATCTACCCATCTTTAAACTCAAGTCAAAGAGAAATATCATCATTAGAGTTATAAGAATGTTATATAAAAATAATATAATCAAAACATGGTTTTAATTTCAAGAGTAAGATTCATAAATCAACGATAATTTGGTCGTAAAAAGAAACCAATTTTATTGTGAATAGTACCTGTGAATAGTAACTCGTGAATAGTAACTCGTGAATAAGAACTCGTGAATAGAACTCATGAATAGTAACTCATGAATAGTAACTCGTGAATAGTAACTCATGAATAGTAACTCGTGAATAGTAACTCGTGAATAAGAACTCATGAATAGTAACTCGTGAATAAGAACTCATGAATAGTAACTCGTGAATAATTACTCAGTATTCAGTACATAATCTGTGAAGTATCGTAAATAATGTCATATACATAAATAGTGTCATATATATGAATACGACAAGTCCGAGATATCGTGAATAAGAACCCAGGACTCAAAAAGGTAGAAATTCCACAATAAAATCCATACCAATATTTCAAGATAATGATATTGAAAGAATAACATTATTATGAAGAATATAACATCCCTTAATATCCCTTACTATCCCTTACTATCCCTTACCTCAAAAGAAGCAAAAGACTTCCGACAGGATATCTGATATGATTTGACAAGGAAACTTGCAGATTTGATGAATATCAACTCACCAAGTATCTAAATACTCACAAATTACACTCAATAATCTAGAGAAAGAAAGAGAGAAAGCTTATGTTTACGGTGTGATTTTCAATTCTAACTTAGCCCCTCTATTTATAGGAAAATTTTAGCAGGAGACTGACTGCAACCTGATGGCTTTACCTGCTACTATTCCCACCCACCACATTTAAAAATTCAATTAAGCACATTTCTCACCAACCAAAAGTGGGGCCCACCAATTCTAGAATTTTCCACCAAAATCATTTATAACCTAATTTACTCTAATCAATCACCTCTTAAAATTCATAATAAATTATACGCTCATTTTAATTCGGTTCAAAATTTGTGGACATATACTCAACTTATATATGTATAACATATCCAAAAATTACAACGATCCAACGGTATTTGGATTAAATATTATAACTCACACAATAAAGCTATAAAGAACACCCGATTTTATCTTTTAATACCTCCAATCGACAAAATACGATAAAATACCTCAACATTAATTCCTTCATTTATAACCACATAAATAAATCCATCATTTATATCCACATCAAATAAATATTTTCTTATCATATGAATCAATAATTAATTATTCACAAATAATATTACGAATCACATTTATGACAACCAGTGCCTTTCCCAGAAGAGGGGCTTTCCAATAAGAATTTCTCCTTCTCGTGGCAATTAGGTGACCAAACCTCTCCTCGATGTAACTTTCTAGACATTGCTAATAATTCTATCTAATAATATTATTCAAATAATATGAATTATTGATCCGATAATGGGAATCTACATGCGGTGATAATTATTGAACAACAATAATATAAAATATCAACACAACAATTATTGAATCAATAAAATAAAATATTGAACAATAATTACTATAACAATTATTGAGTAGTGGTCTTCTCACGTAAGAATCAATAATTGAAAAATCTTTATCTAATACCGCAGGTGCTCTTTCTTGTGTAATAACGCCATTACATTTTACTTTACCAACCGGGTATTCCAACGAAGTTAATTGAGAATTGATTACGCCGTTATTTATAAAAACTCAAATTTGTCATTTTCTCCATCCGACGCTTATTCATTATGGGGCCCAAATGATCGCTAGGCATGCATTTAATATTCTCCGGCGTAAAAGAATATTCCACGACTAAACGAATATTCCCCACAACAATGAATATTTTATAACCACTTGAGTATTTTGAAAAAATTTCATATCACCCTTAACTTTAACCATTTATCAATTTAACCATTTACTAAATAGGAAAATTGAATACTTTTATTTCATAAAATTGAGGTCTTACAATCTCCTCCTTATAAAATTTCGTCCCCGAAATTTACGCACTGTATTTCAAGAGTTGAGAATACCTTGCTTTCATTTTAGATTCTATCTCCCCTCGTCACATCATGATTTCTCCATTGCTCATCTCCTCCTGTATTTCGATATCATTCTAGAATACATCTTCAAAACAAGGGTTAAATTAACAAATTAACATATCACATAATATCCCGATATTACGAATGACCAACAAATAAGCTTAGGTAGGACACACTAGCGAATGATTTACTCATCTCTCCCTCCTAGTTCTAATCCCGATTTCCGCCAGAGATCATATCCCTAAGCTCGATATTAAATGTAACGACCCCCAAAATAGGTCCATTCCATCCAACCTATTCTCGAGTCGCCAAATATATGGTACAATAAAACAACTACACAACTTTATTACAACAATTGTCGTGCAAAATACAACAACACATATCTTTGTGAGTTTGGATACAAATATATACCAACTGTGAGCGTGTTACAATGACACCTTACATAAAGGTATAGTCAAAACCTGCTTTTTAGAAATTAGAATCTTTGGGAAGTACTCAAGAAAACCTTCGTACATGGGAGGCCATGCTTTTAGGTTATGGTAGATATCATATGGCCACGTAATTATCCTTGGTTGATCTAATAGACCCCAAAGAAAAACAAAGAAGATTACTATCATATTCTTCCCAATGGCGAGTCTTCTCGACATATCATTATCTCCACTGCCTCTAATTTGGTATTATACTCCAAACAAACACCAAGATTATATAGGTAGTGCTTGTAAATATACTCAAAGAGTGGATGAAAGCACAACCATGTCTTATGATAACACGAGTTTGTTTGTATGTCATTAGACATCTTGTATGATAAAGGACAAAACACCTTCCAAAGTTGGGTTCGCTTTCACCCTATTTAATTCACCAAAATAACTATTAAATGATGTATAAAATACAACACACTAAAGCCCTCAATAAAATTATTTTCATACTCTTTTTAGGGAGAACCTCAACAACTATAGACCACACCGCTCTATTCCCTTATTATCCCCGGCCAACCCAAATTTGCACTTTTATTACCCTAAAGGAATTGTGAAACAAAAGGGTGAGCACAACTAGCTCAAGAAAGAATATTATGACTAAAGATAAATAAATTATCAATAGTCTTCATCAAGAATGAATTAGAGATTTAGAACATATGGTAGATGATAAAACTTTTCAACCATAGTTAAAATTTGAACGAAAGCAATCCATTAAAAGAGTCAAATAGACTATAAAGTCTATTATCTTCTCCCACGTTAAAAGTCCACCAACAATATTTTATCCTCAGAACATCAATCAACAGTTCCTTTCCACAATCATATGAATAACTCATAATCATAATTGTGATTCTAAATTCTCTTCTCATCCAGAGACGAAGATAATTTTCATCACCGTCTTTACCCGAAACATCAAATATCATGGTTATACCAAATCACGCCTCGCTCATAATCATACTAATAAATTCATCTTTTTTTACTACAGACCAAAGATATTCATAAACAGCCCATCTTTACACTACAAAGCAAAGATATTCAACAACAAAGTCATCTTTGCATTACGAGCCAAAGATATTCATCAATAATTCATCTTTGCACTACAAAGCAAAGATATTCAACAACAGTCATCTTTGCATTACGAGCCAAAGATATTCATCAATAATTCATCTTTTAACACTACTACAATGTGCAAAAGATATTCAACAACAGTCATCTTTGCATTACGAGCCAAAGATATTCATCAATAATTCATCTTTGCACTACAAAGCAAAAAGATATTCAACAACAATCATCTTTGCACAACGAGCCAAAGATATTCATATATCAAAGAAATACATAATCATTTCGTAAGTTATATAACAATAATTATAACCATGTCGATCAATTCACCTTTGCACTTAAGTTAAAAATATTCAATTGTAAATTCAATGGTCATGATCATACTACGGTCGACAATTCAACTTTTGCACTTCTTGCCAAAGAGAACCCTATGGTCACGATCATACCAATAATCTACCCATCTTTAAACTCAAGTCAAAGAGAAATATCATCATTAGAGTTATAAGAATGTTATATAAAAATAATATAATCAAAACATGGTTTTAATTTCAAGAGTAAGATTCATAAATCAACGATAATTTGGTCGAAAAAGAAACCAATTTTATTGTGAATAGTACCAGTGAATAGTAACTCGTGAATAGTAACTCGTGAATAAGAACTCATGAATAGTAACTCGTGAATAGTAACTCATGAATAGTAACTCGTGAATAGTAACTCGTGAATAGTAACTCATGAATAAGAACTCGTGAATAGTAACTCATGAATAAGAACTCGTGAATAGTACTCAAATTCGCATATAAAAGATCAGATATACGTAAATAATGTCATATACATAAATAATGTCATATATATGAATAGTGTCATGATACGTGAATAGTCTTAGATAACGTGAATAAGAACCCCGACTCAAAAAGGTAGAAATTCCACAATAAAATCCATACCAATATTTCAAAGATAATGATATTGAAAGAATAACATTATTATGAAGAATATAACATCCCTTAATATCCTTACTATCCCTTACTATCCCTTACCTCAAAAGAGAGCGCAAAGACTTCCGATGGATATCGGATATGACGTCAAGGAAACTTGCAGACCGATGAATATCAACTCACCAAGTATCTAAATACTCACAAATTACACTCAATAATCTAGAAAGAAAAGAGAGAAAGCTTATGTTTCGGTGTGATTTTCAATTCTAACTTAGCCCTCTATTTATAGGAAAATTTTAGCAGACTTGACCAAGCAACCCCGATGGCTTTACTCGCTACTATTCCCACCCACCACATTTAAAAATTCAATTGAGCACATTTCTCACCAACCAAAAGTGGGGCCCACCAATTCTAGAATTTTCCACCAAAATCATTTATAACCTAATTTACGAATCACCACCTCTTAAAATTCATAATAAATTATACGCTCATTTTTAATCGGTTCAAAATTTGTGGACATATACTCAACTTATATATGTATAACATATCCAAAAATTACAACGATCCAACGGTTTGGATTAAATATTATAACTCACACAATAAAGCTATAAGAACAATTTGATTTTATCTTTTAATACCTCCAACTGACAAAATACTTGATAAAATACCTCAACATTAATTCCTTCATTTATAACCACATAAATAAATCCATCATTTATATCCACATCAAATAAATATTTTCTTATCATATGAATCAATAATTAATTATTCACAAATAATATTACGTAATCACATTTATGATAACCAAAAGCCGCTCCTCAGGAAAGAGGGGCTTTCCAATAAGAATTTCTCCTCATGCGCCGCAATTAGGTGACCAAACCTCTCATTGATGTAACTTTCTAGACATTGCCAATAATGCTATCTAATAATATTATTCAAATAATATGAATTATTGATCCGATAATGGGAAATCTTAAGCGTTGATAATTATTGAACAACAATAATATAAAATATCAACACGCAATTATTGAATCAATAAAATAAAATATTGAACAATAATTATCGTAACAATTATTGAGTAGTGCCTTCTCACGTAAGAATCAATAATTGAAAAATACTTATCGTAATACCGCAGTGCATTTGTGCAATAACGTATTACTTTACTTTTACCAACCGGTATTCCAACAAAGGTTAATTGATAACGATTACGCTGTTATTTATAAAAACTCAAATTTGTCGCTTTTCTCCATCCGATGCTTATTCTCATTATGGGCCCACAAATGACTACTACCGTCGCATTTAATATTCTCCTCGATGAAAGAATATTCCACGACTAAACGAATATTCCCCACAACAATGAATATTTTATAACCACTTGAGTATTTTGAAAAAATTTCATATCACCCTTAACTTTAACCTTTTATCAATTTAACCATTTACTAAATAGGAAAATTGAATACTTTTATTTCATAAAATTCGGGGTCTTACATATATACCTTATAAGATACCGATTCTACCCATTATTTTATCTTTCTTGCTTGCGTTTAACGTTTAAATTTGACTCCGGAGAAGTTAGACTTTGACCTATTGGTAGAAACTTCGTTAGTAGGAGCCTTTGTTACCTCTACTGTTTTTAAATCTTGTTTGATTCAAATAAACACTTTCACGTTACTTGTCGATCTTATTTTTTGAAAATACTAGCCTTTGATGTGATTTTAGGAATCAATTGGTTAACTACTCATCATGTTTTTCGTAAGGTTGTTAGCTTTTATATTCATAACCAACCTGTTGTGCGAATTCAAGTAACCAAACCACTAAAGTCAATCATTGTCATATCAAGCCATAAGTAAAGATTCCCGAACCTTTCGTTGTTGACTTCCTTGTGTGGAATGCACCAAGGCCAGACTTTCTGTAGGCGACATCGTGAAAGAAGATGGTGAGTTGATAGGTATCATTGTGAGGTGCTATCTAGGTTAAAGGATAAAAGTCACAGTTGGTATCAATGTGACGTACTATCCAAGTTTTGGATGAGAGTCACAGTTTTGAATGATATTTCTATTATTAATAAATTTCCTAGCGTATTCTTGAAGACTTCTTAAACTACCCCTAGAGCATGAAATCGAATTTTGTATTGACCCCAGTACAAAACCCATTTCTAAAACCCTCAAATATTTCATCAACTAAAAGGATCTGGTTACGTGGATTATGATGAAAGTCATAATAAAAGCATTGGACTAATGAAAATCATGGGTATACGTGGTATTAGTAAGTGTTATGATGAGTTATATTGGTTAGTATGTGAAAACATGAAAGTTTCTTAGAAATCACAATGAGTTGAAAATCAGATTTTGGTAAAAAACGTAACATGAAATTCAATTGACCATATCTCCTATTATATTTTTAATTTTTGAGTGCGGTCAAGTCCTAGAGTTAGATCTATGAGTTACCTAACTAATCCAAGTGGAATCACTGAAAAAGGTGTTGTAGATTTTCGTATGGAACTGATTTTAGCAAAGGAGGCGGAAACTAAAAATTGTGAAAAAGTTGCTGCCACATTTTTGTAAGAGCTGTTTCGGCCACTTAATTAGTGATAAAAATTCAGGCCTTTTGGGACATGAAATTATATGGTATAAAGAACATCGTGTCCAAAAATGAGCTCATTCTGACTTAAAATGAGCAAGTTATGACTATTTCATTATTTAGGTTTTTTCGACGAAAAATGCTATAACCGGAGTTCTATAACTCCGATGACCATGAAATTTAAACTGGAAGTTCACATTAATATGTGTAAGATTCTGCCAAGATTTGGGAATTTTTGAAGTTAAACTTGAGTTAGCTAATTTCTTAAGGAATTATTTAGAAATTGATTTTTGAAAAATAGTAAATGAATTTTTAAAATTCCGAGAAAAATATATGTTCATTATGAGACTATATTATGCTAAATCCCAGAAAAGAAATATTTTTAGGACTGATTTGGTATTTTTCATGAAAATAGTTTAGCTACAAATATATGAGTTAAATATGTTATGTGAAGTAACAAAGTTGGAAAATAGAATTTTATGGTTTGGAAATCCTATATAGAGTATATGCATATTTTTTGATAAGGGATTTGATCATTGGTGATGATATCTTATGAGTATGGCATTTTGAATGATTAAATGCATTATATGGTAAAGCGTAAACAATTGAAATAAATTGTTTATAAGTTTAAGAAGTGATTGAAATATTGTTATAATATTAATGATATTAGATTATGAGATTATTAAGTGATTGATAACATTGGGATATTCTTGAACCCTAGATAAATTATATTATAAATGTTTAATATTTATCCTTTATCTCATTTGATTGATTCTTTATATCATTATCCTCATGCTTATATTGTGTTGAAAGTCATCATGGCGGCATACGCATAGATGGACTTGGTATGATTATGACCGAGGATTGTTCGGATAATCATAACAGTAATTGAAAACACGATTATCTTTGGCACGTAGTGCATGGATTATTCATGGTCGTGATACTAAAGAATATCATTGGCCTGTAGTGCAGGGATGATTCGACGATGTGGATTAATTATTGAGCTGAGTCTCATCAATAAAATATTAATTCATGGATGTGGTAAAAGTCATCTTTGGCCGTAGTGCATTGATGGACTTGGTATGATTATGACCGAGGATTATTCGGTATAATCATGATCAGTATTGAAAACACGAATATCCTTGGTCACTTAGTGCATGGATAATTCGTGGTCGGATATCTTATTAAGCTAAGTCTCAGCATTATTGATTTTACAGTTGTATATCTTTGGCCTGTAGTGCAAAGATGAACTGTTGATTATTGGTTATATAGTTGGCATGTAGTGCAAAAATAAATAAATAAATGAATTGTTAATAAATATCTTTGGCCGTATTGCAAAGATGAATTTAATATTTTCAACGATAAAGGTATTCAAGTTATCCTCACCTCTTCATTACATACCAGTACGTGCGTAAATTTCGAGTTAAATTTCATAAGGAGGGAGATTGTGAGACCCCTGATTTTATAAATAAAGATTTAAATTTCTCAAAATATTTTTTTTATATTATGGTGTGGATTTAATATAATGTTATAGTTGGGGGTAATAATTATAAATTTTGCAAAGTATGCAAGTTGTTATATAATATTCGATTGGTCGGGAAATATTCATTTTAAACAAAAAATATTCGTACGACGACACAATCATTGGTAGACCCCACAACGAAATTATTGTTGGCTTGAGAAAACGACAGAAATTACTTTATTGAAAATAACAATGACAAGATGTCTGCGTTGTTGCATAAATAGCACCCTATATTGATTATTGATATTTATGTGAGAAGTCACCGGCTTTTGTTCAATTATTGCTACAATAGTTGCTGCATAGTATCTCACATGTGACGCCCCCAAAATTAGGTATACATCACCCATCTTGAGTCGCCAATACATGGTACAAAATTTAAATACAACTTAATTATACAATAGTCGTGTAAAAAAGTACGACAAAAATACATGCCGTGAGTTTTAATACAAATATTACCTTCTGCATAATATCCACTCTCGAATAAGTCCTCAATACATTTATTGTCATACTATTTAATGTAATAATGAGGACTACTAACTAACACTATAATCCGAACATCACTCCGCTCCCAGGCTCGTCCCTCGCTACGTTCTCATTTCACAAGAGAAACGGTGAAAGAAAAGGTGAGCACAACTAGCCCAAAGAAGAAATATTATGACTAAAGATAATGCAAAATAAATTATCATTAGCCTTCAACAATGTTAAACCGATAAAATACAATAGACATCAAGTTTAAGCTGCAATGATCAAGCAATCCATTAAAAGAGTCAAGTAGTGAATAAAATCTACTATCTTTATGATTTAAAAGTTTTTCATCACTTTTATCGCCGAGACTCGACAATAAATAATCCACATCATCTCTGCACTACGGCCAAGGATATTCATTAGGGTCACGACCACAAATTCAAGAATTAAGTTATTCAAGAACTAATAACGTCCAAATTATCAACATGATATTGCTTTGTAGAGTAAAATTTAAGAATGCTCAAAAGAATATTTCCATGAAAAATACTAGATGAAGCTCAAATATCAAGGATATTCCACTAATTTCATGGAGTATAGAAGTCAAAATTTTAATCAACTGAGTATAATACCGAATGGAATAACAAAAGATATCACTATGTATGCGGTATTTCCATGTATATGTTATCCTAACGAATAATAATAACGAAACCGTGTCGGGAGAAAATCACACCAAGCGTGATGTTCCAAATGAATAATAAATGCGGAATAATAAATGATGGAACCAGTCCGACGTATAGACACAGATGCAGATATTCCAACGTAATAATAAAGACGGAATAATAAAATGGAACCAGTCCCCAGATAGCATGTGCAGACAAGATATTCTAACGAGAATATTAAAGATAGAATAATAAAATGGAACCAGTCCGTATAGCAGATGACGGGATATTCGAGAATAATATTAAAGACGAAATTATAAAATGGAACCGGTCGTCCTGTAAAACACATGCGGTGATATTCAACGAATAATAAAGATGTAATAATAATGTCAAGAATGTCACCAAGTATAGGGTATTCCAACATTATAATAAAGAGTTATTCCAAGTATGAATAATAAAGACAGTAATAATAGAAGAATGTCACCAAGTATAGGGTATTCCGCGTATACAGGTTATTCCAGCAGAATAATAAGAAATGGAATAACAATAGTTCTCTTCATGAATATAAAAGAATAATACCCCTTACCGTTTCAAAGAAGAACTGAAATAAAGAAGTAGTTAAGTAGCAGAATTTTTTCCTTCTTTCTCTCTATAGTTTCTCTCTATAGTTTCTCTCTCTAGAGTTCAGTGAATTCGTAAGAAAATAATGAAGGAATGAACTTCTATTTATAGAAAATGGAATGCATAAGAATTAACTCATGAAACGGTCCAGTATTGATTTACTTTAATCGATTATCCATATTTAAAGCAAAATCTTTTAAATAAAATATAATATATTCTATTTATATAAAAAGATTTTTACTATGCAAATACTATGCAACGCTATGCAAAATACTATGCAACACTATGCATAATAAAATATAATATATTTTATTTATAGAATAACTTTAATAAAGTATTCTGTTTTATATAAAAAGATGTTTCTGTATTATTATGTTAATAATACGAATAAAACAAAACTTCATTATCGCTATAATAATTCATATTATTAACTAACAATAATGGAATCAAACTGAGTGACTTCTCACATAAGAATCAATAATCAATACCGTGTGCTACTATGTAACCACACGTATTACTGTACTTTTACTACCGAGTAGTTCAACAGTATCAATGGTAAAACTTCCGCCGTTATTTTAATAAAATATTTTTGTCGTTTTATCAATTCGACAATAATTCTGTTGTGGGGTCCACCAATGATTGTGCCGTCATACGAATATTTCCTGTTTAAAACGAATATTCCCCGACAAATCGAATATTATATAACAACTTTATAATTATTACCCACAACTATAACATTACATCATAATATTCAAAAATGATAATTATAGAAAATTCATCTTTATTCAAAAAGTTGGGGTCTTACATCACATTATTTGATTCAATTATTGTTGATTTAGAAGTTTTGTTTTATTCTTATTATTAACGTAATAAAACAAAACATCTTTTTATATAAAATGTAATACTTTATTAAAGTTATTCTATAAATAGAATATATTATATTCTATTATGATATAGTATTTTGCATAGTAAAATCTTTTTATATAAAACATAATACTTTATTAAAGTTATTCTATAAATAGAATATATTATATTCTATTATGACATAGTGTTTTGTATAGTAAAATCTTTTTATATAAAATGTAATACTTTATTAAAGTTATTTTATAAATAGAATATATTATATTTTATTATGCATAGTGTTTGCATAGTGCCCACATAGTGTTTGCATAGTAAAAAATCTTTTTATATAAATAGAATATATTATATTTTATTTAAAAGATTTTTCTTTAAATATGGACCGTCGATTAAAGTAAATCAATCTAGATCGTTCATGGATTAGTTACTTATGCATTCCATTTTCTTATAAATAGAAGCTTAGTTAGAATTGAAAACACACCGAAGTTCGGAGAATTCTCCTTCTATAATCTTGAAAATGTATTTCCTTAACATTTTTTAAGAAACTTTGAGCGAAGAACATAGTATAAGTTTTCTTTAAGAAAATTCTCACTCTATCGATCGAATATTCTTCTTTACTGTAGAGGATGTTATTTCTTTTGTATTCAAGAAGAGAACTTCATTATTCCATTTTATTATTATTCTCATTGGAATAACTCGTATAAGTTTTAATACCCTATACCGGTGACATTCTTTTATTATTCTCTTTTATTATTCTCGTCGAATATCCTGTTTGTGCTATACGCCGCACTGGTTCCATTTTATTATTCCGCCTTTATTATTCTCGTTTAATATCATGTCATGCTTGCTATAATGGGACTTCGGTTTCTATTTTATTATTTTGTCTTTAATTATTCGTGGAATATCCTCATGCATCTTTACGCCTGACCTCTGGTTCCATTTTATTATTTAAATCATTTATTATTCGTCGCTTTAATATCTCATCGGTTGCATGAATTTCACCGACTTTGGTTCCATCATTTATTATTTTGTATTTATTATTCTCAGCCGAATATCCATCGCTTGTGAATTTCACCGACACGGTTCCATATTTATTATTCCGCATTTATTATTCTCGCTGGGAATAACTTCGTCTGCATCTTGTCTCTATCGCATGCATGGTGAATCTTTCTATTATTCCATTCTTTATTATTCTGTTGGAATAACCTGTCTATGTGGATTATCACGTGCATGGTGAATGATCCTTTGTATTCATTCCTTATTAAATTATGGAAATGATCTGCATACGTGGATTACCGCATGGCGGGTGAAAATCCATTTGCAGTTTCATATATTCTTATTTATACTCAGTTGGTTAAAGTTTTGACTTCTATACTCCATGAAATTAGTGGAATATCCTTGATATTTGCGCTTAATCCAGTATATTTTTATGAAAATATTTTTCTGAGCATTCTTGAATTTTACTCTATAAAGAAGTATCATGTTGACAATTTGGACGTTATTAGTTCTTGGATAAATTAATTCTTGAACTTGTTTATTGAATTATTATGTCATTAACATCATCCTCATGTTATATTATGTTGAAAGTCATCTTTGGCTTACGTGCATAGATGGACTTAGTATGATTATGACCGTGGATCATTAGGATAATCATGACCTGTTATAAATGATGTGATAAAAGTCCTCAGTGGCCTGTAATGCATTGATGAATAGTTTTTGATATGATTATGACCAGGGTTTATTCGGTATAGTCATGACCATTGATGATTTAATAAAAATCCTTGACCGTGGTACAGGGATGATTAGATGTGGTGGTTTATTTATTAAGCTGAGTCTCAGCGATAAAAATTGATGAAAACCTTTTAAAACCTAAAAGATAGTAGACTTTATTCTCTACTTAACTCTTTTAATGGATTGCATATTCCGCTGCAGTTAAACTGGTTGTCTATTGTATTTTATCAGTTTAACATTGTTGAAGACTATTGATAATTTATTCTGCATTATCTTAGTCATAATATTTCTTACTGGGCTAGTTGAGCTCACCCTTTCACCGTTTCTCTCGTGAAACGAGAATATAGCCGGGACGAAGCCTGGGAAAAAGAGTGATGGTCCCGAAGATAGCATTAGTAGTCTTCATTCTTCATTAAATAGTGTGATAATATATGTAATGAGGACTCCTTGAGTATGGATATTGTCTAGATGACAATATTCCTATTAGAACTCTCAGTTTATGTATTGTCGTATATTACACGACACTTGTATAATTAAGTTTGTATTTGTATTTTGTACCATATATTTGGCGACTCAGAATGGGTGATGAATACCTAATTTTGGGGGCGTCACAACAACAAAGTTTGAGTTTTATAATTAACGGCGTAGTTGTTACCGTTAACACTGTTGGATTACCTGGTGGTTAAAATACGATGAATCTGCGTGGTTGCACAAAGAAGCAGACACCAGATTACACAAGATTGTTGAATTATTGATTCGTGCGTGAAGGCCTTACTCAATAATTGTTACGATGAGTTAATGTTCAATATTTTATTTTATTGATTCAATAATTGCTGTGTTGTTAGTTTATATTATTATTGTTTCAATAATTATCAACTTTTGCAGATTTTTCATTATCGGATCAATAATTCATATTATTTGAATAATATTATTAGATAACATTATTGGCAATGTCAAGAAAGTTCTGTCAAGGAGAGGTTTGGTCATCTAATTGCGCACCAATAAGGAGAAATCCTTATTGGAAAGCCCCTTCTTTTTTGGGAACGGCCTGGTTGTCATAATTGTGATTCTGTAATATTATTTGTGAATAATTAATTATTGATTTATATGATAATGAAATATTTATTTGATATAGATGATGGATATATTTATTTTATGTGGATATAATTGAAGGAATTAATGCTAAGGTGTTTTATCAGTATTTTGTCGGACTGGAAGTATTAAAAATAATCCGTTTGTGGATTTCGGATATTTTATGTCTAGAATTTGGAAAAACTCAAAGCTACAAAGTTGTAGAGAATTCGATTTCAGGCAGAATGGACATAAAATTCATATTTTTCTGATAAACGGTCTATTTTCTATGAATTGTTGAAGTTTTGGAGAATAAAAAGATTTTTATTAAATTATGGGTGGGACCCACTTTTATTCTAACACATGTGGGCTGCTAATTTGGGTCAAGGATGGCTGGTGGCTGAATTGGTCTTTAGGCATGCGTAGAAATGAGTTTTGTAATAATAATATTTTATTAATTTAGTCTCCTTTGGCGTTCTAGTATTTTCCTATAAATAGACGCCTAGATTAGAATTGAAAATCACACCAGAAACAAGTTTTCTCTCTTTCTCTCTCTACACTATCGAGCGTATTCTTGTGAGTATACTTTGAGTGTTGCTATACGGTGCAAGTTTCTGTCAGCACTATACCCGAAATTCAGTCAAAAGTACGGTTATTTTGAGGTAAGAGATGTTATTTTCTTCTTAAATGATATTATTTTCTTCAATATCATTATGCCGAAATATTGGTGAACTTTTTAATCAAATTTGGAACTTTTTGTGTCGGGGTTACTATTCACGTATACGGCACTATTCACATATACGACACTATTCACGAATACGACACTATTCACCGAAAAATGAAATTTCTTCTTTTTGTCCAAGATGTCTATTTTGGCTATTATCTTTGATTGTATCTATGTTTTGATCGTTATTTTTGAATTCTGCTTCAAAATTGGTTATTATGAAGTATTAGTGATCTTGGATAAACTGTAACACGAATCCCTACTATTTGTCCTTCTGTCTCACTGGATTCGTTCTCTAAAATATTTTTCATCATCCTCAGTCCTTTATGATGATATTATTGAATATCTTTGGCCTGTAGTGCAAAGATGAATGATATATTAACTGATGAATATCTTTGGCCTGTAGTGCAAAGATGAACAGGTGTTGAGATGAACATGACCAACTGGTGAAATAAATGAATATCTTTGGCCTGTAGTGCAAAGATAAATATTTGATTAAAAGATGTATATTGATTGATGTTACAGGGATAAAATATTGATGATGAACTCTTAAATCTTAGAAGATAGTAAAATTCATTCTCTACGTGACTCTTCTAATGGATTGCTGTTTCCGCTATATTTGTTGATCTAAAACTTGTTGTCTATTATATTCTATCAGATTTTTCCCTGTTGAAGACTAACGATAATTTGTTGAATATTATCTTAGTCATAATGTTCTTTACTGGGCTAGTTGAGCTCACCCTTTTCTTTTTATTCCATTTTTCTTCTCAGGAGGTGAGAACATAGCAGGATCGAGTCGGGGTATAGAGTGATGGTTCTAGGAAGATGTTTTAGTAGTCCTCGCTATTTCTATAAAATAGTGTTTGAATAATTGTAATGAGGACTTATTTGCGTGTGGATATTGTCTAGAAGACAATATTTGTATTTAAACTCACAGTATGTATTGTCGTATTTCACACGACATTTGTATTATTAAAGTTGTAGTTTGCTTTATGTACCATGTATTTGGCGACTCAGAATGGGTGTTGTATACCTATTTTGGGGGCGTCACATGAGTCGCTAAATACATGGTACAGAATACAAATACAATCTTTAGTATACAACAAGAGAGCTGTGAGTTTTAACACAAATATTATCTTTTAGACAATATCCACTCTCAGAATAAGTCCTCATTACATTTATTTTCACACTATTTAACTGAATAGTGAGGACTACTAATACTATCATCTGGACCATCACTCCGTCCCCCGACTAGTCCCTGCTAAGTTCTCATTTCCTGAAGAGAATAGTGAAAGAAAGGGTGAGCTCAACTAGCCCAGTAAGAAATATTATGACTAAGATAATGCAGGATAAATTTATCATTAGCCTTCAACAATGTTAAACTGATAAAATACAATACACAACAAGTCTAACTCCAGCGGAATAAGCAATCCATTAAAAGAGTCAAGTAGAGAATAATATCTATTATCTTTTATGATTTAAAAGATTTTTCATCACTTTTATCGTTGGGACTCAGCTTAATAAATAATCCACATCATCCCTGCACTACGGCCAAGGATATTCATTAGTATCACGACCACAAATTATTCATGCACTACGGGCCAAGGATATTCGTGTATTCATTAATGGTCATGATCATGCCAACAACTGTCCATCAATGCACTACGAACCAATGAGGACTTTTACCACATCATTTGTAACATTACGGTCATGATTATACCGAATAATCCCTGGTCATAATCATACCATGTCCATCTATGCACTACAGGCCACAAATGACTTTCAAAAATATAAACATGAGGATGATGACAATGATATAAGAATTCAATAAAACAAGTTCAAGAATTAGTTTATCTAGGAACTAATAACGTCCAAATTGTCAACATGATACTTCTTTGTAAAGTAAAATTTAAGAATGCTCAGAAGAATATTTCCATGAAACGACATCGGATGAAGCGCTTGAATATCAAGGATATTCCACTAATTTCATGGAGTATAGTAAGTCAAAACTTTAACCAACCGAGTATAATAAAGAATGGAATAACAATGAAATCACCATGCATGCGCAGTATTGCAGATGTAGAGCAGTTTATTCCAACGTAATAATAAATACTGAAATAATAAATAATGGAACCAATCGTGAAATTATTAATCGAGCGTGATATTCCTACGTAATATTAAATGCGTAATAATAAATAATGGAACCGAATCGGTGAATTTCACAATGCAGATATTTCGACAGAATATTAAATGCGGAATAATAAATAATGGAACCAGGTCAGGTGAAATTCACACCGACAGGATATTCCGACAGAATAATAAAAAACAGAATAATAAAAGAATTTCACCAAGTATAGGGTATGCCGCGTATACCGGTTATTCCAACAGAATAAATAAGAATGAAATAACATAAGGATTTCACCAAGTATAGGGTATCCTGCGTATACAGGTTATGTATAGGGTATGCCTCGTATACAGGTTATTCTAACAGAATAATAAAGAATGGAATAACAGAAGTTCTCTTCATGAATAAGAAAGAATAACACCCCTTACCGTAAAAGACACTAGATATCAAAGTAGTGAAGTAGCAGAATACTCTTCTTCTTTCTTTCTATAATTTCTCTCTATAGAGTTTCAGTGAATTCGTAAGAAATAATGAAGGAATGAGCTTCTATTTATAGAAGAATGGATTGAATAATAACTAATTCATGAACGGTCCAGATCGATTTACTTTTAAACAAACGATCCAGATCGATTTACTATTAAAACTTAAAGCAACGGTCCATACTGATTTACTATTAAATGTGACGCCCCCAAAATTAGGTATACGTCACCCATCTTGGGTCGCCACTTACATGGTACATAAATTCAAATACAACTTACTAATATAATCATTCAGTATACAATACGATATAAACTGTGAGTTTGAATACAAATATTGTCTACTAGATATTATACAAACTCAAAAGGAGTCCTCATTACAACTATTATCACACTATTTCACGTAATAGTGAGGACTACTAATGCTATCCTCTGCGGACCATTACTCCGCTCCCCAGACTCGTCCCAAATATGTTCTCATTTCCTCAAGAGAACGAAGAAAGAAAGGGTGAGCGAAGAGAAATATTATGACTAAGATAATGCGTAATAAATTATCATTAGCCTTCAACAATGTTAAACCGATAAAATACAATAGAAAACCGGTTTAATCAAGCAATGGAATATCTGATCCATTAAAAGAGTCAAGTAGAGAATAAAATCTACTATCTTTTAGGTTTTAAAAGGTTTTCATCAATTTTTTTATCACGAGACTCGACTTAATAAATAAACCACCACATCTAATCATTCACCTGCATTCGGTCAAGGATTTTCATCAAATTATCAATGGTCACGACTATACCGAATCACCCCCGGTCATAATCATACCAAAAACTATCCATCACTTGCATTACAGCCATCGAAGACTTTTATCACATCATTTATAACAAGCCATGATTATATGAGAATGATCCCCGATCATAATCATACTAAGTTCATCTATGCACGTAAGCCAAAGATAACATAATATATCATGAGGATGATGACAATGACATAATAATTCAATAAAACAAGTTCAAGAATTATTTTATCCGAATTAAGAACGCATAAATTGTCAACAAGATACTTTGTTTTGTAGAGTAAAATTCAAGAATGATCGGAAGAATATTTCCATGAAAAGATATTTGGATGAAACGCAAATATCAAGGATATTCTACTAATTTCATGGAGTATAGAAGTCAAAGTTTTAACCAACCGGGTATAATAAAGAATGGAATAACAAAGGAAATCACCACGCATGCGGTACTTCGCGATGACGTGTTATTCCAATGTAATAATAATAATAATAACCGAAAGTCGGTGAAATTCACAATCGGCTGTGGGATGTTCCAATGTAATAATAAAGATGGAACGGATCCTGTAAAAAACACACAAATAGGATATTCCAATGTAATGATAAAGATTTTAACCAGTCCTGTAAAAAACACACGCATAAGATGTTCCAACAAAGATAATAATAAAAATCGGAACCAGTCCTAAAACACACGCATGTGATGTTCCAATGTAATAATAGAAGAATGTCACCAAGTATAGGGTAAACCACGATATCAGATTATGTATAGGTATGCCACGATACAAAAGTTATTCAACAGAATAATAAAGAATAGAATAATGTAAGAAGATCACCAAGTATAGGGGATTCCATGTATCTGAAGTTATTCCAATGAGAATAAATAAGGATGGAATAACATAAGGATTTCACCAAGTATAGGGTATGCCGCATATACAAAGGTTATGTATAGGGTATACCACTTTTACAAAAGTTATTCCAATGTAATAATAATGAATGGAATAACAGAGGTTCTCTTCATGAATACAAACGAATAATATCCTTACACTTACACAACAAATAATACCCCTCACCGTAAAAAGACACCGGATATCAAAGTAGTGAAGTACCGTAATACTCTTCTTCTTTCTCTCTATAGATTTTCTCTCATAGTTTCTCTCTATAATTTCTCTCTGAGTTTCAAAGAATTCGTAAGAAAATAATGAAGGAATGAGCTTTCATTTATAGGAAAATAGAATGCATAGTAATTAATCCATGAACGGTCCGATTGATTTACTTTAATCTGACGGTCCATATTTAAAGCAAAATCTTTTAAATAAAATATAATATATTCTATTTATATAAAAACATTTTACTATGCAAATACTATGCAACACTATGCATAATAAAATATAATATATTCTATTTATAGAATAATTTTAATAAAGTATTCATTTTATATAAAAGATGTTTCGCTTTTATTACGCTTAATAATACGAATAAAACAAAACGTCATTATCGCTATAATAATTCATATTATTAATCGACAATAATGGAATCAAACCGAGTGACTTCACATAAGCATCAATAATCAATACCGTGTGCTTCTTATGCAACCACACGTGACATCATTACTTTTACTACCGAGTAGTTCAACAAGATCAACCAGTAAAACTTCCGTCGTTATTTCATAAAATATTTTTGTCGCTTTCTCAATCCGATTAATAATTACATTATTAGAGGGTCCACCAATGATTGAGCCGTTAATGCGAATATTCCCCACCAATCGAATATAATATAACCACTTGCATACTTTGCAAAATTTATAAATACTACCCACAACTATAATATTATCTCAAATTCACACCATAATATTAAAAATTATTTCGACAAAATTTAAATCTTTATTGATAAAATCTGGGGTCTCACATTAAAACTTTAAACCAAATGATCCATATTGATTCAATATTATAACTTTCACCAATGGTCCATAATGATTCACTAATATAACTTCAACCAACTATTTGAAAAATTAAAGACATCTCCTCATGGAATAATATTGTACCCAAATACCGAATGCACAATACTAGAGTCAATAGTAATCGAATTCGAATAATAAGAACTAAATGAATAGTAACTTGTGAATAATAACTCGTGAATAGTAACTCATGAATAGTAACTCCAACATGAAAAGTGTCCTGAATACCTGATTGAACAATATAACCTCTAGACATCAATTATTATAGAAATAAATGTCGATTTCTACTAACACAAATAATTTCAAAACAATGAAACTATCAAATTCATCTTTAATCAACACGAACTTATCTATCATTAATATCATAACTCATAATATTTAACAACCAGGTTGTTCCCAGGAAAGAGGGGGCTTTTCGATAAGGATTTCTCCATATTGGTGCGCAATTAGATTATCTAACCTCTCTTTGACAGAACTTCTAGACATTATAAATATTGCAATTTAATAATATGAATAACTTTATCGTCTCAATTATTGATTTAATAATATAACATATAATGCGAGATGATCTTCGTGATAATAATCGAATCAATAATATGAGAGATATGATGCAAAGAATTCTTCAGTAGTAATAATTAAGTATAACCGAGTGACTTCTTACGTAAAGCATCAATAACCAATACCGGTGTGCTACTATGCAACCACGCCAGACATCTTTGATTTTTTTACTAATGGGTAGTTCAACAAAGATCAACGGTAAAAACTTCCTACCGTTATTTTATAAAAAGATAATTCTGTCGTTTTTTTACTAGGACAATACTTTTGTTGTGGGGTCCTCCAATGATTATGTCGTCGTACGGATATTCCCCGACAAAAAGAATATTTCCCGACCAAATCGAATATTATATAACAATTTGCATACTTTGCAAAATTTATAAATATTACCCACAACTATAACATAATATCAAATTTATTTCATAATATTCAAAAATGATATTCATAGAAAAATTATCTTTATTCATAAAAGTTGGGGTCTTACAATTATACTTAACTTTTTGTGCATATTAAGAAAGAGGATAAAATGATAAAATTGTTCATATTTAAATTCTCATTTAATTGCATAGTTTTGTGCACATCACTAGTGATATATGCTCCATAAATATGCATAGAGAATAGAAATATAACAATTAATAATAAGGGTAATAATAAGGGTATTATAGGCAAATTATTGTAAAAATATATTATTTAAGGTAAGTAGATATTTAACTTAAAACTACGTAAAATAGTAATAAAGACTTTTATTATGGGATGAAGGGAGTATTATAATTGTAGATTGTGCTTAAATATATTGTATTAGTAATAAATGATACGTGAGTTGTTTCGAGAACGTGCTTGATATTTTAACAAAAGAATAATACTACTATGTTCACAATTTGTACACAAAAAATTTTGCACAAAAAATAAAATTCATGTATTGTTTACCAATAAAGATGGGTAAAACATTTAATGGTAAGTCTTTGTTTCTATTTTCTCTTTCTTTTTTATTATATGTGGGTACATTTTTTGTGCATAGTTTGTTTCTCAAACATTATACTCATTCTTAACAAAACTAACGCATGGTTACCTATTCGGCTAGTTTTTAGCAAATCGTTGCCTATTCGGCTACTTATATGGACAAACAAACTCACAAACTCCTTGCACCCTGTGATCTCAACAGGATTCACAGTTCAGCTCACTTTCACATTATTACTATTAATACTAGCATGCATGCCCTTGCAACGTAAGGGCAACTTTTTTCCTTTATTTGATTATTTATTTTAATAAAAAAGTACGTATTATATATAATTAATATGTAAAATATTACTTAACAATTTGTAATAATACGATATTATAGTATTATACACTTTAAAATTTTTGAAAATTATTAAATATATCTTTGCGACTAACCTTTATTAATATCGTATATAGTAAGTAGTCCACAAACCTTTATTATAAATATTATATGTACACCACTTGCCCCGCCGGCGGCGGCGGCGTTAGAGCTAATTAACACTGAATAGTGGATAACTTTTATCTTAGGCTAGAGGGTGTATTAAAATATTTACTATCATAACATTTGAGACCCATTTAAGTTATTAAAATAAATTAAGAATATTACTCTAAAATTATAGTGCAATTCAATCCAGGGATTTGGAGCAAAACTCGCCTAAGTTCCCAAATTCGGTTTAGGCGTATACACTAAATTCAGGTAGTACTTCTCTTTTTTAATTTATTTTAAAACTACTTAAAAAATGTCTATTAATACTACTACTAATTTATTTATAAAGTCAACGACAAATAATTAATTATATCACACCGAATAACAACATATGATATGAGACAGGCTGATACAAAAAAAAAGGCAGGAAATTTAGATCCATACTCTCTTACATGTCGTTTTAGTAAAAAAAAAAATATACAAAAATTAAGAAACGTGATTAATATTTTATTTAAGTGACCAAAATAGTTATAAAATTTCAATACTATTTTTCTAAAATTTATTGAAAAAGTTGATAGAGAAACAAGTTTGTATTTAATATAAAGATAATTTGAAAAATTAAATCATTATTACTTTCTTGAAATTTATAAATAACATGTAAAAAGAAACAAATTTCACTCCTTAAAATGATAAGCAAAATGCGACGCCTTTTAAATTTAGATACATCACCCATCTTTATTTATTACACTCATACTAAGATGTAATTTAAAAACAACTTATTAACATAATCGTAAAGATAATACGACATAAACTCATGTGAGTTTAAATACAAATATCGCCTACTGGGATATTATACAAACTCAAATAAAAAGTCCTCATTACAGCTTATTATCACACTATTTTACGTAATAGTGAGGACTACTAATGCTATCTTCGGGACCATCACTGCTTCCGACTGTCCCCAAATTTATATTATCATTTCACAGAGAAATGGTGAAAGAAAGAAAGAAATTCAACTAATTTCAAAGAAGAAATATTATGACTAAGATAATGCAGAATAAATTATCAATAGTTTTCAATAATGTTAAACCGATAAAATACAATAGACAACCGCTTTAATCTGCAGTGAATACTGTAATCCATTAAAAGAAGTCAAGTAGAAAATAAAGTCTACTATCTTTTAGGTTTTAAAAGGTTTTTCATCATCGCTTATAAATGTGAGACTCACCTTTTAATAAATATTTCACATCATCGAATCACCCCTCGCATACTACTACCAAGGATATTCTTTAAGATCACGACCACAATTATTCATGCACTACGGGCCAAGAATATTTGTGTATTCATTAATGGTCGCCACGATCATGCCAACAACTCATCCATCAATGCACTACTACTAATCGAGGATTTTTATCACATCATTTGTAACATTACTTGGCCATGATTACAATCAATAATCTCTCAGTCATAATCATACCAAGTCCATCTACGCACTACAGCCACGTATGACTTTCAAAAATATATAAACATGATGACAATGATATAAGAATTCAATAAAACAAGTTCAAGAATTATTTTATCCGAGAATTATTAACGTCCAAATTGTCAACACGATCTCGTTTTGTAGAAAGAAAATTCAAGAATGATCGTAAGAATATTTCCATGAAAAGATATCTTTGGATGAAACGCAAATATCGAGGATATTCTACTAATTTCATGGAAAGATATAAAGTCAAAGTTTTAACCAACTGGGTATAATAAAGAATGGAATAACAAAAGAAATCACCACGCATGCGATGTAATCGCATGCATGCGTGTTATTCCAAATGAATAATAAATAACGGAACCAAAAGTGTGAAATTCACAATCGGCTGTGATGTTCCAATGTAATAATAAAGATGGAACCGGATCCGTGTAAAACACACGTATAGGATATTCCAACAGAATAATAAAGATTTTAACCAGTCCCAGTGTAAAACACACGCATGTGATGTTCCAACAGTAATAATAAAGACGGAACCGGTGTCCTGTAAAACACACGCATGGATGTTCCAAATGTAATAATAATAAAAGATTTTAACCGTCGTCCTGTAAAACACATGCATGGATGTTCCAATGTAATAATAGAAGAATGTCACCAAGTATAGGGAAACCACTTATACGAAAGTTATTCCAATGTAATAATAAGCGATGGAATAACAACAGCTTCTCTTCATGAATAAGAAAGAATAACACCCCTTACATTTGGTAGTAGGAGATTGAATATCGCAAAGAAACAGTAGTAACAAAATATTCTCTCTATATACTCTCTCTCTCTAAACTTGAATGAATTCGTGAAAAATAATGAAGCCCTCAGCCTCTATTTATAGAAGATTTCTAGCTTAAGACCGCCGCCGTGAAAGGCAGTGTGGCTCGACGACCTGGTTTGACGCTTCAGAATGTGAAACGACAAGTGGTTCGACGCTCAGAATGTGAAACGACAAGTGGTTCGACGTCTCCAGTAAAGGTAATTACTATTAACGAAGGTAAATACTATCGATTTAAGGTAAATACTATTCACAAGGGTAATTACTATCGATTTAAGGTAATTACTATCGACGAAGGTAAATACTATTCACAAGGGTAATTACTATCGACGAAGGTAATTACTATCGACGAAGGTAAATACTATTCACAAGGGTAATTACTATCGACGAAGGTAATTACTATTAATGAAGGTAAAATACTATCGACGAAGAGACTCTTAGATGATGACATATGAGCCCCCATAAAATAATCAAACTTACCACAAATCATTTTTTTTCATCAACACATATTTAATCTTTCAACAATTATTAATCATTTATAACTTGTCGCCTCAATTATTGATTTAATACTATAACATATTATACGTATGATCTTGTGACAATAATTGAATCAATAATATAAGAGATATGATGCAAAGAATTATCAGAAGAATAATCGAAAGCATAAATTTGAGTGACTTCTCACGTAAGATCAATAATTAATACCGGCAGCTACTACGCAACTACGCCAGACATCGTATTTTTACCAATTTAGTTCAATGCTTTTAATTCGGTATACACCTCCGCCATTATTTTTATAAAATATTTTTGTCATTTTCTCAATCCGACAATAATTACATTGTAGGGGTCCACCAATGATTGAGCCATTGTATTTAATATTCCCTAACAAAAAGAATATTCTCAACCAAACGAATATTTTATAACAACTTGCATACTTTGCAAAATTTATAAATATTACCCACAACTATAACATTATATCAAATTTATTCCATAATATTCAAAAATAATATTTATAGAAAAATTCATCTTTATTTATAAAAGTTGGGGTCTTACAACCTCCCTTCTTATGAAATTTCGCCTCGAAATTAGGGTACGATACACTGTATGTCAAGAGGTAAGATACCTTGATTTCATTTCGATTCTAACTCCCAAGTCATTTCCTCAACATCGTGGTTCCTCCACAAAACTTTGACTTGAGTATAACCTTGAGCGTAGAATATGTTCCTTCTTATCCAAAATTTGAACAGAACCTCTTCATACGCCAAATCTTCCGCTATTTCGTCCTGGTTCTAACTCAATAATATGGTTCGGGTCTTTCACATATTTACGTAACATAGATATGTGAAAAACGCTATGAACACGAGACATATTTGGCAGAAAGTCGAGTCCTATAGGCCACGCCCTACTCGATCGAGGATTAAAATGGACCGATGAATCGAGGTTAAGTTTTCCTCTCTTTCCAAATCTTGTAACTCCTTTCCATGGAGCAACTCTTAACAACACATGATCTCCTATATCGAATTCCACGCCCTTTCGATGAAGATCAAGATAACTCTTTTTCGATTTTGTGAGGTTTTTATACGTTTTCGGATCGTTTGAATCTTTTCCGTAGTCATACGTATCAACTCCGGCCCCAACAACGCGTTGCTTCACCCACCTCATCCCAAAGATACCGAGAACGACACTTTCTTCCATACAACGCTCGAATGGAGCCATGCCAATACTTGCTTGATAATCTGTTGTTGTGAGGGAAAACTCCACCAATGGTAAGAACTTGTCCCAACTCCCTTGAAATCAAGGACACGAGTCTTAATAGATCTTCAAGAGTTTGAATAGTCCTCTCCGATTGTCCGTCCGTCTGCGAGGATGATATGCCGAAACTAAATCGTAAGTCTGTGCTCTATAGCTTTTTGCAAACTAACCCAAAATCGTGAAGTGAATCTTGGGTCTCGATCGTAAACTATGGATATCGGCATACCATGCGCCTTACAATCTCGTTTATGTACATACGAGCAAGACGTTCAAGTGTATAAGTTTCTCGACGGTAGAAATGAGCGACTTGGTCAACCTATCAACAATGACCCAAATCGCATCAATGCCTTGAGAAACCTTAGGAAGACCCAGAACGAAATCCATGGTAATGTGCTCCCACTTCCATTCTGGAATTTCAAGTGGTTGCAATGGACCTTTTGGTACTTGATGCTCCGCTTTTAACTCGTTGACAAGTTAGACACCTTGAGATAAACAATATATCTCTCTCTTCATATTGCTCCACCAAAATGTATGACGAATATCATGATACATTTTGGTACTCCCGTGATGGATTGCAAATGGTGTGTTGTGTGCCTCCATCATGATATTATACTTTAAATCGTGGTCGTTAGAACACAAAGTCTTGAGTCGACTCAAGTATTCCTTCTTCATCGATTCTTGCTTCCTAAGATAGCACCTTCAGACTTTCTTCCTCATACGCATCGTACCCGTGTCCAGTAGCTTGAGCAAACTTTTAACTTTATCAATTAAAGTCTGCCTCTACTCAGATACTCGCTTATCATCACACGCGTCCCCTCGAGTCTTTAATTCTATCTCCATCCTTTGCAAGTCACACAAAATGGGCCTTTCATTGACAATATCGCACTCGCATTGTTGCATATAATTTTCTACTCAATGCGTCGCCTACCACGCTCGCTTTTCCGTGATGGTATTGGATGGTATGATCATAATCTTTCAATGCAGCTCAAGCCAACGTCGTTGTCGCATGTTGAGTTCCTTTTGAGTGAAGAAATATTTGAGGCTTTTATGATCCGTGAAGATCTCCACTTTCTCCCCATACAAGTAATGCCTCCAAATTTTAAGTGCAAAAGATAATACCGCTACTCTGTATCATGAGTAGGATAATTCCTCTCATATTCTTTGAGTTGTCGCGAGGCATAAAGCTATTACTTTTCCATGTTGCATGAGAACACATCCCAACCCTTTGCCAAGCATCACATCAGAGATGACAAATCCTCCGAGCCGATGGTATTGTCGAATGGTGGTCAAAATAAGTCTCTCTTGAGTTCTTGAAAACTCTTCTCACATTCTTCGCTTCCAACCGAACTTTGTATCTTCCGAGTCACCGAGTCATGGAATAGCGATTCGAGAAAATCCTTCCACGAATCTCCGATAATAACCAAATTAAACCGAGAAAGCTACGTACTTCTATCATCGATTTAGGTTGTTCCCACTTTGAATAGCTTCAATCTTTCTTTGGTCAACAGATATTCCATGACTTGATACCACGTGCCCAAGGAATGCTACTTCTTCAAGCCGTAACTCGCATTTCTTCAACTTGGCATAAAGCTTATATTCACGAAGCTTTTGGAGTGTCACCTCAAGTGTTGCTTTCATGATCTTCACGGCTTTTGGAATAAATAAGGATGTCATCAATAAAGACGACCACAAAGTGATCTAAATATTCCTCAATACTTTGGTTCATCATATCCACGAAGGCGGCGGAGCATTAGTCAATCCAAAGGACACGACTAGAATTCATAATGCCCGTCTTCGAGTTCTGGAAGTCAGCTTTGGAATGTCGTGGTTACAATCTTCAATTGGTGATATCCTAACGAAGATCAATCTTTGAAAAGAATTTGGCTCCTTACCGGGTCAAACAAGTCATCAATACGTGGCAATGGATACCTATTTTTTTTGATGGTGACGTGATTCAACTCCCGATAATCAATACAAAGTCGCATACTCCCATCTTTCTTCTTCACGAATAGAAACAGAGCACCCCAAGGAGAGAATACTAGACGAATAAAGCCAATGTCTAACAATTCTGCAGGTTGGGTCTTTAACTCCTCAAGTTCAATAGAGCCATTCGATATGGGGCTTTGGAAATAGGTTTTAGACGGGTTCAAGGTCGATACAAAAATCAATTTCACGCCTCTGGGGGTAGGCCAGAAGTTCTTCTAATATACGTCGGAAATTTATTAACAATAGAATATCGTTTAAAACCCACGTATTTTTATTTAAATCATGACATGAAGCTAAGAAAGCTTCGACATCCGCTTTTCAATAAACGAATAAATTTTATGGCTCGAGATTTACCGTGATTGATTTTAATGGTTTGGTCGTTTGATTTAGATAATAGGTTGATTAGAATATATGAAAGCCTAACAACCTTACGAAAACAATCAATTTTCAGTATGATAAAGAAGTTAACCAATCAATCCTTAATCACGCCAAATCGCAGTATTTTTAATGAAATAAGATCGACAGGTAATGTGAGAGGTACCGATTTGAACCAAACAAGACTTATAAACAATTGGATGTAATGAAGGTTTTCCCAACTGAGTTTTCCACAGATAAGTCAAAGTCTAATTTCTCCTGAAATAAATTTAATCGATAAAGTCAAGTAGAGAAATAAAAGAATGGGTAGAATCCCAGATCAAATAAAGATAGACTTCATTGTAGCTTTACGATAAGCTTACCCGTGATGACCTCATTCGGATTCTCGCTTTTCGGGAGGTCACAACAAACGCTTCTCCTCAGACTACCGGCTTAATTTTCCTTTATCGGCTTTTAAGCTTCCATCCTAAATTGAATTGGTTTTCTAGAACGACAAAAATCGAGCCTAAGACCCTTCTTCCACAATTATAACACGCTTTGACGGCAAGACGACGCAGCCGATCGACGCGTCTTCTCCTCCCCATTCAAGATATACAGGCCATTTTCTCCTTCCTTAACAACGGCCACGGCTACCGACGCCTTTCCATCATCATTAATCTCCTTTTCAAACGTCCATTCTATTGTTTTACCGACACCACCGGCGTTTACCATATCCTACCTACGGTTGATTCCCTCCACGCTATTGTCACCGCCACGACTATTCTCGCCAGTAGATTATAATTTCACGGCCGCTTCTTTGGCCATATTGACTCATTATCGCGCTTCCACTAATCGGAAATTTCTATTTACAACATCCGAATACAAACACGCTTTGGGTAAATAAGATGCCGACGATCTCCCGGGCTTCAAACCTCTTAAAAACATTCGCCATTCTCTTCATTATCCACCAAGTGACGCGAACCGCGATAACTCCGCAAATTTTGCCTCGTATCATTACACTTGGCCATATTGTTTGTCCAACTCGATAAACTCCACCTCCTTCACGCCATGGCGTACTTTCGCGAAAGATTTGTCGTCGAATGCCTCCTTTAACTTCTCCCAAGATATCTTCAAGATAAATTTCTATTGAAAGACGCTTTTACCGATTCTCCACCAAGAATCCGCCTCCGCAAGAACATAAAGCCGCCAAGAAGTAAACCTTGCTTCCTGAAAGATCCCAAGACATCAAATATCTTTAAATCTGCTTATCCACGCTCCGCCAAGGTTTTTTTGGCTTCCCTTAAACTCCGCCATTCCCAGCCTTAAATTGCTTAATGCGATCACCGGTAGCTTTTCCGTTTCCACCTAATGCTTTTGGACAGAAATGCTTCTCACCGCCGCCAGATAAATCAGATAAAGTTCTCCGAACATTCGATCATTCGTCATTCGGTCAAATATTGTTGTTGCATTTATGATTGCCGCTTTCCTGACGACATTATCCCTCGATTATCGATATGCCATGAATCAACAATCGTCATACCCATCGCTATTCTCAACATTCTCGTATGCCATTTTCAGACATCGCCACAAAACAAAAGCGTTAATCGACACGTAACAAATTATCCCTATCTTCCTCACCAACCAATAAAATATCACATAAACTTGTGAGGCCATACTATAACAAGATTCCCCGCTCTCTCCTCCTAAGATTATTCTCACATCTTACCCAGTGATCATATCCCTAAGCTCGATACTAACCGCGACGCCCCTAAAATTGTGATACATCACCCATCTCGTTTAATACACTTATACTAAGATGTAATTTAAAAACAACTTATTAACATAACTGCACGCAGCATAATACGATATAAATCGCGAAGCTTAAATACAAATATCGCCTACTGGGATATTATACAAACTCAAATAAAAAGTTCTCATTACAAATATTATCACACTATTTTACGTATCAAATGGTGACTACTAACGCTATCTTCGCGACCATCACTGCTTCCCGACTCGTCTCAAATTTATATTATCATTTCCTCAGTATAATAAAATGAAAGAAAAGCGCGAAATTTCAACTACCAAAGAAGAAATATTACGACCAAGATAACGCAGTATAAATTATCAATAGCCTTCAATAACGTTAAACCGATAAAATACAATAGATAAACCAGCTTAATCAGCAGCTTTAATACGCAATCCATTAAAAGAAGCAAGAAAATAAAGCCTACTATCTTTTGCGCTTTAAAATGCTTTTCATCATCTATAAATGGTATCACTTTAATAAATATTTCACATCATCGAATCACCCCGCATCACTACTACCATGATATTCTTTAAGATCACGACCACAATTATTCACGACTACGCCAAGAATATTTCACAGATTCATTAAATTGGCCACGATCACGCCAACAACCGGCCCATCAACGCACTACTACTAACAATCGGCGATTTTTATCACATCATTCAGAATATTACTACGCCACGACATAATCAATAATCTCTCATTATAATCATACCAAAGTTCATCTACGACTATGCGCCACGTATTTACTTTCAAAAAAAATATAAACACGATTTATAACGACATATAAGAATTCAATAAAACAAGCTCAAGTTAATTATTTTATCCGCGAATTATTAACGTCCAAATCACAACACGACACATCGTTTGTAGAAAGAAAATTCAAGAACGATCGTAAGAATATTTCCATTTAAAAGATACTCGATTTAAACGCAAATATCGCCGATATTCTACTAATTTCACTGAAAGATAAAGCCAAAAGCTTTTAACCAACCCAGATAATAAAGAATTAATAACAAAAGAATCACCACGCACGCGATGTATCGCATGCATGCGCTTATTCCAATGTAATAATAAATAATGTAACTGCGCAAAATAAATTCACACCGATGCGACGTTCCAACGTAATAATAAAGATTTTAACCAGATCCGCCAAAAACACACGTGACAGTGATATTCCAACAGTATAATAAAGATTTTAATCAGCGTCCCCAGCAGAAACACACGCATGCGACGCTCCAACAGAATAATAAAGATTTAATCAGCGCCCCAGAGAAACACACGCATGCGACGTTCCAATGTAATAATAATAAAGACGGAACCGCGTCCTGCAGAAACACACGCATGCGACGTTCCAACATGTAATAATAAGAACGTCACCAAGATAGTAAGAACCACTTATACAAGTGCTATTCCAATGTAATAATAAGAAATAATAACAACAGCCTTCTTCATTTAATAAGCAGCACAACACCCTTACATTCTTTGCAGAGAGATCAATATCGCAAAGAAATAGAAGAATAAAATACTCTTCTTCTTTCTCTCTTATTCTCTATACTTTCTCTCTATACTTATTTAATTCGCGAAAATAAATGTGCCTCTGCGCCTATTTATGAAGATTTTCAATTTTAAAGACCGCCGCGCGAAGTGCAGCAAAGCATTGATCGAATTTGCTTTCGACGCTCAGAATGCTAAAACGACAGTTTGTTTCGCTCGACGCTCAGAATGCTAAACGCGTGTTTGCCTCGACGTCCCAGAAAGCGAATTACTATTAACGGCCGAAATACTATCGACGTATGAATACTATTCACAAGCCAGAATTACTATCGACGGCCGAATTACTATCGACGGTAGTGATACTATTCACAAGCCAGAATTACTATCGACGGGTACGAATTACTATCGACGGGCCGTAAATACTATTCACAAGGGTAATTACTATCGACGTAAGGTGAATTACTATCGACGGAAGTAGAAATACTATCGACGTAAGAGACTTCTTATTGCATTTACATACGAAATTTCCATAAAATAATCAAACTTACCACAAATCATTTTTTTTTTCATCAACACATATTTAATCTTTCAACAATTATTAATCATTTATAATCATTTGCCTCAATTATCGATTTAATACTATAACATATTATACGTATTTATACGCGACAATAATCAATCAATAATATAAGAGAGATATGACGCAAAGAATTATCAGAAGAATAATCGAAAGATACCGAAATGACTTCACGTAAAGATCAATAATCAATACCGCGCTACTACTTTACAACTACGCCAGACATCGTATTTCTTTACCAATTTAGCTTCAATGCTTTTAATTCAGAATACCTCCGCCAGTTATTTTTATAAAATATTTTTGTCATTTTCTCAATCCGATAATAATTTCATTGTGGCCCACCAACGATTGAATGCATTTGCATTTAATATTCCCTAACAAAAGTTAATATTCTCACCAAACGAATATTTTATAACAACTCAGCATACTTTCTGAAAATTTATAAATATTACCCACAACTATAACATTATATCAAATTTATTCCATAATATTCAAAATAATATTTATAGAAAAATTAAATCTTTATTTATAAAAAAATTTCTATGCTTACAAAAAAATATATTTATACGTAAATATATATATATATATATATATATATATATATAAAAAAGAATGAACAGAGGGAATATCTATTTATATATGTAAAAAAAAAAAATTACACTTGTCAACAATATACGGTATAGAGATGAGACACAAAATAAAATAACAGTAATTTTTGTCTTGTCAACAATATATGGTATACGAATAACAATATGCCACGTGGATAAGTATTTTCACTTTCACATTAAATTGGCTTTGGAATACATGTTCCGAAGAAAGGCAAGTATATATGTGGTCATACAGTGTTGCAGAACCCGACCCATGTGATGAATTGATTTTCAAATATAGCAAGAACATGGGTGGATGAGAGGGCCTCCCTGAAAGAATCATAACGTCTATGGACCATTTACATAATAGCAGCCAGAGTCGACTGTCCTCCATATTAATTTGGTCCATACTTATCCAAACTTTTAAGTCTAGTAGTACGCGTACAGGTTAAAATCTAATGGCTATTTTTTTCTTTTTGTCTTTTTTCTTTTTGATTTCTTTTTTCTTTTTGTTTTTATCTAATGTACTCTCTCTTTCCATCTACTAATTTTCTTTCCAATTTCTCTGCACATTTCAACAAAAATTACTCGTAATTAATTCAATTGGTTCTTAATATCCACAACAAAATCACAACTAAAAAATCCATCCACTCTATATATGTGTATGTCAATGTGTATGTATGTCTATATCAAATTTTTAATTGCTTAAAATATGAAACTATGTACATAATAAAAGTGAATATTTTCATCCTCTTTATATATGGTATATGTAAATATGAGCTTTAGGAACTTAAAAGAACATAATAGAAAATATAAATTTATGTAAATTTAAAACTATGCAGACATGAAAGCGAATACACCCCTCATCTTTATGTATGTGTGAATATATATATATATATATATATATATATATATATATATATATATATATATATATATATTTCTTCAATGAATTAGAGTGGGTGAATTAAAGAAATAACCTAATTATAAATAGCGGTTTTTTTCGTCATTATAAGATAAAAAATCGATTATTATGCTATATAAAGAACTAAAAAAAACCGTTATAAATGGTTGATTCTTGTTCATTTCCTTCCAGTCACTTGGAGAATGTTTGGATTATATATATACCCGACAATATAATTTATAAACGAGTGAGCCAACCCAAATTAATTAGAATCAGTTGAATTAGTTAAGTTGGTTATAGTTTGGACTCATATTTTTTTTAAAAAAAATAAGCTCTATCCAGTTAACTATTTTCGATCCATTTTTTTAATTCATTCCAATTCTCACGCTTCATCTTCTCCATCGTGTTCATCTTCCTCCGCACAACTCCACTGTGTCCTTCTCTCCCAGTAGTTCTTTGATTTTGGAGTAATTAACAGGTATTAAATTGAAATTTGTTTGTGTATACCACTAAATTTGTTTGCCTTAGATTTTTGGTTGTTGGTAATTCTTAAATTTATATATTTTCTTTTATATTTTTGGGTTGTAAAAATTAAGAGGCAAACATGAGAAGTGAAAGATGAAGGTTTGTATCAAACAAATTTTTAGATTCAGACCTCATAACTATTCAGATGATCTATTTTATTAAGACATCAAAATCATTCAGATTTTAATTTCCAAATTTATCAAACACAACCTAAGAATTAACGTTAATTACTGGATCTTAGCCGGGAAAAGAATTAGATAGGAAGAGGATAATAAGATAGAGACCGGATGGAAAAAGGGCAAAAGTTCAAAAATACTCTTGATATTTTTTCCGAAATTTTATTTTTATCTTGAATTTTTTTTTTCAAAAGCATCTTTAACATTATAAATTTAAGATCAATTGTCCCTCTCCCGTTAAAAAAAATCCAGTTAGACAAACGAATGTGCTAGGCGATTGACACTTGGCAAAAATAAATTTAATAATTACTTTTTATTCTTTTCTCTTTCTTCTCCCTCTTTTTCTCTCTCTTCTTTCTTCTTCCTATGTTCTAAAAATAACATAACCGAATTACCAATTGCGACGCCTAAAATTGGTGATTCATCACCCATTCTGAAATCAGGATACTAGTGACAAAATATAAATACAAACTTAATTATACATCCGTCAGCAGAACATACGACAATACATAAACCGAGAGTTAAATAGGAATATTGTCATTTGTACAATATCCATACTCATCGAGTCTCATTACATTTATTATCACACTATTTAATGAATAAATGGTGACTACTAACGCTATCTTCGCGACCATCACTGCTTTCACTCGACTCGTCCCAAATTTATATTCTCATTTTCCGGTTATAATGCGATGAAAGAAAGGGTGAAATTTCAACTAGCAAGAAGAAATATTATAACCAAGATAATGCAGAATAAATTATCACTAGTCTTCAACAACGTTAAACCGATAAAATACAATAGATAACCAAATTTAATCTGCGAATGAATACGTAATCCATTAAAAAAGAAATAAGTAGAAAATAAAGTTCTACTATCTTTTGCGCTTTAAAAGGTTTTTCATCAATTTTTATCACTAAGACTCAGCTTTAATGAATAAACCACAATATCTAATCATCCCTCGCATTACCACTCGAGATTTTCATCAAATTATCAATTGGTACGACTATATCCGAATCACCCCCGCGAGACCCTGGATTTTATCAATAAAGATTTAAATTTTGTTTAAATAATTTTTAATATTACGGTGTGAATTTGAGATAATATTATAAATGGGGAGATTTATAAATTTTGCAAAAGTATGCAAGTGGTTATATTATATTCGATTGGTTTAATATTCGCTTTAGCGATGAATATTCGATAACTACCAATCATCGGTGGACCCTACAATGTAATTATTATTTGATCGGTGAAAAACGACAAAAATATTTTATCAAATAACGACGGAAGTTTTACCGCTGATATCGTTGAACTACTTTCGGTAGTAGAAAAGACGATGTCGTATGGTTGCAAGAAGACACCAGTATTGATTATTATCGACGCCATGGTAAGTCACTCACCTTTGATTCCATTATCATTGATTAATAATATGAATTATTATAATGATAATGACGTTTTGTTTTATTCAGATTATTAACGTAATAAAATGTAAACATCTTTTTATATAAAAATGTAATACTTTATTAAAGTTTATTCTATAAATAGATATATTATATTTTATTACGATAGTGTTGCGTAGTGTTTTTTGCAGATAAGATTTGCATAGTGTTTTTTGTAGATAAGAAACGTTTTTATATAAATAGAATATATGATATTTTATTTAAAAGATTTTGCTTTAAATATGAATCGTCGATTAAAGTAAATCAATCTTGATAGCTCACGCTGAATTAATTACTATGCATTCTATTTTCCTATAAATAAGCTTCATTCCTTCATTATTTTCTTTTAATTCAATTTGAAACTCTGTAGAGAAAATTATAGAGAGAAGGTTATAGAGAGAAAATCTATAGAGAGAAAGAAAGAAGAGATTCTGCATTTCACTACTTTGATATCCAAAGTGTCTTTTACTAGTAGTGGGTATTATTTGTTGTAATTGTAAGGGATATTATTCGTTTGTATTCATGAAGAGAACTTCATTTATTCCATTCATTATTATTACGCTTAATAACTCGTAAAAAGTGTAGATACCCTATACATAACCTCGTGATATGCAAGATACCCTATACTTGGTGAAATCCTTTATGTTATTCCATCCTTATTTATTCTGTTGGAATAACTCAGATATCGCGAATCCCCTATACTTGGTGATCTTCTTCATTATTCCATTCTTTATTATTCTCGTTGGAATATCCTCGTGCGTGTGTTTTTACACCTAATTCTGTTCCATTGCTTATTATTCTCGCATTTATTATTCTCGCTGGATATCCTCGCATGCATGTTTTTCTACACCTGATTCTGGTTCCATTGCTTATTATTCAAAGATTTATTATTCATTGGATCATCCTGCTTGCATGCCAATTTCACCCGAACCTGGTTCCGTTATTATTATTCTCTTGAATAACCTGCCTATATCAAGTACCTGCATTTACGTGGTGATTTCTTTTGTTATTCCATTCTTTATTATACCCAAATTTGTTAAAACTTTAACTTATATACTCCATGAAATTAGTAGAATATCCTCGATATTTGCGTTTCATCCAAAGATCTTTCATGGAAATATTCTTCCGATCATTCTTGAATTTTACTTTCTAAAAACAAGATCTTGTTGACAATTTGGACGTTATTAATTCCCTTGGATAAAATAATTCTCGAACTTGTTTTATCAATTATTATGTCATTGTCATCATCCTCACGATATATTATGTTATCTTTTTACGCATGATAAGTAGATGAACTTAGTATGATTATAACTGCGATCATTCTAAGATAATCACTATTATTATAAATGATGTGATAAAAGTCCTCAGCTTGGCATCAGAATGCAATGATGGATAGTTTTGGTATGATTATGACTGGGGGTGATTCAGATAGTCGTAACAATTGATAATTTGATGAAAATCCTCGACCGCCAGTACATGAATGATTAGATCCTATGGTTTATTTATTAAAGTGAGTCTCAAATGATAAAAAAAATTGATGAAAACCTTTTAAAACCTAAAAGATAGTAGATTTTATTCTCTACTCTGACTCTTTTAATGGATTGCGATATTCAACATAGCTTAAACCTGGTTGTTCATCAGATTTTATCGGTTTAACATCGTTGAAGGCTAAATGATAATTTATTCTGCATTATCTTAGTCATAATATTTTCTTATCGGGCTTTGTTGAGCTCACCCTTTCTTTCACTTTTTCTTCAGAAATGAGAACATAAATTTTAGACGAGTCGGGATCGGAGTAATGGTCCGTAGGATAAGATTAGTAATCCCTCACTATTCAGTAAAATATCGTGATAATAACAGAATGAGGACTCCTTTTGAGTTTGATAATATCTAAGAGACAATATTTGTATTCAAACTCACGCTTTATGTCGATTGCATACCTACGCCTAGGCTTAAGTAAGTTGTATTTGAATTTATGTACCATGTAAGTGGCGACCAAGATGGGTGACGATACCTAATTTTTAGGCGCCACAACAGTATCGTAGCTTTAGGGATACGATCCCCGCTAAGATGCGAGATAAGAACTAGGAGGGAGACGGGAATCCTTCGCTAGTATGACCTACTTAAGTTTATTTGGTATTTGATTGGTCGGTGAGTATAGTGATAATATGTTTGCGTGTCAATTAACCCTTATTTTGTGGCGAAGATTTGAAAATGGCATCCGAAAATGTTGAGATAAGCAATGGAGCGATGTGAGACCGCTTGAGTTTCCACGTATCAATAATCGTGATAATGTGCGACGGATGGCGATAATCCTCCCGTAAACAACAACACCGATCAAATGACGAACGACGCAGACGCTTAGGAGTTTTTTAGAATTCATGCAACATCGACGGCGCGCGCTCCTCGCTCATAAAGCAGGTGAAAATAATGGGAACCTACTACGGCCACCGCTAAGTAGTTCAAGGAGCTGACCACCGGAGTTTTTTGGAAAGCCGTAACCACTTAAGCGCGAGACGTGGTTAAAGCAGATCACCAAGATATTTGATGTCTTGGGATGCTCGAGGAGCAAAAGGTTCTATTCGCCACCTTTACGTTGCATGAAGAGGCGATTCTTGGTGGGAATCAGAAACGTACTTCTGCATCGACATACTCAAGATGTCCCGGGAGAAGTTCCAAGAGTCGTTCAACGACAAGTACTTTCCGAAAGTATTCGCCACACGAAGGAGGTGGAGTTTATCAAGTCGAGCAAAATAATACGACCGTGTCACAAGATGAGGGCTAAGTTTGCGAAGTTATCTCGGTTTGCATCCCATTTGGTCGATAATGAGAAGCGAATGACGCGAATGTTTTTAAGAGGTTTGAAACCCGATATACGCCAATACCTAATTTCTCATAAACTTTGTTTGTATTCGGATATTGTGAATAGGGCTCGCTTATCGGAAGCGCGATAATGAATCAAAGACAACCAAAAGGTAACGACCAACAACACAATAATAATCGTCTTCGTGGCAACGCCATCTAACAATGATAACCATCGTGGGGAAATTATCATTTCTGGTGGTAACCATGGTCAAAATAATAGAATGGAAATTTCAAGAAGAGGAAATTCAACAATGATGGAAAGACGCCAAAGACCAAAGACCCGTTGTTAAGGAAGGAGAAAGACCACCTATCATATGCTTCAAATGCGGAGGAGAGGACACATCATCCGACTCGTGCCATGCCATCCAAAGCATGTTATAATTGTGGAAGAGAAGGTCACTTAGCTCGATTTTGTTGCCATCAAGACAAATTTAACTAGGATGGAGGCACCAAAGGTCATTCCCTGCACAAACCAAAGCCGAGTTTTAAGAGAGAGCGTTTTTTTTCTCGTGACGAGGAACCCGAATAAAATTATCACGGTAAGTTAATCATAAGCTCTTATGTAAGTCTATACCGTGTTAGATACCGCCTTCTACCCACTCTTTTATTCTACCTAGTTGTGTTCAATGTTTAAATTTGACTCAAGAAGTTAGACTTTGACTTATCGGTTGAAACTTCGTTAGTAGGAGCCTTCACATCGCTTACTATTTTTAAATCTTGTTTGATTCAAATAAACACTTTCACGTTACCTGTCGATCTTATCTCTTTGAAAATACTTGCCTTTGAGGTAATTTTTGAAAACGATTGATTAACTACTCGTTATTCTTTTTGTAAGGTTGTTAGCTTTCATATTCCTAACCAATTTGTTATACGAATTCAAAGTAACCAAACCCTAAAGTTAATCACTGTTATATCAAGCCATAAGTAAAGAGCCCCGATCCTTTCGTTGTTGACTTCCTTGTGTGGAATGCACCGAAGCCAGACTTTCTGTAGGCGACGTCGTGAATGAAGATGGCAAGTATATAGGTATCATTGTGAGGTGCTATCTAGGTTAAGGGATAGAAGTCACAGTTGGTATCAATGTGACGTACTATCCAAGTTTTGGACGAGAGTCACAGTTTTGAATGATATTTCTATTATTGATAAGTTTCTTGGCGTATTCTTGAAGACTTCCTAGCCTACCCTAGAACGTGAAATCGAATTTTTTATTGACCCCAGTACAAAAACCCATTTCTTAAACCCTCAAATATTTCTTCAACTAAAAGGATCTGTTTACGAGGATTATGATGAAAGTCATAATAAAAGTATCGGACTAATGAAAATCATGGGTATATGAAGTATTAGTAAGTGTTATGATGAGTTATGTTGGTTATTATGTGAAAACATGAAAGTTTCTTAGAAATCACAAAGAGTTGAAAATTTGATTTTGGTGAAAAATGTAACATAAAATTCAATCGACCATATCTCCTATTATATTTTGAATTTTTGAGTGTGGTAAAGTCTTAGAATTAGATCTATGAGTTACCTAACTAATCCAAGTGGAATTACTGGAAAAGGTGTTGTATATTTTTGTGTGGACTGATTTTAGCAAAGGAGTGCAAAGCTGCAAAACCTAAAAAAATCACCATGATTTTAGAGGGGCTGTTTCGGCCACTTAAATTATGAGAAAAATTCTGGCCTTTTGGGACATGAAAGTATATGGTATAAAGTACCTCCTGTCCAAAAATGAGCTCATTCTGACTTAAAATGAGCAAGTTATGACTATTTCAATATTTAGGTTTTTCCGACGAAAAATGCTATAACCGGAGTTTTATAACTCCGATGACCATGAAATTTAAACTGGAGGCTCACATTAACATGTGTAAAGTCCTGCCAAGATTTGGGAATTTTTGGAGTTAAACTTGAGGTAGCTATTTTCTTAAGGAATTAATTAGAAATTGATTTTTGAAAAATAGTAAATGAATTTTAAAAATTCCGAGAAAAATATATTTTCATTATGGGACTATATTATGTTAAATCCCACAAAATAAATATTTTTGGGACTGATTTGGTATTTTTCATGAAAATAGTTTAGTTACGAACATATGAGTTAAATATGTTATGTGAAGTAACAAAGTTGAAAATAGGATTTTATGGCTAGAGAATCCTATATAGAGTATATGCATATTTTTTGAGAGATTTGATAATTGGTGATGATATCTTATGAGTATGGCATTTTTGAATGATTAAATGCATTATATGGTAAAGCGTAAACAATTAAGATAAATTGTTTATAAATTTAAGAAGTGATTAAAATATTGTTATAATATTAATGATATTAGATTATGAGATTATTAAGTGATTGAAAACATGGGGATATTCTTGAATCTCGGATAAATTATATTATAAATGTTTAATATTTATCCTTTATCTCATTTGATTGATTCTTTATATCATTATCCTCACGCTTATATTATGTTGAAAGTCATCTCATGGCTCAGTAGTGCATAGATGGACTTGGTATGATTATGACTGTGGATTGTTTGGTATAATCATAACTCAGAATTGAAAACACAATTATCTTCGGCCGTAGTGCATGGATAATTTGTGGTCGTGATACTAATGAATACACAATTATCTTCGGTAGTAGTGCATGGATAATTTGTGGTCGTGATATCTAATGAATACACAATTATCTTTGGTCAGTAGTGCATGGATAATTTGTGGTCGTGATACTAATGAATACACGATTATCTTTGGTCAGAGTGCATGGATAATTTGTGGTCGTGATACTAATGAATACACGATTATCTTTGGTAGTAGTGCATGGATAATTTGTGGTCGTGATACTAATGAATACACGATTATCTTTGGTAGTAGTGCATGGATAATTGTGGTCGTGATACTAATGAATACACGATTATCTTTGGTCAGTAGTGCATGGATAATTTGTGGTCGTGATACTAATGAATACACGATTATCTTTGGTAGTAGTACATGGATAATTCATGGTCGTGATACTAATGAATATCCTCGGCCCGTAGTGCGAGGATGATTCGATGATATGGATTAATTATTGAAATGAGTCTCAAAGAATGAAATATTAATTCATGGATGTGGTAAAAGTCATCTTTAGTCAGTAGTGCATTGATTGACTTGGTATGATTATGACCACTAATTATTCGGATAATCATGACCGTAATTGAAAACACGAATATCCTTAGCCAAGAAGGTATGAATAATTCATGGTTGTGATACTATTGTCGAGAGTTTCAATAATATTGGTTTTACAACAGTATATCTTTGGCCCCAGAAGCAAAAGATGAATTGTTAATGAATATCTTTGGCTAGGATTGAAAAGATGAATTTAATGTTTTCAACGATAAAGGTATTCAAGGTATCCTCACCTCTTTATCATACCAGTATCGCACCCTAATTTCGAGGGCTTAAATTCCATAAGGAGGGAAGATCAGGAGACCCCAGATTTTATCAATAAAGATTTAAATTTTGTCGAAATAATTTTTAATATTATGGTGTGAATTTGAGATAATATTATAGTTGTAGGGAGTATTTATAAATTTTGCAAAGTATGCAAGTGGTTATATTATATTCGATTGGCTCTGGGAATATTCTTGGTTTAGCGGGAATATTCGTGACAACTACCAATCATTGGTGGACCTTATTAATGTAATTATTGTTTGATTGAGAAAACGACAAAAATATTTTATTGAAATAACGACGGAAGTTTTACTGCTGATTATCTTTGTTGAACTACTCAGTAGTAAAGTACAAGATATACGTGTGGTTGTATAAGAAAGACACCTGTATTGATTATCGATGCTTATGTGAGAAGTCACTCAGTTTGATTCCATTATCATTTATTAATAATATGAATTATTATAATGATAATGACGCTTTTGTTTTATTCATATTATTAACGTAATAAAAATGTAAACATCTTTTATATAAAATGTATACTTTATTAAAGTTATTCTATAAATAGAATATATTATATTTTATTATGCATAGTGTTGCATAGTGTTTTTTATATAAGATTTTTTGCATAAAGGTTTGCATAGTAAAATGTTTTTTATAAATAGAATATATGATATTTTATTTAAAAGATTTTGCTTTAAATATGGATCGTCGGATTAAAGTAAATCAATCTGGACCGCTCATGAATTAATTACTATACATTCTATTTTCCTATAAATAAAGCTCATTCCTTCATTATTTTCTTACTTAATTCACCTAAAACTCTAGAGAGAGAAATTATAGAGAGAAGCTATAGAGAGAAAATCTATAGAGAGAAGAAGAAAGAAGATTCCTCGTACTTCACTACTTTGATATCCAAAGGTCATTTACGATAAGGGGTATTATTTGTTGTACCGTAAGGGATATTATTCGTTTGTATTCATGAAGAGAACTTCGCTTATTCCATTCATTATTATTCTGTTGAATAACTCAAAAAGTGGTATACCCTATACATAACTTCGTATATACTGATACCCTATACTTGGTGAAATCCTTATGTTATTCCATCCTTATTTATTCTCGTTGGAATAACTCAGTATACGCTTAATCCCTATACTTGGTGATCTTCTTCATTATTCCATTCTTTATTATTCATTGGAATATCCTCGTCATGTGTTTTTACACCTAATTCGGTTCCATTGTTTATTATTCTCGCATTTATTATTCATTGAATATCCTCGTGCATGTGTTTTACACCGGACCGGTTCCATTGTTTATTATTCAAAGATTTATTATTCTCATTGGATCATCCTGCTTGCGAATGTGAATTTCACCGACCGGTTCCGTTATTATTATTCATTGGAATAACTTTTATACTATCGCCAAGTACCGCATGCGTGGTGATTTCTTTTGTTATTCCATTCTTTATTATACCCAAATGGTTAAAACTTTAACTTCTATACTCCATGAAATTAGTAGAATATCCTCGATATTTGCGTTTTCATCCAAAGATCTTTTCATGGAAATATTCTTCCGATCATTCTTGAATTTTACTCTACAAAACAAAGATCTTGTTGACAATTTGACGTTACTAATTCCTTTGATAAAATAATTCTTGAACTTGTTTTATTGAATTATTATGTCATTGTCATCATCCTCATGATATATTATGTTATCTTTGCTTACGTGCATAGATGAACTTAGTATGATTATGACCGTGGATCATTCGGTATAATCACGGCTTGTTATAAATGATGTGATAAAAGTCCTTAGTGGCACGTAATGCGTTGATGGATAGTTTTTGGTATGATTATGACCGTAAGTGATTCGGTATAGTCATGACCATTGATAATTTGATGAAAATCCTCGACCGTGGTACAGTGGATGATTAGATATTGTGGTTTATTCATTAAACCGAGTCTTAGTGATAAAAATTGATGAAAACCTTTAAAACCTAAAAGATAGTAGACTTTATTTTCTACTTGACTCTTTTAATGGATCAGATATTCCATTGCAGCTTAAACCGGTTGTCTATTATATTTTATCGCTTTAATATTGTTGAAGACTATTGATAATTTATTCTGCATTATCTTAGTTATAATATTTCTTCTTGGCTAGTTGAGCTCACCTTTTCTTTCACCGTTTCTTCTGTGAAATGAGAACATAGCCGGGACGAAGCCTGGGAACGGAGTAATGGTCCGGAGGATAGCATTAGTAGTCCTCACTATTCTCGTGAAATAGTGTGATAATAGTTGTAATGAGGACTCCTTTTGAGTTTGTATAATATCTAGTAGACAATATTTGTATTCAAACTCACGCTTTATGTCAGATTGTACACCTACGCTTAGGTTAAGTAAGTTGTATTTGAATTTATGTACCATGTAAGTGGCGACCCAAGATGGGTGACGATACCTAATTTTGGGGGCGCCACAACCCTCGGTCATAATCATACCAAAACTATCCATCATCGCATTACGAGCCACCGAGGACTTTTATCACATCATTTATAACAAGCCATGATTATACCGAATGATCCTCGTCATAATCATACTAAGTTCATCTATGCACGTAAGCCAAAGATAACATAATATAACATGAGGATGATGACAATGACATAATAATTCAATAAAACAAGTTCACGAATTAATTTATTCAGAACTAATAACGTCCAAATTGTCAACATGATATCGCTTTGTAGAGTAAAATTCAAGAATGCTCGTAAAATATATTTTCATGAAAATATCGGATGAAGCGCGCAAATATCAAGGATATTCCACTAAATTCATGGAGTATAAAGTCAAAATTTTAACCAACCGAGTATAATAAATAATGAAATAACAAAAGAAATCACCATGCACGCGGTAATGAGAAATAATTATTCCAATGTAATAATAAATACGTAATAATAAAGATTTTAACCAGTCCTGTAAAACACACGCATGTGATATTCCAATGTAATAATAAAGATGTAATAATAAAGATTTTAACTAGGTCCTGTAAAACACATGCATGTGATATTCCAATAGAATAATAAAGATGTAATAAAAAGATTTTAACCAGTCCCATGTAAAAGCACGCATGTGGATGTTCCAAATGTAATAATAAAATAATAGAAGAATGTCACCAAGTATAGGGGATTCATAGTATACAAAGTTATTCCAATAGAATAAATAAGAATGGAATAATATAAGGATTTCACCAAGTATAGGGTATTCCGCATACATACAGTCATGTATAGGGTATGCCACTTTTACAAGTTATTCCAATGTAATAATAAAGAATGGAATAATGTAAGTTCTCTTCATGAATAAAAAAAATAACACCCTTACGAAAGTACAACAAATAATATTCCCTACCTTAGAAGAACTCAATATTGGAAAAGTGAAGTAGAAAATACTTTTCTTCTTTCTCTATAGTTTCTCTCTGAGTTTCGATGAATTCGTGAAATAAATGAAGGAATGAGCCTTCTATTTATAGAAAAAAGCGAGGGTGGCTCTTGGTCTTAACGAAGGGTTAAAATGACTCTTGGTAATATCAAGAGACAACTACTATTTCATGAAGGGGTAATTAACCCTTGGAACAATCAAGAAGAGGCGAGTTAACTCTTGGTAATATCAAGGACAACTACTATTTCATGCGAAGGGGTAATTACTATCGATGAAGGTAATTACTATTCGACGAAGGTAATTACTATTGAAGAAGGTAATTACTATCGATTTGAAGGTAAATACTATTGACGAAGGTAATTACTATTCACAAAGGTAATTACTATTCACAAAGGTAATTACTATTGACAAAAGGTAAATACTATCGACGAAGGTAATTACTTATTCACAAAGGTAATTACTATTCACAAAGGTAATTACTATCGATGAAGGGACTCTTAGATGATGACATATGGGCCCCCATAAAATAATCAAACTTACCACAAACGTCTCATAATGTACTCTTTATATACATCAAGGATTGAATAAATATTACCACAAATCAATTTATTTTTAATCAACACATATTTAATCTTTCAACAATTATTAATCATTTATAACTTGTCGTCTCAATTAATAATTTAATAATATAACATATTATACGATGATAATCTTGTGTGACAATAATTGAATCAATAATATAAGAGATATGATGCAAAGATTTATTGTGAAAGAATAATTGAGCATAAATTGAAAGTGACTTCTCACGTAAGATCAATAATCAATATCGTGTGCTACTTATACAACTACGCCAGACATCGCATTTTTTTACTACCGGGTTGTTCAACAATTTTGATAACACCTCTGCGCCGTTATTTTTATAGAAAAATAATTTTGTCGCTTTTCTAATAACGATAATACTTCCGCTTAATAGGGGTCCACTTAATGATTGAAATCGTATTTAATATTCCCCACAAAAGAATATATTCTCGAATCGTGAGACCCCAAATTTTATGAAATAAAAGTGTTCAATTTTTCTATTTTGGTGAATAGTTAAATTGATAAAAGTTTAAAGTTAAGGGTCATATTTGAAAATTTTTCAAAGTAGACAAGTTGTCATAAAATACCCTTGCACTTATTCACGAGTTACTATTCACTTCAAGTTACTATTCACCAAAATTACTATTCACTCTAATATTGTTCACTCTAGTATTTGGGACACTTTTTGTGTCTGAGTTACTATTCACGAGTTACTATTCACGGGTTACTATTCAATTAAAATTACTATTCACTCTAGTATTGTTCACTTTCGAGTATTTGGGACACTTTTTGTGTCGTAGTACTATTCACGAGTTACTTATTCACGAATTACTATTCATGAGTTACTATTCACCAACAAAATATTTTATGAAAATAACTACGGAAGTTTTACCGTTGATATTGTTGAACTACTCTTGTAGTAAAAGACAATGAATACGTGTGTGGTTGCATAAGAAGCACACCTGTATTGATTATTGATGTTTATGTGAGAAGTCACTCATTTTGATTCCATTATTATTCACGATTAATAATACGAATTATTATAATGATAATGACGTTTTTGTTTTATTCAGTATTATTAACGTAATAAAAGCGAAAATCTCTTTTATATAAAATGTAATACTTTATTAAAGTTATTCTATAAATAAAATATATTATATTTTATTATGCATAGTGTTGCATAAGATTTTGCATAAATGTTACATAGTGTTTGCATAGTAAAATATTTTTATATAAATAGAATATATGATATTTTATTTAAAAGATTTTGCTTTAAATATGGACCGTCCGATTAAAGTAAATCAATCTGGACCGCTCATGGATTAATTACTATGCATTCTATTTTCCTATAAATAAGCTCATTCCTTCATTATTTTCTTACGAATTCACCAAAACTCTGTAGAGAAAATTATAGAGAGAAGGCTTATAGAGAGAAAATCTATAGAGAGAAAGAAGAAGAGTATTCGGTACTTCACTAATTTGATATCCAAAGTCTTTTTACTAGTAGTGGTATTATTATTTGTTGTACCTGTAGTGGTGTTATTCTTTCTTATTCATGAAGAGAACTTCATTATTCCATTCATTATTATTCGTTGAATAACTTTGTAAAAGTGGCATACCCTATACATAACTCCGTATAATGCCAGATACCCTATACTTGGTGAAATCCTTATATTATTCCATTCTTATTTATTCATTGGAATAACTCAGTATACGCTTAATCCCTATACTTGGTGATCTTCTTCATTATTCCATTCTTTATTATTCTCATTGGAATATCCTCGTGCGTGTGTTTTACACCGCACTGGTTTCCATTGTTTATTATTCCGCATTTATTATTCTCATTGGAATATCCATGCATGTGTTTTACACCGGACCGGGTTCCATTGTTTATTATTATTCAACATTTATTATTCATTGGATCATCCCGCTTGCGTGAATTTCACCGACTTCGGTTCCGTTATTATTATTCTGTTGAATAACTCGTTTATCATGCCAAGCACCGCATTTACGGTGATTTCCTTTGTTATTCCATTCTTTATTATACCAGTTGGTTAAAACTTTGACTTCTATACTCCATGAAATTAGTAGAATATTCTTGATATTTGCATTTCATCCAAAGATCTTTTCATGGAAATATTCTTCTCGATCATTCTTGAATTTTACTCTACAAAACAATTATCTTGTTGATAATTTGGGCGTTACTAATTCTCGGATAAAATAATTCTTGAACTTGTTTTATTGAATTATATGTCATTGTCATCATCCTCATGTTATATTATGTTATCTTTGGCTTACGTGCATAGATGAACTTAGTATGATTATGACCGGGGATCATTCTAAGATAATCATGGCTTGTTATAAATGATGTGACAAAAGTCCTCGGTGGCTCGTAATGCGATGATGATGGATAGTTTTTGGTATGATTATGACCAAATGGTGATTCGGTAGATAGTCATGACCATTGATAATTTGATGAAAATCCTTGACCGTGGTACAGCGAGGGATGATTAGATATTGTGGTTTATTCATTTAACCGAGTCTTAGTGATAAAAATTTATGAAAACCTTTTAAAACCTAAAAGATAGTAGACTTTTATTTTCTACTGACTCTTTTGATGGATTGTATATTCCACCGCAGCTTAAACCGGGTTGTCTATTGTATTTTATCGGTTTAACACTCATTGAAGGCTAATGATAATTTATTCTCGCATTATCTTAGTCATAATATTTCTTCTTTGGCTAGTTGAGCTCACCCTTTCTTTCTTTTCACCGTTTCTTCTTGAAATGAGAATATAAGCGAGGATGAGTCGGGAAAAGAGTGATGGTCCCAAGATAGCATTAGTAGTCCTCTCACTATTCTGTTAAATAGTATGACAATAAATGTAATGAGGACTCCTTGAGTATGGATATTGTCTAAATGACAATATTCCTATTAGAACTCTCGGTTTATGTATTGTCGTATGTTATACCTACGGATGTATAATTAAGTTTGTATTTGAATTTATGTACCATGTAAGTGGCGACCCAAGATGGGTGACGTATACCAAATTTTGGGGCGTCACGGTTGGTATCGAGCTTAGGATATGATCCACGGGCGAGATGTGAGATAAGAACTAGGAGGGAGAGACGGGAATTCCTTCGCTAAGTATGACTTTACCTAAATTTATTTGGTATTTAATTGGTTGGTCGAGTATAGGGATAATATGTGATATGTTAACTAACCCTTGTTTTGTGACAATGTTTGAGAATGACATCCGAAAATGCCGAGATAAGCAATGAAGCACATGAGAGTGTTGATTCATTTCAAACAAAAGGTAACGACCAACAACACGATAATAATCATCATCTGGTGGCAACTAATTATCGAAACAATGATAACCATCGTGGGGAAATTATCATGCTAGAATGGTAACCACTTCCGGTGGTAATCATGGCAAAGATTATAGAAGTGGAAATTGCAAGAAGAGAAGGTCATTTAGCTCAATTTTATTGTGCACCAAAGTCAAGTCTAGCTGGAACGGTGGCACCAGTTATAGCATTTTTTGTCAAAAAAAACCTAAATATTGAAATAGTCATAACTTGTTCATTTTAAGTCGAATGAGCTCATTTTTGGACAGGAGGTACTTTATAACATATATTTTCATGTCCCAAAAGGCCAGAATTTTTCACATAAATTTAGTGGTAAACAGCCCTTTAAAGTTTCTCTGGGCGTTAGCGTTTTTGTAATTTGCAGCTTTAGACTCTTTTGCTAAATTCACCATAACGAAAATCTACAAAGACCTTTTCCAAAGTGATTCCACTTGGATAAGCTACAAAACTCATAGATCTAACTCTAGGACTTGACCACACTCAAATATTCAAAATATAATAGAGATATGGTCAATTGAATTTCATGTTACGCTTTTTACCAAAATCGATTTTTCAACCCTTTGTGATTTCTAAGAAACTCTCATGTTTTCACATAATAACCAACATAACTCATCATAACACTTACTAATACTTCATATACCCATGATTTTCATTAGTCCAATGCTTTTATTATGACTTTCATCATAATCCTCGTAAATGCATCCTTTTAGTTGAAGAAATATTTGAGGGTTTAAGAAATGGGTTTTTATCTTTCAATTCAATACAAAATTCGATTTCACGCTCTAGGGTAGGCTAGAAATCTTCAAGAATACGTCAAGAAATTTATTAATGATAGAAATATCATTCAAAATCGTGACTCTTATCCAAGACTTGGATAGTACGTTACATTGATACCAACTGTGACTTCTATCCTTTAACCTGAATAAGACCTCACAATGATACCTATCAACTTGTCATCGCTATTCACGACGTCCGCCACTGAAAAGTCCGGCTTGGTGCATTCCACACAAGGAAGTCAACAACGAAAGGATCGGGGCTCTTTACTTATGGCTTGATATAACAAAGATTAACTTTAGGGTTTGGTTACTTTGAATTAAGTATAATGTGTTGGTTAGGAATATGAAAGCTAACAACCTTACAAAAAGAATAATGAGTAGTTAATCAATCGTTTTCAAAAATTACCTCAAAGGCAAGTATTTTCAAAGAGATAAGATCGACAGGTAATGTGAAAGTGTTTATTTGAAACAACAAGATTAATAAACAGTGGAGGTAACGAAGGTTTCTCCCAACGAAGTTTCAATAGATAAATCAAAGTCTAATTTTTTCGGAGTCAAATTTAAACATTGAACACAACTAGGTAGAATAAAAGAGTGGGTAGAACTTGTATTGAATAAATTATAGACTTCGTGATAATTTATAATTAATTTACCCGTAATAAATTCGCTTCGGGTTTCTCGACAAACGCCTCTCGCTTAAATTACCGAAGTTTGACTTTACTATAGGTACATTCCACCCTTAAGTGCTTCTTCACATTCCCCGATCCATGATTTGAATCATTATTCTCCCATCCATATCGAATTCGGGTTGACCGCTATGCAGTGGTAATTTCGAATTCGATGTTGGGTTCTCCCAATTCTTTGTCCAAAAGCAAAGTCCATTTCATCTATTTTGGCTTTATTGGATCGGACGTCTTTTCTACACTATCAACGCGTTGTCAGCCTTTTTTACCCATGCATCGCTCTATTCTCCTTCGTTCGAGTTGTTTCTTCTTTCAAATTGATCTTTGATTTTTAAATTCTCGATTCCAACTTTAATATCTTACACCCTGCCAAAGCGTGATTTTGTTCGAGCATCACATATCGGGTAACCCAATTTTGAATTGTTGTATCCCTTTGTTCCACGACCGTTTGTTGTTCTTCAACCTGTTCTTCTAGCTCACGAACACGATTTTGTAATTCTAAGTTTTGATCATAAACTTCTTCTAACCAATTCTCCTCAAGTTCCTCTTCTTCCTCACTCTCTCACCGCTACCTCAACTAGCTCAAAATGCAACAATTAGTTCTTCATTCACTACGTGGATATCTCTAATTTGTTCTTCGTCGTCTGACAATTGCATTAACTCGATTAGTGATTAAAGGTGTCACAACTGGTCACATTCACTCCATTGTGAATATTTTCAAATTTGCCATTTCCAAACACCGCCACAACACAAGGGTTAATTAATATATCAAATATTATCCCTATACTCGACCGACCAATTAAATAACAAATAAACTTAGGTAGGTCATACTAGCGAAGGAATTCCCCGTCATCCCTCCTAGTTCTTATCTCAAGATCTTAGCCAGGATCATATCCTAAGCTCGATACCAACCGCGGCGCCCCCAAAATTAGGTATTCATCACCCATTCTCGAGTCGCCACATACATGGTACAAAATACAAATACAAACTTAATTATACATCCGTCGTAACATAACACGACAATACATAAACCGAGAGTTCTAAATAGGAATATTGTCATTTTAGACAATATCCATACTCAAGAGTCCTCATTACATTTATTGTCATACTATTTAATGAATAGTGAGGACTACTAATGCTATCTTAAGGACCATCACTCGTTTCCCAGACTAAATCCAAATATATTCTCATTTCACAAGAGAAACGGTGAAAGAAAGGGTGAGCTCAACTAGCCAAGAAGAAATATTATAACTAAGATAATGCGAAATAAATTATCAATAGTCTTCAACAATGTTAAACCGATAAAATATAATAGACAACCGGTTTAATCTGCAATGAATATCTGAATCCATTAAAAGAGTCAAGTAGAAAATAAAGTCTACTATCTTTTAGGTTTTAAAAGGTTTTCATCAATTTTTATCACTAAGACTCGCTTTAATGAATAAACCACAATATCTAATCATCCCTCGCACCACCTGGCCAAGGATTTTCATCAAATTATCAATGGTCATGACTATACCGAATCACCCCGGTCATAATCATACCAAAAACTATCCATCACCGCATTACAGGCCACTGAGGACTTTTATCACATCATTTATAACAAGCCATGATTATACCGAATGATCCCTGGTCATAATCATACTAAGTTCATCTATGCACGTAAGCCAAAGATAACGTAATATAACATGAGGATGATGACAATGACATAATAATTCAATAAAACAAGTTCACGAATTAATTTATTCAGGAACTAATAACGTCCAAATTGTCAACATGATACTGCTTTGTAGAGTAAAATTCAAGAATGCTCGTAAAAATATTTTCATGAAAAATATTTGGATGAAGCGCAAATATCAAGGATATTCCACTAAATTCATGGAGTATAGAAGTCAAAATTTTAACCAACCGAGTATAATAAATAATGAAATAACAAAAGAAATCACCATGCATGCGGTAATTTTGTGATGTATGCAGTTATTCCAATGTAATAATAAATACGTATTAATAAAGACGGAACCAGTCCTGTAAAATACATGATGTGATATTCCAATAGAATAATAAAGACAGTAATAATAAAGATTTTAACCAGTCCTGTAAAACACACGCATGTGATATTCCAATAGAATAATAAAGATGTAATAATAAAGATGTAACTGTGTCCTGTGTAAAACACACGCATGTGATATTCCAATAGAATAATAAAGACGAGAATAATAAAGAAGGAACTAAGTCCCACGTAAAAGCATGATGTGATGTTCCAACGGAATAATAAAATAATAGAAGAATGTTACCAAGTATAGGGGATTCCATGATACAGGTTATTCCAATGTAATAAATAAGAATAGAATAATATAAGGATTTCACCAAGTATAGGTATTCCGTATATATCAAAGTCATGTATAGGGTATGCCACTTTTACAAAGTTATTCCAATGTAATAATAAAGAATGGAATAATGTAAGTTCTCTTCATGAATAAAAAAATAACACCCCTTACGAGTACAACAAATAATATTTCCTACCTTAGAAGAATCAATATTGGAAAAGTGAAGTAGTAAAATACTTTTCTTCTTTCTCTATATAGTTTCTCTCTGAGTTTTCAAGTTGAATTCTTAAGAAATAATGAAGGAATGAGCTTTCTATTTATAGAAAAACCGAGGGTGGCTCTTGGTCTTAACGAAGGGTCAAAATGACTCTTGGTAATATCAAAGAAACAACTACTATTTTTGCGAAGGGTAATTAACCCTTGGAACAATCAAGATGCAGCTTAACTCTTGGTAATATCAAGGGACAACTACTATTTGTGAAGGGGTAATTACTATTGATGAAGGTAATTACTATCGATTTAAGGTAATTACTATCAAGAAGGTAATTACTATCGATTTAAGGTAAATACTATCGACGAAGGTAATTACTATTCACAAAGGTAATTACTATTCACAAAGGTAATTACTATCGATGAAGGTAATTACTATTCACAAAGGTAATTACTATTCACAAAGGTAATTACTATTGACGAAGGACTCTTAGATGATGACATATGCCCCCCCATAAAATAATGAAACTTACCACAAACGCCTCATAATGACTTTTTATATACATCAAGGATTGAATAAATATTACCACAAATCATTTTATTTTTAATCAACACATATTTAATCTTTCAACAATTATTAATAATTTATAACTTGTCGCCTCAATTAATAATTTAATACTATAACATATTATACAGATGATATCGTGACAATAATTGAATCAATAATATAAGAGATATAATGCGATAATTATCGTAGCAATAATTGAGCATAGTGAGTGACTTCTCACGTAAAGCATCAATAATCAATATCGTGTGCTACTATACAACTACGCATATTATCGTATTTTTTACTACCGGGTAGTTCAACAGCTTTGATTTGCGGTAACACCTCTGCCGTTATTTTTTATATAGAAAAATAATTTTGTCGCTTTTCTACTACGACAATACTTCCGCTAGGGGTCCACCAATGATTGAGTAAGTCGCACTTAATATTCCCCGACAAAAGAATATTCCCAGACCAAACGAATATTTTATAAAGAACTTGCTTACTTTGCAAAATTTATAAATATTACCCACAACTATAACATTATATCAAATTTATTCCATAATATTCAAAAATAATATTTATAGAAAATTCATCTTTATTTATAAAAGCTGGGGTCTTACACCAATTGCATCCAATTTTCTTGCCCTTGATCTTGGCTCGAGCTTCGGATCTCCGCTTCAAAATCACTAATTGCATTCAAAAATCCTTAACATACCTCAATGCAACAAAAGAAGAAAAAAGAAGTGAAGAAAATCTCCAATTTTTCTGGCTCTAATTGTAAGACCCCAAATTATTATTAATAAAATTAAATTTTCTCTATTTATTATGTTGATATAGTAAGGGTTGATTTGATTAATGTGGTGAGTTATGGGTAAAATACGCAATTATTTCAAACATGCAAGTGGTTATAAAATATTCATTGTTATTGGGGAATATTCGTTTGGTCGTAGAATATTCTTACTATCGGGGAATATTTGTACGACGGTGCAGCCTTGTGTGGGCCCCATAACGGAAAACGATTGGAGGAAGAAAACGACGAATATAAGTTGTTTATAAATAACGGCGTAGTGATTACCGTTAATACTGTTGGAATACACGGTGGTTAAAACACAGTAGCACACGGTATTACACTAATTATTGATTCTTATGTAAGAAGGCACTACTCAATAATTGTTACAGTAATTACTGTTCAGTATTTTATTTTATTGATTCAATAATTGCTGCGTTGATATTTTATATTATCGTTGTTTTAATAATTATCACCGCACAAGATTTTTTATTATCTGAGCAATAATTCATATTATCCTAAAAATATTATTAGATAACATTATTGGTAATGTCTAGAAAGTTCTCATCTAAGGAGAGGTTTGGTCATCTAATCATGGCGCCAAGTAGAGAGAGATCCTTATTGAAAGCCCTCTTTCCCCGGAACCGCACGGTTGTCGGTGAATGTGATTCTATAATATTATTTGTGAATAATTAATTATTGATTTATATGATGAGGAAAATAATTGATTTTATATGGATATAGATGGAGAAAATTTTAATGTGACAATTGTTGAAAATTAATATTTTATCTTTTTTCGATTAAATAATTCAATTAAATATATTATTTTAATAATATATTGATGGTGATATTTTTACAATGAATGTGGGATATATGAGTATATGAGGAGGAAGAGTATTTTTGTGGCATTAAATAATTAACACATATTTTGTGTGTCGGTAGACCCCAATTATTGACCGAAATTTGATTATAGCCTGTAAAATCGCCCGTTTGTGGATTTTGGTCAATTTCTGTTTGGAATTTAGAAAAACTTTCTTCTGCAAAATTGTAGAAAATGAAATTTTCTATAAAAAGGACACGTGGTTCAAATTTTTCTGACAAAAGGGCTATTTATTTTGAATTATTGAAGTTTTGGTATATCGTGTGATGCCCCCAAAATAGGTATACATCACCCATCTTGAGTCGCCAAATACATGGTACAAAATTCAAATACAAACTAATAATACAATAGTCGTGTAAAATACGACAAAACATATGCTGTGAGTTTAAATATAAATATTGTCTTCTAGACAATATCCATTCTCAAATAGAGTCCTCGTTACATTTATTATCACACTATTTTACAGAATAGTGAGGACTACTAAGACACCATCTCGGACCATCACTCCGTTCCCCGACTAGTCCCAGCTACGTTCTCATTTCCCGAAGAGAATAGTGAAAGAAAGGGTGAGCTCAACTAACCCAGCAAGAAATATTATGACTAAGATAATGCAAAATAAATTATCATTAGCCTTCAACAATGTTAAACTGATAAAATACAATAGACATCAAGTTTAACTGCAGCCGATCAAGAAATCTATTAAAAGAGTCAAGTAAAGAATAAAATCTACTATATTTTATAATTTAAAAAGTTTCTACATCATCCCTGCACTACGACCAAGGATATTCATTAGGGTCACGACCACAAATTCCATGCACTACGGCCAAGGATATTTGTGTATTCATCAATGGTCATGATCATGCCAACAACTGTCCATCAATGCACTACGGGCCAATGAGGACTTTTACCACGTCATTTGTAACATTACGGTCATGATTATACTGAAAAATCCCTGGTCATAATCATACCAAGTCCATCTATGCACTACAGGCCACATATTACTTTCAAGAATATAAACATGAGGATGATGACAATGATATAAGATTTCAATAAAAACAAGTTCAAGAATTAAGTTATTCAGGAACTAATAACGTCCAAATTGTCAACATGATACTTCTTTGTAAAGTAAAATTCAAGAATGCTCAGAAGAATATTTCCATGAAAAGATACTGGATGAAGCGGAAATATCAAGGATATTCCACTAATTTCATGGAGTATAGAAGTCAAAATTTTAACCAACTGAGAATAATAAGGAATGGAATAACAACAGAAATCACAATACATGCGGTACTTCGCATATACAGGTTATTCCAACAGAATAATAATAACGGAACCAGGTCAGGTGAAAATCACACCGACAGGATGTTCCAACAGAATAATAAAGAACGGAATAACAACAGAAATCACCATGCATGCGGTACTTGCCGCGCGGCGAGTTATTCCAATGAATAATAAATACGAATAATAAAGATTTTAACCAGTCCTGTAAAACACACGACGAGGATATTCTAATGTAATAATAAATACGAATAATAATAAAGAACGGAAACCAGTCCCAAAACACACGCACAAGATATTCCAAATGTAATAATAAAGACGAGAATAATAAAGACGGAACCAGTCCTAGATAAAACACACGCATGTGGATGTTCCAACGGAATAATAAAGACAAAATAATAAAGATGGAACAAGGTCCTACAGTAAAAAGCATGCAGGATGTTCCAAATGTAATAAATAAGATGTAATAATAGAAGAATGTCACCAAGTATAGGTATTCACAGATATCAAAGTTATTCCAATGTAATAATAAAGAAATGGAATAATGTAAGTTCTCTTCTTGAATACAAAAGAATAATATCCCTTACCGTAAAATAATACTTGATATTAGAGTAGTGAAGTAACGAAAACTCTTCTTCTTTCTCTCTATAATTTCTCTCTAGAGTTCAATTGAATTAAGTAAGAAAATAATGAAGGAATGAGCTTCTATTTATAGAAAAATGGAATGCATAGAACTAACTCATGAATCGGTCCAGATTGATTTACTTTAATATGACGGTCCATATTTAAAGCAAAATCTTTTAAATAAAATATAATATATTCTATTTATATTAAAAGATTTTTACTATGCAAACACTATGCAGACACTATGCAAACACTATGCATAATAAAATATAATATATTCTATTTATAGAATAACTTTAATAAAGTATTCTGTTTTATATAAAAAGCTTTTCTGTTTTATTACGTTAATAATACTAATAAAACAAAACTTATAAATCAACAATAATTGAATCGAATAATGTGAGATACTATGCAGCAACTATTGTAGCAATAATTGAACAAAATTGAGTGACTTCTCACATAAACATTAATAATCAATACCGTGTGCTACTATGCAACCACACGTATTACTGTACTTTTACTACCAAGTAGTTCAACAGTGTCAACGGTAAAACTTCCGCCGTTATTTTCAATAAAATATTTTTATCGTTTTCTCAATCCGACAATAATTCTGTTATGGGGTCCACCAATGATTGTGCCGTCGTACGAATATTTCCTGTTTAAAACAAATATTCCCCGACCAATCGAATATTATATTACAACTTACGTACTTTGCAAAATTTATAATTATTACCCACAACTATAACATTATATCATAATATTCAAAAATGATAATTATAGAAAATTCATCTTTATTCAAAAAGTTGGGGTCTTACAACCTCCACTTCTTAAGAAATTTCACCCTCGAAATTAGGGTACGTACCTGGTATATCGAAGAGGTAAGGATACCTTGACTTCATTTCAGATTCTAACTCCCAGGTCATTTCCTCAACATCGTGATTTCTCCACAAAACTTTGACTTGAGGTATAACCTTGAAGCGTATAATATGTTCCTTCTTATCCAAGATTTGAACATGAACCTCTTCATACGTTAAATTTTCCGCTATTTCGTCTGGTTCTAACTCAATAATGTGGTTCGGTTCTTCCACATATTTACGTAACATGGATATATGAAAAACGTTATGAACACGAGACATAATTGGCGGTAAAGCGAGTCTATAGGCTACAGTCCCTACTCGATCGAGGATTAAAAATGGGCCAATGAATCGAGGATTGAGCTTTCCTCTCTTTCCAAACCTCGTAACTCCTTTCCATGGAGCAACACGTAACAACACATGATCTCCAATATCGAATTCCACGTCCTTTCGATGAAGATCAACATAACTCTTTTGTCGGTCTTGTGAGGTTTTTATACGTTGTCGGATCGTTTGAATCTTTTCCGTAGTCATACGTACCAACTCCGGTCCCAACAACGTTGCTTCTCTCACCTCATCCCAACATACTGGAGAACGACACTTTCTTCCATACAACGCCTCGAATGGAGCCATGCCAATACTTTCTTGATAACTGTTGTTGTATGAAAACTCCACCAACGGTAAGAACTTGTCACAACTTCCCTTGAAATCACGGACACAGAGTCTTAATAAATCTTTAAGAGTTTGAATAGTCCTCTCTGATTGTCCGTCCGTCTAAGGATGATATGCCGAACTAAATCGTAAATCTGTGCCCATAGCTTTTTGCAAACTAACCCAAAATCGTGAAGTGAATCTTGGGTCACGATCAGAAACTATGGATACTGGCATACCATGCAGTCTTACAATCTCGTTTATGTACATGCGAGCAAGACGTTCAAGTGTATAAGTTTCTCGTATTGGTAAGAAATGAGCTAACTTGGTCAATCTATCAATAATGACCCAAATTACATCAATGCCTTGAGAAACCTTGGGAAGACCAGTAACGAAATCCATGGTAATGTGCTCCCACTTCCATTTTGGAATTTCAAGTGGTTGCAATGGACCTTTTGGTACTTGATTCTCCGCCTTAACTCGTTGACAAGTTAGACACGTTGAGATAAACAGCGCTATCTCTCTCTTCATATTGCACCACCAAAATGTATGATGAAGATCACGATATATTTTGGTACTCCCAAGATAGATTGCAAACGGTGTGTTGTGCGCCTCCATCATGATTTTATACTTTAAATCAGGGTCGTTAGAAACACAAAGTCTGGAGTTGACTCGAAGTATTCCTTTTCATCGATTCTTGCTTCCTAAGATAGCACCTTCTTGTACTTTCTTTCTCATACGCGATCGGCTCCAGTCTCAGATTTTGGCGCAGCTTTTAACTCTATCAATTAAAGCTCGGCCTTACTCAGTATATTCACCATCATCACATGGGTCCCTGGAATCTTTATCTCTATCTCCATTCTTTGCAAGTCATACAAAATGGGCCTTTGCATTGACAATATTGCACTCGTGCCCGCATATGATCTTCTACTCAATGCGTCAGCTACCACGTTCGCTTTTCCAGGATGGTATTGGATGGTATGATCATAATCTTTCAATAGTTCAAGCCAACGTCATTGTCGCATGTTGAGTTCCTTTTGAGTGAAGAAATATTTGAGGCTTTTATGATCCGTAAAGATCTCCACTTTCTCCCCATACAAGTAATGCCTCCAAATCTTTAGTCGAAGATAACAAATGCTAACTCTAGATCATGAGTAGGATAATTCCTCTCATATTCTTTGAGTTGTCGTGAGGCATAGGCTATGACTTTCCCATGTTGCATGAGAACACATCCTAACCCTTTGCCCGAAGTATCACTGTACAAATCCCTCCAAATCAGATGGTATTGTCAGAATAGGTGCTGAAATGAGTCTCCTCTTGAGTTCTTGAAAACTCTTCTCACATTCCTCGCTCCAACCGAACTTTGTATCTTTCCAAGTCAGCTGAGTTAGTGGAGTAGAGATTCGAGAAAATCCTTCCACGAATCTCCGATAAAAACCAGCTAAACCGAGAAAGCTACGTACTTCGGTCACCAATTTTGGTTGCTCCCAGCTTTGAATAGCTTCAATCTTTGCTGGGTCAACAGATATTCCATGACTTGATACCACGTGCCCAAGGAATGCTACTTCCTCAAGCCAGAATTCGCATTTCTTCAACTTGGCATAAAGCTTATATTCATAAAGCTTTTGGAGTATCAGCCTCAAGTGTTGCTCATGATCTTCATGGTTTTTGGAATATATGAGCATGTCATCAATAAAGACGACCACAAAGTGATCCAAATATTCCTTGAATACTCGGTTCATCATATCCATGAAGGCAGCAGGAGCATTAGTCAATCCAAAAGACATGACTAGAAATTCATAATGCCCGTACCGAGTTCTGAAAGCCGTCTTTGGAATATCGTCGGTTCTAATCTTCAATTGGTGATATCCGGAACGAAGATCAATCTTTGAAAAGAATTTGGCGCCTTGCAACTGGTCCAATAGATCATCAATACGTGGCAATGGGTACCTATTTTTGATGGTGACACGATTCAACTCCCGATAATCAATACAAAGTCGCATACTCCCATCCTTCTTCTTCACGAATAGAACAGGAGCACCCCAAGGAGAAGTACTAGGATGAATAAAGCCAATGTCTAACAATTTTTGCAGTTGGGTCTTTAACTCCTGAAGTTCAATAGGAGCCATTCGATATGGGTCTTTGGAAATGGGTTTTGTACCGGATTCAAGGTCGAACAAAATTTAATTTCACGCTCTGGGGTAGGCCAGTGAAGTTCTTCGTGAATACGTCGAAATTCATTAACAATAGAAATATCCTTTAAAACTGACGTATTTTTGTTTAGATCCGTGACATGAGCTAAGAAAGCTTGACATCCGTTTTTTAATAAACGAATAGCTTTATGGCTTGAGATGACATTGATTGATTTTAATGGTTTGGTGGCCTGAATTCGCATAACTGGTTGTTAGGAATATGAAAGCTAACAACCTTACGAAAATAATCAATTTTTGCATGATGAGTAGTTAACCAATCAATCCCTAGAATCACATCAAATGCAAGTATTTTCAAAGAAATAAAATCGACAGGTAGCGTGCGGGTGCTGATTTGAACTAAACAAGACTTATAAACCGTGGATGTAATGAAGGTTTCTCCTAACGGGGTTTCAACAGATAAATTAAAATCCAATTTCTCTGGAGTCAAATTTAAACGTTGAGCGCAAGTAGGAGAAATGAAAGAATGGGTAGAACCGGTATCAAATAAAGTATAAACTTCGTTAGAGTTTATGATTAGCTTACCCGTGATGACCTCGTTCGGGTTCCTTGCTTTTTGGGAGGTGTTAGGTTTGTAATATTCATGAACGCAATCAAATTGCATAAAATAAGCGGAAACGTGAAAAATCAGAGTTTAAAAAATTTTATAAACCATATACCCGGATCACCCTTTATGCACAATTATTAAATAAACGAAAAGATATGAATAAGAAACATACCCTTGAAGATCCGAGCTTCCTCAGGTACGAGTTCACCTCCAATCCTTTTCGCGTTCAACTTGAATCCACCGGGTTTGGTTCCTTCCTTTGATCAACGTTAGCCACTCATGTGTTTGGCCTCTAGAGGTGATCCACCAAGGAAGAAGAAGAATTCAAGAAGATGGGTATTTGGCAAAACCCTAGTTTTTCTATCTCTCATGGAAAAGAATGTACTCTCCCAACTATTGGAATTACGTATGTTGTAAAAGTCAACCACACCTCACCCATAATAAGACTCCTTTTATTTATAGATATGGGCAACCCTCCTTAACAATTAAGAAATTGGGTTTTATTTTAATTAATTAAACTCCTTTAATTAATTAGGCTCCTAATCTTATTAGGAATAATTAATTAATTTTTTTTAATTAATTTAGCCTCCTAATCCTATTAGGATATTTGAGAGCACTTTTATTAATTAATTCCCAAACTCCTTTAGGAATTAAATAATAATAATAGTAATAATAATAATAATAAGACTCTCTTATTAATTTATATTTAATATTTTCAAAATATTAAATAATAAATATTAATATTAATTTATTCTATCACCATAGATTAAATTAAATATACTTAACATATTATTACGATTATGCCATTAACTTCTTAAATAATTATTCTTCCTTTTATGGTGTGACCCTTTAGGTTCTGCGATATTAAACCTATTTGTGAATAAATCAATTAGAACAATTCTAATCTTATTTAAATAAATAAATTAAACTATTAATTTAATTAAATAAATAATATTTATTCTACAATAGGGATAAGCCTCCTAACGATCAACGACTTTCCGGATAATATAGATTTCAACATCAATCATAAAAGAACCTTTGAGTAAATAGTTACCGAGACACTTCAATCTTTCCACCATACAATGTCCCAATTAAATATAAGACATGAAATTATCACAAGTCTTATTTTATTTAATTATATGTATTTCGACTCTTAAATGCACAACTCCAAATAATGCAAATTAGAAACTCTTTTCTAATTTCATTCTCGCCTTGCCAAGGACTCTTGAGTTGTCATTTATCGAATCACATAGTACATTTCTCTTCTTTTTACTAGAAGTGGTAGATTCTTTATCGATCATACATTATCTCCATGCATAAACTTATTATACTCAAGCATACCCTTTGATATACCCTAAGGGTCTTAAGGAATAAGTCAAAGTATAACTCATCATACACAAGATATTATGATGATCTCAAGTCCAAGGATCACTTGACTACTATCACTATAGAATTCCTATTGACAGACAAGTAAAACTCCATTAGGTATTCCTTAGCGAGTCAATGCTCAAAGTTGAACTTATTCTCTAATCAAGACCTACATACTTGCTTTTAGTGTCTCCACACAAATGATCATGAGATCAATCATCCTCATCCAATGAGCAAGCAACGTATGTACCAATCTATCCGAATTCACTAATCCCCAATTTAGTAATCCAACGATTGGGAACTATTTTAGTTTTAAGCTTTCTAAGAATTTAGATCTCATTAGAATAAAATATATGATGGCTCTTAGTGATGATTAATTTTACCATCATTAAAGAGTATTTGTGACTGCCATTGCAATCACCAAATCTTATGTGGAAGTAATTTTGTTTAGTAAGTCAACTCACATATGTTTCCTTTTATATTTTGTTTTAAAATTATAATCATGATCTGGAATTTGATGTAGTAGTAATACTCGTTATTTAGTTTGTAAATGGGAGAGAGTTGGAATCTTACAATTATCATTTGATACAATTAATATAGATATAATTAATATAGTGAAATAAATTATACGTAAATAGAGATTCACGTTCTTACATTTGATCCCTAAAGTCTTATTTTTTTTTTGTGATGACTTTGACAATCACAATAGATTATATGTTAATGTGATTGTATTAATCATCACAAAAGCACTAAGTGTTTGCGTGATTGCCAAAACCATCACATAAAACCATTCATGATGGGTGTATACAAGACGGCCATTGTGATGCTTAAAGTCATCACGTAAACCTTTCGTGATGGTTTTTCTACTTTTTGTGATGGATTTTGGCCATCACAAATGACCATTTTTTTAGTAGTGATGCAAGGACTAAATCAGGCTCACAAAATTAAAATTTTTAATATTCGTGGTTTAAATCCTTTCCTTGGTTAGAGTACTCTCCATCAAAGGATGCACACAAAATGACATTGAAATACCATGTATGAATGCTTCATTCAAAAAGGCTACCGGTCGTTCATGCCAACAAAAAGAATCGATGACAGTTTGCCAACACTATCATTTTGATGTGTTTAATTCAGCAATAGATTTTCAGCAGGAAGAGTTGAATTCCAGATTTAGTGATGAAGCAGTGGAACTCCTTATACTTTACTCAGCTTTAGAACCGTAGGACAACTTTAAATCATTCAAAGTTTATGATATTTGCAAGCTTGCTGAGAAATTTTATCCAGAATATTTCAGTGAGCAAGAAATGCATTATTTGAGATGTCAACTAAATCATTATATAATTGATGTGCTTCATCATCAGAGCTTTCAAAATATGTCTATCATCACTGAATTGTGTCGCGGATTAGTTGAAACAAATAAGTTACAGACTTATAATTTGATTGATAGATTGATTCGTCTTATTTTGACTCTCTCTACCGCTTCCACGTACCACGACGTAATCGATCATTTTCACCATTTATAAACATGTTAAAACTGCTCTTCGTAATAAAATGGAAGATGAGTTTTTAGCAGATTCTATGATGATTTATATTGAACGAAAGCTTCTTGAAGATATCGATTCAGATTTCATAATAGACGAATTCTATTCAACAAAGCATAGAAGGATGCAGCTTAAATAGTGTGTTTTGTTTTCCTTTTTCCTTGCATGTTATGTACTTTTGAACCTTACTACTATGTATAATTTTGAATTTATGATTGATCTTGGTGGAATAATTTTTTGTGGATATAATTGGTACTTGGTAGCTCAGTAAAAAATTAATTCTCGACTCCGCCTTGATGAAGAGGAGGAAGGGTTTTAACATTTTGAAATCTGTAATTTAACTAGAATGTGGTTTGAAATTTTATAGGCAGCCGGATACATGCATGCAAAGGAGCTCTCTCTCGAACATGCACGTCTGTCTCTGTCGAGTTGAACTAGCTAGGTCCCCAAAACTAATATAATCGTTTTTTGAATGTGGTTTATTTACTTATTTAATTTGGTCAGAAATATGAATAAAGGCCTGTAATCTCACTATCGCTTTCTCTCTCACATTTTATTGGTTTGAAATATGAATAAAGGCCCATGTGATGGATTAATTGGTTTTCAAATATAGCAATAAGATGAGGGGGCTAGTACCCTGAAAGATTGGACAATTTACATAATAGCAGTACACTACTCAATTCAGACCGGTGGTCCCTAGCTAAAAGACATGTATAAATAAATATTTAGGGGTGAGCAGAAATCTTACCGAACCGTTCTTTTATTAATCGAATTATTTTGACAATTTTGCTTACTTCAATTATAACTATTTAATTATTTAGTACTCCCTCCCCCTTTCCCTTAATATAAAACATTTTAAAGAAGTCTTTTTATCTCTTAATATATAATATTTTAGAATTTCAAGTAAGTATTAATTTTTTAGTTTATAATATTACTCCAATATTTAATATAACTTTGATTCTCTCACTATTTTTTACTCAATAAATATCAATTTCTTTTTTCAATACAAGGACAATATAGATATTTGATATTATATTTAATATTATACAATTATTTCCTTAATACTTGTGCACAACTCTAAAAAATCTTATATAAAGGGACGAATGGAGTACTTGGGTTCGGTTATGAAATTTAAAATTTTACTATTCCGTATATAACCAAATTAGATATTTAAAATAAAAAATAAAAAATTGTTCTATAATTATATACTAATAATGTATTGTTAATTTAAAATTATTAAACTAATTTATAAATTATTATAAATTGTGGATTGTGCTTAAATATTGTCTTGATAATAAATGATATGTGGGTTGTTTCGCGGACCTGCCTGACACTTTAACAAAAGAATGATAATATGTTACTTAATAATTTGTAATAATACGATATTATATTATTATACACTTCAAATTTTTTGAAAATTATTATTAAAAAAAAATCAAATTATTATTGTTAGCACATGTGGGCAGGATTGAGCAAATAATCAAATTGGAACTGAAATCGCATCAAAAATCGAACAAATTGTACCAACGATTTCGGCGTATGTGACGATTTTAAGTGGGTTAAAAAACTTTTGATTTCGGTTTGGTTACTAGTCAAAATCGTACACATAAAACGGAAATCGCACCAATTAATCATCATGTTTTCTCAAATTTGATACGAGTATATATAATTTCTCTACAAAAACATATTTTTCTCATTTTATTTTAGAAAACAGGTATTGCAGGGTTGAATGAAGAATAAACAGTATCAATTATGTTTGCAAATCAAGAGTGGTTTGGTATTTCCTAAATCAAATGTAATAACATTAATCAACCATATAATTGTTGATGCCTGAAACTATTTTGCTAAATTAGCTCCAAGATTGTGTGCACTGCGTAATACGTTCGTGTAGATGATTTTCCTAACTATTTTACGGTTTTATTATTTCAATTGATTTTGGAACCAAAACAACACCAAATGAAACCAAACTGCACGGTTCAAAACCGCACCAATCACAAACGGTTTCATGTGCGTTTATGGATTTATCAAACTGCACCCAAGTAGTTTCGTGTGCGATTTGAGCTTCAAACCGCACCATGCTCACCCCTATATGTAGGTGTATTCTTTCCGAAATTTGTTAGCAATAGTTGGAGCTCTCTGTCTCTCGATCACATCTTTACTTAAAAGTGTAAATGAACTGAGTCGAACCGAGTATTGAGTTACTCAAATTAATTTGATTTACAAAATTTATCGAGTATAAAATAAAGTTTGATTGAGGTTCATTTAGCTACTGAGTCGAGCACGATCTCGAATCGATCACGAGTAGTTTGAATTTTTCGAACGAATATGATCCGAGTATCAATAAAAAATTATAATTTGAGAAGATTTGAGCAATTTATCAAATTTTAAAATTTATTCATATTTGAATTATTTATATCTTGAGTCGAACTCGAATTAAATTTTTAATCAAACGAATACGAATCGAGCTCAAATTGTTTACTTATTTTATTGTCTTACTGTGTTAGGTCCCCACTAATTAATTGTTTCCGTTCACACTTCTTCCAAACGTTTTTTGCATGTATACATAACGTGGTTTATATTTATTTATTTTGGTCATAAATTCATAAGTGCCCTTGAGGATAATTCGATACTTTTTTTTAATTAAGACCACATTATTTCAATATCAACCATTAGGCTAAAATCTTATGGCCATAATTCGATACTTGAAATAAAGATCATACAACCTTTAATTCATTCCTTTATTTCTTTTTAGTTTTTTTGATCTAAAGTTTTTGTGATTAATTACTATTATTTTTTTATAATATTTAATTATTATATTTGTTAAATTTAATTCTATATTAATCAATTCAGGTGGTGATGATTAATACTTATTTATTCTTAATTTTAAAAATAATTAATTTGACCATAAAAATTAATAGAAAACTTTTATCATAAAATTCAATGTCAATTCATTTAAGACCCATCAAAATTTTAAAAATATTACTCTAAAATTATAATGCAATTCAATCCATGGATTTGGAGCAAAATTCGCCTAAGTTCCCGGAATTCGCTTTAGGCGTATAACACTGAATTCAGATTCTAAAATAATATTTCATTAACATAGATCAGAAGCCAACACATCAACAAGAAAAGAGGGAGGAGATTGACCCCAAACCTCCTGATCAGACATGGAACCGGCTGTTCGTGCAAGAGCATGCGCTACCTGGTTCGCTGATCTTCTCACAAACACAAACTGACAACTACCAATGTCCCTGGCCAGAGATTTACAATCTTCCACTATTAAGCCAAAGTAAGATAAATCCTCCTGAGTACTTGTAATCGCTTTGATCACCAACAGAGCATCAGACTACAAAACCACATTCTTGAAGCATAATGTCTTCAACCAACTTAACGTCTCACGAACACCAATTGCTTCCGCAATCGTAGCATCCAACGGACCATCAACTATTTCGTTCTTGGCTGCCAACATAGACCCTTCGGCATTCCTAACCACACTGCCATACCCAATACGCCTAGTGTGACCAAAAAGAGCTGCATCAACATTACATTCTTTTTTCAAGTCGAATTAACATTCACAACATGTGCTTCACAACCTGTGCTGCACTATGACTGGTGCTAACCTGAGCATTCCTCCACTGCTCATACAATGAATAAGCCATATAAATCACTTGCCCTGCCTGAATTCTGCGCTGACGCCAAGCCAGATCATTTCTACTATTCCAAAGGCCCCATGCAACCATCGTAGTCATATTAGCATCTTCTTGAATTCTACTAGAAAGCACACATGTCCACCTGTCTCTAAAATTCTCCTCAGAGCCATTATTATCACCTATCCACGATAACCTCCACACATCTCTCGCATAAGAACACAACATGTAACGCATCTTCAGGACTATTATTACACCTTGGGCACATATTATTGACATCAACACGTTTTGTCCTCAGATCTCTCATGGTGAGTAAACTATTTGTGCACGCTCGCCAAAGGAAATTGTGACGCCCCCAAAATTAGGTATACATCATCACCCATCTTGAGTCGCCAGATACATGGTACAGAATTCAAATACAACTTAATTATACAACTGTTGTGTAAACTACGACAAAACATAAACTAAGAGTTTAAACAAGAATATTGCCTTCTAGACAATATCCACTCTAAATGGAGTCATCATAGACAGTATACAAACTCAAATTCAGTCCTCATTACATTTATTATCACACTACTTAACAGAATAGTGAGGACTACTAATGCTATCATCCGGATCTGTCAATCCGGTTCCCAGGCTCGTCGTCCCAAATATATATTCTCATTTCAAGAGAAATAGTGAAAGAAAGGGTGAGCTCAACTAGCCCGATAAGAAATATTATGACTAAGATAATGCGAATAAATTATCATTAGTCTTCAACAATGTTAAACCGATAAAATACAATAGACATCAAGTTTAATCTGCAGTGAACAAGTAATCCATTAAAAGAGACAAGTAGAGAATAAAATCTACTATCTTTTATGATTTAAAAAGTTTTTCATCACTTTTATCGCTGAGACTCAGCTCAATAAATAATCCACATCATTAAATCATCCCTGCACTACAAGCCAAGGATATTTTTGTATCACGACCACGAATTATCCATGCACTACGGGCCAAAGATAATCGTGTTTTCATCAACGGTCCTGATTATGCCATAAAACAATTCATCTTTGCACCCTTGGTCGAAGAGAATCCATAGCCATAATCATACCAAAAACTGTCCATCAATGCACTACGGGCCAATGAGGACTTTTTCCACATCATTTGTAACATTACGGTGCGTGATTATCTTAAGAATAATCCTCGGTTATAATCATACCAAGTCCATCTATGCACTACAGGCCATAGATGACTTTCAACATAATATAAGCATGAGGATGATGACAATGATATAAGAATTCAGTAAAACAAGTTGACGAATTAATTTGTCCAAGAACCAATAACGTCCAAATTGTCAACATAATACTTGTGTAGAGTAAAATTCAAGAATGCTCAGAAGAATATTTTCATGAAAAGATACTGGATGAAGAGCAAATATCAAGGATATTCCACTAATTTCATGGAGTATAGAAGTCAAAACTTTAACCAACTGAGTATAATAAAGAATGGAATAACAAAAGAAATCACCATGAATTGGTACTTCGCATAGACAGGTTATTCCAACAGAATAATAAGTAACGGAACCAGTCAAAGCGAAATTACAGACCGAAGCAGGATGTTCCAATGCGATATAAAAAGAACGGAATAACAATGAAATCACCATGCATGCGGTACTTGGCATAGACAAAGTTATTTCAACGAGAATAATAAATAACGGAACCAGTCCCATAAAACGCACTTAACTAGGATATTCCAATGCGAGAATAATAAAGATTTTAACCGTGTCCTGTAAAACACACACGCATGTGATATTCCAATGTAATAATAAAGATTTTAAACCAAGTTCTGTAAAATACATGACGCATGTGATATTCCAAATGTAATAATAAAGACGGAATAATAGAAGAATATCACCAAGTATAGGGTAGCAGCGTATCTGAGTTATTCTAACAGAATAATAAAGAATGGAATAACAGAAGAATTTCACCAAGTATAGGGTATGCCACATATACAGGTTATGTATAGGGTATGCCACGTATACAGGTTATTCCAACAGAATAATAAAGAATGGAATAACAGAAATTCTCTACATGAATAAGAAAGAATAACACCCCTTACCGTAAAAGAAACTGGATATAAGAGTAGTTAAGTAGCAGTATACTTTTCTTCTTTCTTTCTACAGTTTATCTCTCTGTAGAGTTTCAAATTGAATTAAGTAAGAAAATAATGAATGAATGAGCTTATATATATGTAAGAATGGATTGCATAAGAATTAACTCATGAACAGTTCAGATTGATTTACTTTAATCTGACGGTCCATAATTAAAGAAAAATCTTTTAAATAAAATATAATATATTCTAATTATTTCCTAATAAAACAAATAACTTTATAAAAGTATTTTGTTTTATATAAAAAAATTTTATTATGCAAAACACTATATCAACACTATGCATAATAAAATATAATATAATCTAATTATTATCTAATAAAACGAATAACTTTATAAAAGTATTCATTTTTATATAAAAAGATTTTACTATGCAAAATACTATGCATAATAGAATATAATATATTCTATTTATGTAATAACTTTAATAAAGTATTCATTTTATATAAAAAGCTTTTTGTTTTATTACGTTAATAATACTAATAAAACAAAACCGAGTGACTTATCACGTAAGCATTAATAATCAATACCGCACGTCTACTTATGTAACCACGCCAGATTCGCATTCTTTTACTACTGAGTAGTTCAACAATATTAACGGTAAAACTTCCGCCGTTATTTTCAATAAAATATTTTTGTCGTTTCCTCAATCCGACAATAATTCTGTTGTGGGGTCCACTAATGATTGTACCATCTTACGGATATTCCCCGACAAAAAGAATATTTCCCGACCAATCGAATATAATATGACAACTTGTATACTTTGCAAAATTTATAAATACTACCCATAACTATAACATTATATCAAATCCACACCATAATATTCAAAAAAAATTATTTCGAGAAAATTAAATAATTATTCATAAAATCTGGGGTCTCACAGAAATGTTTCACCTTTGCTGAAACATGTAGACCCCATAACTTTCGCCACATGTTGGAGTTATCATGTTTTATCGCACCCCTGTTATTAAGCATTAGAGTATGATAGCCACTTTTAACCGTATAGATGCCTCGTCTTTCTCTGGACCAACTCTAACAATCTGACTTCGCCCTCCGACTCAAAGGAATCTCAAGAATGAGCCTCTTGTCCCGTAATGAGAAGAGATCATTCAAAATATCCAAATCCCAACAACTCTCCTCCATGCAGCATAAAGACTGGACAGTTATCTCCTCTATCCCCTAAGGTCTAGCACTTTCAATATAAGGGTGATTATCATCTGGAAGCCACGGATCTGACCATACTTTCACCTGACTGCCTGTACCAATCCTCCATCGAGCCCCTTTACAAATAAGCTCCTATGCTGCCAGAACACTCCTCCATACATAATTAGGATTCGGACCAATTTGGGCATCCAAATAAGTTCCCCTAGGAAAATAACGTGCTTCAAATTGTTGATTAATATATACTTATTTATTAATTAAGTCAGTGACAAATAAATAATTATATCACACCAAATAACAACATATGATATGAGACAAGCTGATACAAAAAGTAAGACTGGAAATTTAGATACATATCTCTTACTTCTCGTTTTAGAAATAAAAAAATATAAAAATTAAGAAATATAATTAATACTTTGTTTAAGTTATCAAAATATTTATAAGAATTTAATATTATCTTTTAAAATTCATTGAAAAAGATGAAAGAGAAACAAGTTTGTATTTAATATAGGGATAATATAGAAAAATTAAATCATTATTACTTTATTGAAATCTATAAATAACAAGTAAAAAGAAATAAATTTGACTCTTTAAAATGACAAATAAAAAATGTATGTATCGTAAAAAAAAATATCTATTTATATAAAAAGAATGAGCGGAGGAATATCTATTTATAAAATATATGTAAAAAAAGTTTACAATCGATCAACAATATATGTATAATATGAGACCCCATATTTTATAAATAAAGATTTAAATTTCTAAAATATTTTTTGAATATTAAGGTGTGGATTTGAGATAATGTTATAGTTGGGGTAGTATTTGAAAATTTTGCAAAGTATGCAAGTTGTTATATAATATTCGATTGGTCGAGGAATATTCTTTTTGTCGGGAATATTAAATGCGACGACACAATCATTAGTGGACCCTATGACGGAAGAAGCGTAAGTAGTTAGAAAACGCGACAAAATATTTTTATGAAAATAACTACGGAGGTTTTACCGTTGATCTTTGTTGAACTACCCTAGTAGTAAAAGTACGATGTCTGGCGTGGTTGCATAGTAAGCACACGGTATTGATTATTGAGGCTTATGTGATAAGTCACTCGGTTATAATCTTGCATTATTACTACGATGATTCTTTGCGTCATCATATCTCTCATATTATTGATTCAATTATTGTCACAATATCATCTGCATTATATGTTATATTGTTAAATCAATAATTGAGACGATAAAGTTATTCATATTATTAAATTGCAATATTTACAATGTCTAGAAGTTCTATCAAGGAGAGGTTTGGTCACCTAATTGCGCGCCAATAGGAAGAAATTCTTATTGGAAAGCACCCTCTTTCCTGTGAATAACCTGGTTGATAAATATTGTGAGTTATGATATTAATGATGGATAAGTTCGTGTTGATTAAAGATGAATTTGATAATTTTATTGTGTTGGAATTATTTGTGTTAAACATTTATTTCGATATTAATTGATGTTTGAAGGTAGTATTGTTCAATCGGGTATTTGGGACACTTTTTGTGTTGGAGTTACTATTCACGAGTTACTATTCACGGGTTACTATTCACCGGAATTACTATTCACTCTAGTATTGTTCACTAGAGTATTTGGGACACTTTTTATGTCGGAGTTACTATTCACAAGTTACTATTCACAGGTTACTATTTACCGAAATTACTATTCACTCTAGTATTGTTCACTCGAGTATTTGGGACACTTTTTGTGTCAGAGTTACTATTCACCGAAATTACTATTCACTCTAGTATTGTTCACTCAAGTATTTGGGATACTTTTTGTGTCGGAGTTACTATTCACGAGTTACTATTCACGAGTTACTATTCATGAGTTACTATTCACGAGTTACTATTCACCCAGTTACTATTCATTTTATTATTGTGCATTCGGGTATCTGGGTATAATATTATTCCATTAGGAGATGTGCTAATTTTTCAGACCGTTGGTTGAATTAATCAATATGGACCGCTGGTGAAAAGTTATAATAGTGAATCAATATGGGTCGCTGGTTTAAAGTTTTAATAGTAAATAAGTATGGACCGTCACTTTAAGTTTTAATAGTAAATCGATCTAGATCGTTCGTTTAAAAGTAAATCGATCTGGACCGTTCATGAATTAGTTACTATTCAATCCATTCTTCTATAAATAGAAGCTCATTCCTTCATTATTTCTTACGAATTCACTGAAACTCTAAAGAGAGAAATTATAGAGAGAAAGAAGAAGAGTATTCTTACTACTTCACTACTTTGATATCCGGTGTCTTTTACGGTAAGGGGTGTTATTCTTTCTTCTTGAAGAGAACTTCATTATTCCATTCTTTATTATTACATTGAATAACCTATAAAAGTGGCATACCCTATACATAACCCGTATCGTGGCATACCCTATACTTGGTGAAATCCTTATGTTATTCCATTCTTTATTATTCATTTGGAATAACTTTTGTAAAAGTGGCATACCCTATACATAACCTCGTTGTATCGTGGCATACCCTATACTTGGTGAAATCCTTATGTTATTCCATTCTTTATTATTACATTGGAATAACCTATAAAAGTGGCATACCCTATACATAACCTGTATATGTGGCATACCCTATACTTGGTGAAATCCTTATGTTATTCCATTCTTTATTATTCTGTTGGAATAACCTGTAAAAGTGGCATACCCTATACATAACCTGTATATGTGGCATACCCTATACTTGGTGAAATCCTTATGTTATTCCATTCTTATTTATTCTTTTGGAATAACCTGTATACGCGACATACCCTATATTTGTGAAATCCTTATGTTATTCCATTCTTTATTATTACATTTGAATAACTTTTGTATGCTGTGGCTTACCCTATACTTGGTGGAATGACTGTATATGCGGTTTACCCAATACTTGGTGATCTTCTTCTCATTATTCCATTCTTTATTATTATGTTAGAATAACTTTGTTTATGCTAATCTCGCATATACTTGGTGAAATTTTTTTATTATTTCGTTCTTTATTATTCTCCGTTTAATATCCTCGGTTGTATGAATTTCACCTGACCTGGTTCCATATTTATTATTCCGCATTTATTATTCTATTGGAATATCATGTCGGTGTGAATTTCACCTGACCTGGTTCCATATTTATTATTCCACATTTATTATTCTGTCAGAATATCCTGTCGGTGTGAATTTCACCTGACCTGGTTCCATATTTATTATTCCGCATTTATTATTCTGTTGGGAATAACGTATACGTGTGGTCTCTATCGCATTTATGGTGAATCCTTACATTATTTCATTCTTTATTATTACATTGGAATGACACATACATGTGGATTACCACATGCACGGTGAATGATCCTTTGTATTCATTCTTTATTAAATTATGGAAATGATCTCAGATCAAGTGGATTACTGCATGGCGGTGAAAATCCATTTGCGAGCTTCATATATTCTTTATTATACTCGGGTTGGTTAAAGTTTTGACTTGATACTCCATGAAACTAGTGGAATATCCTTGATATTTAAAGGCTTCATACAATATCTTTTCATGGAAATATTCTTCCTCGAAATTCTTGACTTTTACTTTACAAAGAAGTATCATGTTGACAATTTAGATATTATTAGTTCCTGGATAAATTAATTCTTGAACTTGTTTAATTGAATTCCTATAAAATTGTCATCATCCTCATGTTTATATTATATTGAAAGTCATCTTTGGCTTACATGCATAGATGGACTTAGTATGATTATGACTGAGGATCATTCTTAGTATAATCATGAACTGTGATGTTATAAGTGATGTGGTAAAAGTCCTCAGTGGCCTGTAATGCATTGATGGACAGTTTTTGGTATGATTATGACTAGGGATTATTCGGTATAGTCATGACCGTGGATGATTTAATGAATATCTTTGGCCTGTAGTGCATGGATAATTTGTGGTCGTAAAGAATATCCTTGGCCATAGTGCAGGGGTGATTCGATGTTGTGGATTATTTATTAAGCTGAGTCCCAGCGATAAAAGTGATGAAAACTTTTTAAATCATAAAAGATAGTAGATTTTATTCTCTACTTGACTCTTTTAATGGATTGCTTATTCACTTGAGATTAAACTAGTTGTCTATTGTATTTTATCAGTTTAACATTGTTGAAGGCTAATGATAATTTATCCTGCATTATCTTAGTCATAATATTTCTTCTTTTGGGCTAGTTGAGCTCACCCTTTCTTTCAATGTTCTCTTCAGAAATGAGAACGTAGCGAGGACCAAATCGGGACTGGAGTGATGGTCCAGATGATAGTATTAGTAGTCCTCACTATTCTGTTAAATAGTGTGACAATAAATGTAACGAGGGCTGAATTTGAGTTTGTATACTGTCTATGAGGACTCCATTGAGGATGGATATTGTCTAGAAGACAATATTTGTATTTAAACTCACAGCATATGTTTTGTCGTATTTTACACGCATCGTCAGATTATTAGTTTGTATTTGAATTTTGTACCATGTATTTGGCGACTCAAGATGGGTGATGTATACCTAATTTTGGGGGCGTCACAGTTGGTATCAAAGCTTAGGGATATGATCCCTGGCTGAGATGTGAGATAAGAACTAAGAGGGGAGAGACGGGGAATTCCTTCGCTAGTATGACCTACCTAAGTTTATTTGGTATTTAATTGGTCGGTCAGAGTATAGGGATAATATGTGATATGTTAATTAACCCTTGTTTTGTGACAGTGTTTGAGAATGGCATCTGAAAATGCTGAGATAAGCAATGAAGCACATGAGAGTGTTGATTCATCTCAAGCAAAAGGTAACGACCAACAACATGATAATAATCATACTAGTGGCAACGACCATCAGAACAATGATAACCATCGTGGGGGAAATTATCATGCCAAGAATGGTAACCACTTCGGTGGTAATCATGGCCAAGATAATAGAAGTGGAAATTTCAAGAAGAGAATGTCATTTCGCCCGATCTTGTCGTGCACCAAAGTCAAGTCCAGCTGGGACGGTGGCACCAAAGGCGGATATGGACAAAATAAAGTCGTTGGTTTCAGGAAGAGCGTTTTTCATGACTTCTCAAAAAACGAGTAAACCGAACGAAGTTAGCACGGGTTAGTTAATTATAAATTCTTGCGAAGTCTATACCTTATTAGATATCGGTTCTACCCATTCTTTTATCTCTTTTGCTTGCGTTCAACGTTTAAATTTGACTCCGGAGAAGTTAGACTTTGACTTATTGGTTGAAACTTCGTTATTAGGAGCCTTCGTTACCTCTACTGTTTTTAAATCTTGTTTGATTCAAATAAACACTTTCATGTTACTTGTCGATCTTATCTTTTTGAAAATACTTGCCTTTGATGTGATTTTAGGAATCAATTGGTTAACTACTCATCATGCTTTTCGTAAGGTTGTTAGCTTTTATATTTATAACCAACCTGTTGTGCGAATTTAAGTAACCAAACCACTAAAGTCAATCATTGTCATATCAAGCCATAAGTAAAGAGCCCCGAACCTTTCGTTGTTGACTTCCTTGTGTGGAATGCACCGAGGCCAGACTTTCTGTAGGTGACATCGTGAATGAAGATGGCGAGTTGATAAGTATCATTGTGAGGTGCTATCTAGGTTAAGGGATAGAAGTCACAGTTGGTATCAATGTGATGTACTATCCAAGTCTTGGATGAGAGTCACAGTTTTGAATGATATTTCTATTATTAATAAATTTCCTGGCATATTCTTGAAGACTTCTTAGCCTACCTAGAGCATGAAATCGAATTTTGTATTGACCCCAGTACAAAACCCATTTCTAAAACCCTCAAATATTTCTTCAACTAAAAATGTTCTGTTTTTACGTTGATTATGATGAGAGTCATAATAAAAGCATTGGACTAATGAAAATTATGGGTATACGTGGTATTAGTAAGTGTTATGATGAGTTATGTTGGTTATTATATGAAAATATGAAAGTTTCTTAGAAATCACAAAGGGTTGAAAAATCAGATTTTGGTAAAAACGTAACATTAAATTCAATTGACCATCTCCTATTATATTTTGAATTTTTGAGTGTGGTCAAGTCCTAGAGTTAGATCTATGAGTTACCTAACTAGTCCAAGTGGAATCACTGAAAAAGGTGTTATAGATTTTCGTGTGGACTGATTTTAGCAAAGGAGTCAAAACTTCAAAATGTCCAAAAAGCTGCTGCCACATTTTTGTAAGGGTCATTTTTTGGCCACTTAATTAGTGATAAAAATTCAGGCCTTTTGGGACATGAAAGTATATGGTATAAAGAACATCGTGTCCAAAAATGAGCTCATTCTGACTTAAATGAGCAAGTTATGACCATTTCAATATTTAGGTTTTTCCGACGAAAAACGCTATAACTGGAGTTCTATTACTCCGATGACCATGAAATTTAAACTGGAAGCTCACATTAACATGTGTAAGATCCTTCCAAGATTTGGGAATTTTTGAAGTTAAACTTGAGGTAGCTAATTTCTTAAGGAATTAATTAGAAATTGATTTTTGAAAAATAATAAATGAATTTTAAAAATTCCGAGAAAAATATATGTTCATTATAAGACTATATTATGCTAAATCCCAGAAAAGAAATATTTTTGGGACTGATTTGGTATTTTTCATGAAAATTGTTTAGTTACGAATATATGAGTTAAATATGTTATGTGAAGTAACAAAGTTGGAAAATAGGATTTTATGGCTTGGAAATCCTATATAGAGTATATGCATATTTTTTGATGAGGGATTTGATCATTGGTGATGATATCTTATGAGGATGGTATTTTTGAATGATTAAATGCATTATATGGTAAAGCATAAACAATTGAAATAAATTGTTTATAAGTTTAAGAAGTGATTAAAATATTGTTATAATATTAATGATATTAGATTATGAGATTACTAAGTGATTGATAACATTGGGATATTCTTGAACCCTGGATAAATTATATTATAAATGTTTAATATTTATCCTTTATCTCATTTGATTGATTCTTTATATCATCATCCTCATGCTTATATTGTGTTGAAAGTCATCTGTGGCTTACGTGCATAGATGGACTTGGTATGATTATAACCAGAGATTTTTCGGTATAATCATGACCGTAATTGAAAACATGATTATCTTTGGCACGTAGTGCATGGATAATTTGTAAGACCCCAACTTTTTTGAATAAAGATGAATTTTCTATAAATATAATTTTTAAATATTAAGGTATGAATTTGAAATAATATTATAGTTGTGGGTAGTATTTATAAATTTTGCAAAGTACGCAAGTTGTTATATAATATTCGATCGGTCGGGGAATATTCGTTTTAACAAGAAATATTCATGACGACCAAGACAATCATCAGTGGACCCTACAATGTAATTATTAATTTAATTGAGAAAATGACAAAAATATTTATTGAAAATAACTAATGAAGTTTTACCGCTGATCTTCGTTGAACTACTCGGTAGTAAAAGTACTGATGAATACGCGTGGTTGCATAGTAGCATACGGTATTGATTATTAATGCTTACGTGAGAAGTCACTTAGTGATGTTCAATTATTATCGATATTTTATATATTATTAAATAAATAATTGAAATGACAAGAGTTATTAATATTATAAATTACAATATTAACGATGTCTAGATGTGAGAACCTAGATTTTATGAATAAAGAATTAATTTTCTCGAAATAATATATTTTTTTTATATTATGATGTGAATTTGAGATAATGTTATAGTTGTGAGTAGTATTTATAAATTTTGCAAAGTATGCAAATTGTCATATTATATTCGATTGGTTTGGTAATATTCTTTTTGTCGAGAAATATCCGTACGACGGTACAATCATTGGTGGACCCCACAACGGAATTATTATCGGATTGAGAAAACGACAAAAATATTTTATTGAAAATAACGGCGGAAGTTTTACCGTTGAACTACTCGGTAATAAAAGTAAAAGAATAATGTCTGGCGTTGTTGCGTAGTAACATACCAGTATTGATTATTGATATTTATGTGAGAAGTCACTCGCTTTTGTTCAATTATTGCTACTGATAGTTCTTTGCGTAGATCTCACATTATTTGATTCAATTATTATTGATTTAGAAGTTTTGTTTTATTCGTATTATTAACGTAATAAAACAGAAACATCTTTTATATAAAACATAATACTTTATTAAAGTTATTCTATAAATAGAATATATTATATTCTATTATGCATAGTGTTTTGCATAGTAAAAACCGCTTTTATATAAAAATGTAATACTTTATTAAAGTTATTCTATAAATAGAATATATTATATTTTATTATGCATAGTATTTGCATAGTGCCCGTATAATGTTTGCATAGTAAAAATCTTTTTATATAAATAGAATATATTATATTTTATTTAAAAGATTTTGCTTTAAATATGTAATCGTCGATTAAAGTAAATCAATCTGAACCGTTCATGGATTAGTTACTATGCATTCTATTTTTCTATAAATAGGAAGCTTAGTTAGAATGGAAATCACACCAGAAGTTTAGAGAATTCTCCTTCTATAATTTTGAGCTTATTTCCTTAAGAGTTTTAAGAAACTTTAAGCGAAGAACATAGTATAAGTTTTCTTTAAGAAAATCCTCACCCTATCGATTCGATATATTCTTTTTACTAGTAAGGGATGTTATTCTTTTATATTCATGAAGAGAAACTGTTGTTATTCCATTTCTTATTATTCTGCTTGGAATAACTCAGTATATGCTTAATACCCTATACTTGGTGACATTCTTTTATTATTCTGCTTTTATTATTCTCGTTGGAATATATCCTGCGTCATGTGTCTTACACTGCACTCGGTTCCATTTTTTATTATTCCGCTTTTATTATTATGTCGAATATCATGCATGCTGTATATGGGACTGGTTCCATTTTTATTATTCCGCCTTTATTATTATGTTTAATATCCCATGCTGTATATACGCAAGACACTGGTTCCATTTTATTATTCCGCCTTTATTATTCTGTTTAAATATCATCTCTATCTATACACGGACTGTTCCATTTTATTATTCCGTCTTTATTATTCTCGCCGGAATATTCTCATTTGTAATTTCACCGACCTAGGTTCAATATTTATTATTCTCGCATTTATTATTACATTGGGGAATAACTCAGATGTAAGGCTCTCTATCGCATGCATGGTGAATCCTTCATTATTCCATTCTTTATTATTTTGTTGGAATAACCTGTCTATGTGGATTGCCACATGCATGGTGAATGATCCTTTGTATTCATTCCTTATTAAATTATGGAAATGATCTGTATACGTGGATTATCGCATGGCGGATGAAAATCCATTTACATTTTCATATATTCTTTATTATATTCAGTTGGTTAAAGTTTTGATTTCTATACTCCATGAAATTAGTGGAATATCTTTGATATTTGCGCTTTATCCAGTATCTTTTCATGGAAACATTCTTCTGAGCATTCTTCAATTTTACTCTACAAAGAAGTATCATGTTGACAATTTGTGTGACGCCCCCAAAATTAGGTATTCATCACCCAATTTTGAGTCGCCAAATACATGGTATAAAATTCAAATACAAACTAATAATACAAAGATGCGTGTATAATACGACAAAAAACATATCTTCAGAGTTTAAATACAAATATTATCTTCTGATAATATCCATTCTCAAATAGAGTCATCGTTACATTTATTATCACACTATTTTACGTAATAGTGAGGACTACTAAGACACCATCTCGGACCATCACTGCTTCTCCGACTAGTCCCACCACGCTCTCATTTCCTCAAGAGAACAAAGTGAAAGAAAGGGTGAGCTCAACTAGCCCAAAGAAGAAATATTATGACTAAGATAATGCGTAATAAATTATCATTAGCCTCCAACAATGTTAAACCGATAAAATACAATAGACATCAAGTTTAACTACAACTGAACAAGCAATCCATTAAAAGAGTCAAGTAGAGAATAGAATCTTCTATCTTTATGATTTAAAAGTTTTTCATCACTTTTATCATTTGAGACTCAAATTTCAATAATTAATCCACATCATCGAATCATCCCTGCACTACGGGCCAAGGATATTCATTAAATCATCAATGGTCATGACTATACCGAATAATTCCTGGTCATAATCATACCAAGTCCATCTCTGCATGTAAGCCAAAGATATACAACAATAAAACCAATAATCAACCATCCATCTTTGCACGTAAGCCAAAGATATATAATTCAATAAACAACAACCCATCTTCGCACGTAATGCCAAAGATAACTTTCATCATCATATAAGAATGAGGATGATGACAATGATATAAACATTAATCAAACTAAAACAAGGATAAACATTAAAGACATTAACTTTATCCAAATATTATCAATCAAATAATAAATTCATAATCTAATATTGTTAATATCATAACAATATTTTAATCACTTCTTAAACTTATAAACAATTTATTTCAGCTGTTTATACTTTACCAAATAATGTATTTGATCATTCAAACATATTATACTCATAAGATTTCATCACCAATGATCAAATTCCTTATCAACAATCTACATATACCTTATATAAATTTCTAAGCCATAAAATCCTATCTTCTAACTTTGTTACTTCACATAACATATTTAACTAATATGTTCAGAATTAAACTATTTTCATGAAAATACCAAATCAGTTCTAAAAATATTTCTTTTCTGGGATTTAGCAACATATAGTCCCATAATGAAAATATATTTTCTCTAATTTTAAAATTCATTTACTATTTTTCAAAATCAATTTCTAATTAATTCCTTAAGAAATTTGCTACCTCAAGTTTAACTCCAAAATTCCCAAATCTTGGCAGGCCTTACACATGTTAATGTGAGCCTCCAGCTTAAATTTCATGGTCATTGGAGTTGTAGAACTCCTATAGTTATAACATTTTTTAAAAACCTAAATATTGAAATGGTCATTACTTACTCATTTTAAATCAGAATGAGCTCATTTTTGGACAGGAGGTTCTTCATACCATATAATTTCATTTCCCAAAAGGCCTGAATTTTTCTCACAAATTAAGTGGCCAAAATGTTATTTCCCTTCAAATTTTGGACAAAGAACCTTTTGAAATTTCCAGCTTTTACATCTTTTACTAAAATCAGTCCACACAAAAATCTACAACATCTTTTCCAGTGATTCCACTTGGATAAGTTAGGTAACTCATAGATCTAACTCTTGGACTTGACCACACGTAAAAATTTGAAATATATTAGGAGATATGGTCAATTGAATTTCATATTCCGTTTTCACCAAAATCTGATTTTTCAACCCTTTGTGATTTCTAAGAAACTTTCATGTTTTCACATAATAACCAACATAACTCATCATGACAATGACATATAACTTAATAAAATAAGTTCAAGAATAAATTTTAAAGGTTTATAAGTTAATTTATCCTGAACTCAATAATGTCCAAATTGTCAACATGATACTTCTTTGTAGAGTAAAATTGAAGAATGCTCAGAAGAATGTTTCCATGAAAAGATAATGGATGAAGCGCAAATATCAAAGATATTCCACTAATTTCATGGAGTATAGAAGTCAAAACTTTAACCAACTGAGTATAATAAAGAATATATGAAACTGCAAATGGATTTTCACCCGCCATGCGGTAATCCACGTATATAGATCATTTCCACAATTTAATAAGGAATGAATACAAAGGATCATTCACCATGCATGTGGCAATCCATATAGCGAGTTATTCTAATGAATAAAAAGAATGGAATAATGTAAGGATTCACCATGCATGCGATAGAGACCACACAGACAGGTTATTCCCAACAGAATAATAAATACGGAATAATAAATATGGAACCAGGTCAGGTGAAATTCACATCGACAGGATATTCCGACAGAATCGTAAATTCAAAATAATAAATGATCGAACCAGTCGTGAAATTACACAAGCGATGTGATATTCCGATGTAATAATAAATGACGGAATAATAAAATAGAACCAGTCCCCGTAGATATAGATGTATGTGATATTCTCGACGTAAATATAAAGATTTTAATAATAAAATGGAACCGTGTCCCACAGATAAAGATGCATGTGATATTCCGAACGTAAATATAAAGATGGAATAATAAAAGAATGTCACCAAGTATAGGTATTCACAGATACAAGTTATTCCAATGTAATAAATAAGAATGGAATAACATATGGATTTCACCAAGTATAGGGTACGCCACAGATACACAAAGCCATGATAGGATATGCCACTTTTACAAAAAGTTATTCCAATAGAATAATAAAGAATGGAATAATGTAAGTTCTCTTCATAAATATAAAAGAATAATATCCCTTACCGTAAAAAGAAGAATATTCCATCGATAGGGTGAGGATTTTCTTAAAGAAAACTTATACTATGTTCTTCGCTTCAAAGTTTCTTAAAACTCTTAAGATATACGCCAAGATTATGGAAGGAGAATTCTCCTAACTTCCGTGTGATTTCAATTCTAACTAGGCTTCCTATTTATAAGAAAATGGATCTGATAAGAACTAATTCATGAACTGTCCCGATTGATTTACTTTAATCTGACGGTCCATATTTAAAAGCAAAATCTTTTAAATAAAATATAATATATTCTAATTATTGCCTAATAAAACAAAACAACTTTATAAAAGTATTTTGTTTTATATAAAATATTTTACTATGCAAAACACTATAAACACTACGCATAATAAAATATAATATATTCTATTTATAGAATAATTTTAATAAAGTATTCTATTTTATATAAAAAGATTTTACTATGCAAAATACTATGCACAATAGAATATAATATATTCTATTTATGTAATAACATTAATAAAGTATTCATTTTTATATAAAAAGATGTTTCTGTTTTATTACGTTAATAATACTAATAAAACAAAACTTCATCATCACTTACTTTGAAAAAATTTCAAATATCACCCTTAACTTTAAACTTTTATCAATTTAACTATTCACCAAAATAGAAAAATTGAACACTTTTATTTTATAAAATTCGGGATCTCACAATTTGGACATTATTGAGTTCAGGATAAATTAACTTATAAACCTTTAAAATTTATTCTTGACCTTGTTTTATTAAGTTATATGTCATTGTCATGATGATTTATGTTGGTTATTATGTGAAAACATGAAAGTTTCTTAGAAATCACAAAGGGTTGAAAAATCAGATTTTGGTGAAAACGGAACATGAAATTCAATTGACCATATCTCCTAATATATTTCGAATTTTTGAGTGTGGTCAAGTCCTAGAGTTAGATCTATGAGTTACCTAACTTATCCAAGTGGAATCACTGGAAAAGATGTTGTAGATTTTTGTGTGGACTGATTTTAGTAAAAGATGTAAAAGCTGTAAAAACCGAAAAAAGCTACTGTCCAGATTTTTAAAAGGACATTTTCGTCCACTTAGTTTATGAGAAAAATTCTATCCTTTTGGGAAATGAAAGTATATGGTATAAGGTAACTCCTGCCCAAAAATGAGCTCATTCCGACTTAAAATGAGCAAGTCATAACAATTTCAATATTTAGGTTTTTCTGACGAAAAATACTATAACCGGAGTTCTACAACTCCGATGACCATGAAATTTAAACTGGAGGCTCACATTAACATGTGTAAGGTCCTGCCAAGATTTGGGAATTTTTGGTGTTAAACTTGAGGTAGCTAATATATTTTCATTATGGGAATATATTATGTTGAATCCCAGAAAAGAAATATTTTTGGGACTGATTTGGTATTTTTCATGAAAATGGTTTAGTTACGAATATATGAGTTAAATATGTTATGTGAAGTAACAAAGTTGGAAAATAGGATTTTATAGTTTTGGAAATCCTATATAAGGTATATGCATATTGTTGATAAGGGATTTGATCATTGGTAATGAAATCTTATGAGGATGGCTTTTATTGAATGATTAAATGCATTATTTGGTAAAGGGTAAACAATTGAAATAAATTGTTTATAAGTTAAAAAGTGATTAAAATATTGTTATGATGTTAATGATATTGGATTATAAGTTTATTATGTGAATGATAATATTTGGATAAATTTAAAGTCTTTAATATTTATTCTTATTTTCAGTTGATTAAAGTTTATATCATTGTCATCATCCTCATGCTTATATGGTGATGAAAGTTATCTTTGGCTTACGTGCGAAGATGGACTGTTGATTATTGAATTGTATATCTTTGGCTTACGTGCAAAGATGGATTGTTGATTATTAGTTTTATTGTTGTATATCTTTGGCTTATGTGCAGAGATGGACTGGGTATGATTGTGATCAGGGATTATTCGGTATAAGTTATGACCATTGATGATTTAATGAATATCCTTGGCCCGTAGTGCAGGGATGATTCGATGATGTGGTTCAATTACATGGATAAAACATTATTTGTGGACTTTTAACATGGAAAAGATAATAGACCTGATGGTCTATTTAACTCTTTTAATGGATTGCTCGTTCCGCTGCAACTATGGTTGAAAAGTTTTATCATCTACCATATCTTCTAAATCTCTGAGTTATATTTAATGAAAACTATTGATAATGTAATTATCTTTAGTCATGATATTCTTTATTGGGCTAGTTGTGCTCACCCTTTCTTTTATTGTTCTCTTCAGGAAATGAGAATATAGCTGGGACGAGTCGGGGAACGGAGTGACGGTCCAGATGATTTCAATAGTAGTCCTCACTATTCTGTTAAATAGTGTGACAATAAATGTAACGAGGACTGAATTTGAGTTTGTATACTGTCTATGAGGACTCCATTGAGAATGGATATTGTCTAGCAGGCAGTCGAGGTACCATGAGAGTTACATACGTTGTATTAAAACTCATAGTTAACTGTGGTCGTATTCTACACGACATTTCAACAGTTGTATAGTTAAGTTTGTATTTGTATTATGTACCATGTATTTGGCGACTCAAGATGGGTGATGAATACATAATTTTGGGGGCGTGACAGTTGGTATCAAAGCTTAGGGATATGATCCCTGGCTAAAGATGTGAGATAAGAACTAGGAGGGGAGAGACGGGGAATTCCTTCGCTAGTATGACCTACCTAAGTTTATTTGGTATTTAAGTGGTCGATCAGTAGTATAGTGGATAATATGTGATATGATAATTAACCTTTGTTTTGTGACAAAGTTGTTTGAAAATGGCATCTAAAAATGTTGAGATAAGAAATGGAGCAAAATAATATGACCATATCGCAAAGACGAGGCTAAGCTTGAGGAGTTATCTCGGTTTGCATCCAATTTGGTCGATAATGAGGAGGAGCGAATGGACGCGAATGTTTCTAAGAGGTTTGAAACCCTATATACGCCAATACCTCATCCTCATATTTATATTATGTTGAAAGTCATCCAGTGGCTCAGAAGTGCATAGATGGACTTGGTATGATTATGACCAGTGGATTATTCGGATAATCATGGTAGTAATGTTATAAATGATGTGGTAAAATTCATCTTTAGTCAGTAGTGCATAGATGGACTTGGTATGATTATGACTAGGGATTATTCGATATAATCATGACCGTAATGTTATAAATGATGTGGTAAAAGTCATCTTTGGCCGTAGTGCATAGATGAACTTGGTATGATTATGACCAGGGATTATTCGGTATAATCATGACTGTAATGGAAAATACGAATATCCTTAGCCTATAATGCATGGATAATTCGTGGTCGTGATACTATTAAGCTGAGTCTCAGCATTATTGGTTTTACAGTTGTATATCTTTGGCTTGTAGTGCAAAGATGAACTGTTAATTATTGGTTATACAGTTGATATCGAAGCCATAGAAAAGAGCCCCGAGCCTTTTACTGGTGACTTCCAAGTCTTAGGATTGACCGAAGCCAGACTTTCCGTAGGGGACGCCTTGAGTAACGGTGGCAAGTTGATAGGTATCATTGTGAGATGCTATCCGTGTTAATTGATGTTATAGGATATGGTCACCGATTTTGAGATATTAGTCTAGAACTAGGAGAGAAGAGACAAGTAATATATTTCGCTAGGGTGTGATTTACCTAAGCCGAAATTTTTACGTGGTAAGTTAACAATTTGTGATATGTCAATTAACATTTGTTTTGAAGGTATATTTTAGAAATGATATCTGAAATACAGGAGATGAACAATATGATATAGAGGATATAACCGGGAAGGTACAATCCAAAAGAAAGCAAGGTATTCTCATCTCTTCAAACTATCAGTGCGTACATAAATTTCGAGGGCGAAAATTCCATAAGAGGAGATTGAGAAGAACCATTTTATGAATAAAGAATTAATTTTCTCTCAAAATAATTTTTTTTATATTATGATGTGAATTTGAGATAATGTTATAGTTGTGGGTAGTATTTATAAATTTTGCAAAGTATGCAAGTTGTCATATTATATTCGATTGGTTGGGAAATATTCTTTTTGTCGGAAATATCCGTCGATGCGATGGTACAATCATTGTGGACCCCACATATGGAATTATTGTCGGATTGAAAAAATGACAAAAATATTTTATTAAAAATAACGGCGGAAGTTTTTCCGTTGATCTTGTTGAACTACTCTCGGTAATAAAAGTATGCAAGATATCTGCGTTTGTTGCGTAGTAGCACACCGGTATTGATTATTGATATTTATGTGAGAAGTCACTCGGTTTTGTTCAATTATTGCTACAATAGTTCTTTGCGATAGTATCTCACATTATTTTATTCAATTATTATTGATTTAGAAGTTTTGTTTTATTCATTATTATTAATGTAATAAAATGAAACATCTTTTATATAAAACAAAATACTTTATTAAAGTTATTCTATAAATAAAATATATTATATTCTATTATGCATAGTGTTTTGCATAGTAAAATCTTTTTATATAAAATGTAATATTTTATTAAAGTTATTCTATAAATAGAATATATTATATTTTATTATGCATAGTGTTTTGCATAGTGCTCATGTAGTATTTTGCATAGATAGTAAAATCTTTTTATATAAATAGAATATATTATATTTTATTTAAAAGATTTTGCTTTAAACATGGACCGTCAGATTAAAGTAAATCAATCTGAACCATTCATGGATTAGTTACTATGCATTCCATTTTCCTATAAATAGGAAGCTTAGTTAGAATTGAAATCACACCAGAAGTTCAGAGAATTCTCCTTCTATAATCTTGAGCGTATTTCCTTAAGAGTTTTAAGAAACTTTAAGCGAAGAACATAGTATAAGTTTTCTTTAAGAAAATCCTCACCCTATCAGTCGGAATATTCTTCTTTTACGGTAAGGGATGTTATTCTTTTATATTCATGAAGAGAACTGTTGTTATTCCATTTCTTATTATTCTGTTGGAATAACCTGTATACGCGGAATACCCTATACTTGGTGACATTCTTTTATTATTCTGTCTTTATTATTACATTTGGAATATCACATGCATGTGTCTTACACTTTATACTCTAGTTCCATTTTATTATTTCGCTCTTTATTATTATGTCGAATATCACATCTGTAAGTATATCTGTGGGACTGGTTCCATTTTATTATTCCGTCTTTTATTATTACGTTTAATATCCATGTATGTGCTATACTGTGAAGACTGGTTCCATTTTATTATTCCGTCTTTATTATTCTGTCGGAATATCCTGTCTGTGCTATACGCCGGACCTGGTTCCATTTTATTATTCCGTCTTTATTATTCTGTCGGAATATCCTGTCGGTGTGAATTTCACCTGACCTGGTTCCATATTTATTATTCCGCATTTATTATTTTGTTGGGAATAACCTGTCTGTGCGGTCTCTATCGCATGCATGGTGAATCCTTCTGTTATTCCATTCTTTATTATTTTGTTGGAATAACTCATGCTCATATGGATTGCCACATGCATGGTGAATGATCCTTTGTATTCATTCCTTATTAAATTGTGGAAATGATCTGTTATCGTGGATTACTGCGTGTGGCGTGAAAATCCATTTACAGTTTCATATATTCTTTATTATATTCAGTTGGTTAAAGTTTTGATTTCTATACTCCATGAAATTAGTGGAATATCATTGATATTTGCGCTTCATCCAGTATCTTTTCATGGAAACATTCTTCCGAGCATTCTTCAATTTTACTCTACAAAAGTATCGTATCATGTTGACAATTTGGACATTATTGAGTTCAGGATAAATTAACTTATAAACCTTTAAAATTTATTCTTGAACTTGTTTTATTAAGTTATATGTCATTGTCATGATGAGTTATGTTGGTTATTATGTGAAAACATGAAAGTTTCTTAGAAATCACAAAGGGTTGAAAAATCAGATTTTGGTGAAAACGGAACATGAAATTCAATTGACCATATCTCCTAATATATTTTGAATTTTTGAGTGTGGTCAAGTCCTAGAGTTAGATCTATGAGTTACCTAACTTATCCAAGTGGAATCACTGGAAAAGATGTTGTATATTTTTGTGTGGACTGATTTTAGTAAAAGATGTAAAAGCTGTAAAAACCGAAAAAAGCTACTGTCCAGATTTTTAAAAGGGCATTTTAGTCCACTTAATTTATGAGGAAAATTTTGGCCTTTTGGGAAATTAAAGTATATGGTATAAGGTAACTCCTGTCCAAAAATGAGATCATTCCGACTTAAAATGAGCAAGTTATGACCATTTCAATATTTAGGGTTTTTCGACAAAAAATGCTATAACCGGAGTTCTATAACTTCGATGACCATGAAATTTAAACTGGAGGCTCACATTAACATGTGTAAGGTCCTGCCAAGATTTGTGAATTTTTGGTGTTAAACTTGAGGTAGCTAATTTCTTAAGGAATTAATTGGAAATTGATTTTTGAAAAATAGTAAATGAATTTTAAAAATTTCGAGAAAAATATATTTTTATTATGGGACTATATTATGTTGAATCCTAGAAAAGAAATATTTTTGGGACTAATTTGGTATTTTTCATGAAAATAGTTTAGTTACGAATATATGAGTTAAATATGTTATGTGAAGTAACAAAGTTGGAAAATAGGATTTTATAGTTTGGAAATCCTATATAAGGTATATGCATATTGTTGATAAGGGATTTGATCATTGGTAATGAAATCTTATGAGGATGGCTTTTATTGAATGATTAAATGCATTATTTGGTAAAGGGTAAACAATTGAAATAAATTGTTTATAAGTTAAAAAGTGATTAAAATATTGTTATGATGTTAATGATATTGGATTATAAGTTTATTATGTGAATGATAATATTTGGATAAATTTAAAGTCTTTAATATTTATTCTTATTTTCAGTTGATTAAAGTTTATATCATTGTCATCATCCTCATGCTTATATGGTGATGAAAGTTATCTTTGGCTTACGTGCGAAGATGGACTGTTGATTATTGAATTGTATATCTTTGGCTTACGTGCAAAGATGGATTGTTGATTATTAGTTTTATTGTTGTATATCTTTGGCTTACGTGCAGAGATGGACTGGGTATGATTGTGATCAGGGATTATTCGGTATAAGTTATGACCATTGATGATTTAATGAATATCCTTGGCCCGTAGTGCAGGGATGATTCGATGATGTGGTTCAATTACAGGGATAAAACATTATTGGTGGACTTTTAACATGGAGAAGATAATAGACCTGATGGTCTATTTGACTCTTTTAATGGATTGCTTCCGTTCCCCGCAACTATGGTTGAAAAGTTTTATCATCTACCATATGTTCTAAATCTCTGAGTTATTATTAATGAAAACTATTGATAATGTAATTATCTTTAGTCATGATATTCTTTACTGGGCTAGTTGTGCTCACCCTTTCTTTCATTGTTCTCTTCAGGAAATGAGAATATAGCTGGGACGAGTCGGGGAACGGAGTGACGGTCCAGATGATTGCAATAGTAGTCCTCACTATTCTGTTAAATAGTGTGACAATAAATGTAACGAGGACTGAATTTGAGTTTGTATATTGTCTATGAGGACTCCATTGAGAATGGATATTGTCTAGCAGGCAGTCGAGATACCATGAGAGTTATATACGTTGTATTAAAACTCATAGTTAACTGTGGTCGTATTCTACACGACAGTTCAACAGTTGTATAATTAAGTTTGTATTTGAATTATGTACCATGTATTTGGCAACTCAAGATGGGTGATGAATACCTAATTTTTGGGGCGTCACAGTTGTTATCAAAGCTTAGGGATATGATCCCTGGATAAAGATGTGAGATAAGAACTAGGAGGGGAGAGACGGGGAATTCCTTCGCTAGTATGACTTACCTAAGTTTATTTGGTATTTAAGTGGTCGGTCAGAGTATAGGGATAATATGTGATATGATAATTAACCTTTGTTTTGTGACAGTGTTTGAAAATGGCATCTAAAAATGTTGAGATAAGAAATGGAGCAAAATAATATGACCATATCGCAGTACGAGGCTAAGCTTGAGGAGTTATCTCGGTTTGCATCCAATTTGGTCGATAATGAGGAGCGAATGACGCGAATGTTTCTAAGAGGTTTGAAACCCTATATACGTCAATACCTCATCCTCATGTTTATATTATGTTGAAAGTCATCTGTGGCCTGTAGTGCATAGATGGACTTGGTATGATTATGACCAGGGATTATTCGGTATAATCATGACCGTAATGTTATAAATGATGTGGTAAAATTCATCTTTGGCCGTAGTGCATAGATGGACTTGGTATGATTATGACTAGGGATTATTCGATATAATCATGACCGTAATGTTATAAATGATGTGGTAAAAGTCATCTTTGGCCGTAGTGCATAGATGAACTTGGTATGATTATGATGACTGTGGATTATTCTAAAGATAATCATGATCAGATGGAAAACACGAATATCCTTAGCCTATAATGCATGGATAATTCTTGGTCGTGATACTATTAAGCTGAGTCTCAGCATTATTGGTTTTACAGTTGTATATCTTTGACTTGTAATGCAAAGATGAACTGTTAATTATTAGTTATCTGATTGATATCAAAGCCGTAGAAAAAGAACCCCGAGCCTTTTCTTTGGTGACTTCCAAGTCTTAGGATGCACCGCCGGACTTTTCCGTAGGGGACGCCGAGAGAATGAATGGGCAAGTTGATAGGTATCATTGTGAGATGCTATCCAGGTTAAGGAATAGAAGTCACAGTTGGTATAACCATGATTTTTGATGTTTCAGGTAAAGATAGGTGATGTAAATTATCTTATTTCTGGGTGCGAAAAGGAATTCAGAATCACAATTATGATTATGAGTTATTCATATGATTGTGGACAGGAATTGTTGATTGATGTTATAGGGATATGGTCACTGACGGAGATATTAGTCTAGAACTAGGAGGGAAGAGACAAGTAATATATTTCGCTAGGGTGTGACTTACCTAAGCCAAAATTTCTACTTGGTAAGTTGACAATTTGTGATATGTCAATTAACCTTTGTTTTGAAGGTATATTTTAGAAATGATATCTGAAATACAGGAGATGAACAATATGATATAGAGGATATAACCGGGAAGGTACAATCCAAAAAGAAAGCAAGGTATTCTCATCTCTTCAAACTATCAGGTACGTACATAAATTTCGAGGGCGAAATTCCATAAGGAGGGGAGATTGTGAGAACCCAGATTTTATGAATAAAGAATTAATTTTCTCGAAATAATATTCTTTTTTATATTATGATGTGAATTTGAGATAATGTTATAGTTGTGGGTAGTATTTATAAATTTTGCAAAGTATGCAAGTTGTCATATTATATTCGATTGGTTGGGGAATATTCTTTTTGTCGGGAAATATCCGTACGACGGTATTGGTGGACCCCACAACGGAATTATTGTCGGATTGAAAAAATGACAAAAATATTTTATTAAAAATAACGACAGAAGTTTTACTGTTGAACTACTCGGTAATAATAAAAATACAAGATGTCTGCGCGTTGTTGCATAAGAGCACACCAGATATTGATTATTGATATTTATGTGAGAAGTCACTCGGTTTTGTTCAATTATTGCTACAATAGTTCTTTGCAAGTATCTCACATTATTTGATTCAATTATTATTGATTTAGAAGTTTTGTTTTATTCAGTATTATTAATGTAATAAAATGTAAACATCTTTTATATAAAATGTAATACTTTATTAAAGTTATTCTATAAATAGAATATATTATATTCTATTATGCATAGTGTTTTGCATAGTAAAATCTTTTTATATAAAATGTAATATTTTATTAAAGTTATTCTATAAATAGAATATATTATATTTTATTATGCATAGTGTTTTGCATAGTACCGTAGATAGTGTTTGCATAGTAAAAATCTTTTTATATAAATAGAATATATTATATTTTATTTAAAAGATTTTGCTTTAAACATGGACCGTCAGATTAAAGTAAATCAATCTGAACCGTTCATGGATTAGTTACTATGCATTCCATTTTCTTATAAATAGGAAGCTTAGTTAGAATTGAAATCACACCAGAAGTTCAGAGAATTCTCCTTCTATAATCTTGAGCGTATTTCCTTAAGAGTTTTAAGAAACTTTGAGCGAAGAACATAGTATAAGTTTTCTTTAAGAAAATCCTCACCCTATCAGTCGGAATATTCTTCTTTTACGGTAAGGGATGTTATTCTTTTATATTCATGAAGAGAACTGTTGTTATTCCATTTCTTATTATTACATTTGGAATAACTCGTGTATACTATAATACCCTATACTTGGTGACATTCTTTTATTATTCATCTTTTATTATTACATTTGGAATATCCTGTCATGTGTGTTTTACACCGACACTGGTTCCATTTTTTATTATTCTATCTTTATTATTATGTCGAATATCACATCTGTGCTATCTGTATGGACTGGTTCCATTTTATTATTTCCGCCTTTATTATTATGTTTAATATATCATGCTGCGTCTTATCTGTTGGACTGGTTCCATTTTTATTATTCTTTATTTTATTATTCTGTCGGAATATCTTGTATCTGTGTGTTATCTGTAGGACTGGTTCCATTTTATTATTCCGTCTTTATTATTACGTTTTAATATCCTATCTCGGTGTAATTTCACGACACCGGTTCCATATTTATTATTCGCATTTATTATTTTGTTGGGAATAACCTGTCTGTGCGGTCTCTATCGCATGCATGGTGAATCCTTCTGTTATTCCATTCTTTATTATTCTGTTGGAATAACCTGTCTATGTGGATTGCCACATGCATGGTGAATGATCCTTTGTATTCATTCCTTATTAAATTGTGGAAATGATCTCAGATATCGTGGATTACTGCATAAGCGGTGAAAATCCATTTACAGTTTCATATATTCTTTATTATACTCAGTTGGTTAAAGTTTTGATTTCTATACTCCATGAAATTAGTGGAATATCTTTGATATTTGCGCTTCATCCAGTATCTTTTCATGGAAACATTCTTCTGAGCATTCTTCAATTTTACTCTACAAAGAAGTATCATGTTGACAATTTGGACATTATTGAGTTCAGGATAAATTAACTTATAAACCTTTAAAATTTATTCTTGAACTTATTTTATTATGTTATATGTCATTGTCATGATGAGTTATGTTGGTTATTATGTGAAAACATGAAAGTTTCTTAGAAATCACAAAGGGTTGAAAAATCAGATTTTGGTGAAAACGGAACATGAAATTCAATTGACCATATCTCCTAATATATTTTGAATTTTTGAGTGTGGTCAAGTCCTAGAGTTAGATCTATGAGTTACCTAACTTATCCAAGTGGAATCACTGGAAAAGATGTTGTAGATTTTTGTGTGGACCGATTTTAGTAAAAGATGTAAAAGTCAGTAAAAACCAAAAAAAAGCTCTTGTCCAGATTTTTAAAAGGGCATTTTCATCCACTTAATTTATGAGAAAAATTTTGGCCTTTTGGGAATGAAAGTATATGGTATAAGGTAACTCTTGTCCAAAAATGAGCCATTCCGACTTAAAATGAGCAAGTTATGACCATTTCAATATTTAGGTTTTTTCAACGAAAATGCTATAACCGAGTTCTACAACTCCGATGACCATGAAATTTAAATCGAGGCTCACATTAACATGTGTAAGGTCCTGCCAAGATTTGGGAATTTTGGTGTTAAACTTGAGGTAGCTAATTTCTTAAGGAATTAATTGGAAATTGATTTTTGAAAAATAGTAAATGAATTTTAAAAATTTCGAGAAAAATATATTTTCATTATGGGACTATATTATGTTGAATCCTAGAAAAGAAATATTTTTGGGACTGATTTGGTATTTTTCATAAAAATAGTTTAATTTACTTAATATATGAGTTAAATATGTTATGTGAAGTAACAAAGTTGGAAAATAGGATTTTATGGCTTGGAAATCCTATATAAGGTATATGCATATTGTTGATAAGGGATTTGATCATTGGTAATGAAATCTTATGAGGATGGCTTTTATTGAATGATTAAATGCATTATTTGGTAAAGGGTAAACAATTGAAATAAATTGTTTATAAGTTAAAAAGTGATTAAAATATTGTTATGATGTTAATGATATTGATTATAAATTTATTATGTGAATGATAATATTTGGATAAATTTAAAGTCTTTAATATTTATTCTTATTTTCATTTGATTAAAGTTTATATCATTGTCATCATCCTCATGCTTATATGGTGATGAAAGTTATCTTTGCTTACGTGCGAAGATGGATCATTGATTATTGAATTGTATATCTTTGGCTTACGTGCAAAGATGGATTGTTGATTATTAGTTTTATTGTTGTATATCTTTGACTTACGTGCGAGAGATGGACCGGGTATGATTGTGATCGAGATTATTATTACGTATAAGTTATGACCATTGATGATTTAATGAATATCCTTGGCCGTAGTGTGCGGGGATGATTCGATGATGTGGTTCAATTACATAGATAAAACATTATTTATGGATTTTTAACATGGAAAAGATAATAGACCTGATGGTCTATTTGACTCTTTTAATGGATTGCTCGTTCTGCTGCAACTATGGTTGAAAAGTTTTATCATCTACTATATCTTCTAAATCTACGAGTTATTATTAATGAAAACTATTGATAATGTAATTATCTTTAGTCATGATATTCTTTATTTGGGCTAGTTGTGCTCACCCTTTCTTTTATTGTTCTCTTGAAATGAGAATATAGTTTGGGACGAGTCGGGGAACCGGAGTGATCGGTCCGGATGATTGCAATAGTAGTCCTCACTATTCTGTTAAATAGTGTGACAATAAATGTAACGAGGAATGAATTTGAGTTTGTATACTGTCTATGAGGACTCCATTGAAAATGGATATTGTCTAGCAGGCAGTCGAGGTACCATGAGAGTTACATATGTTGTATTAAAACTCATAGTTAACTGTGGTCGTATTCTACACGACAGTTCAACAGTTGTATAATTAAGTTTGTATTTGTATTATGTATCATGTATTTGGCGACTCAAGATGGGTGATGAATACATAATTTTGGGGGCATGACACTAGAAGTTCTGCCAATGAGAAGTTTGGTCACCTAATTGCGCGCAAATAGGGAGAAATCCTTATTGGAAAGCCCCCTCTTTCCTGGGAACGACCTGGTCGATTAATATTGTGAATTGTAATAAAGATGATAAATATTGTTAAAATTATTAAGGTGATTTTTATGAAGTTTTGCTTATTTTATGGACCCTATTTACCCATTTTCAAAATAATCGAGAGAAAATTATTTAAAGGTAGGGCCCCATGTAGGGCCCATATGTGAAAAATAATTTTTGAAAATGGGGTGGGAGAGAGATACGATTGGGAAGGGGGTTATGTATATAAGGTTGTGTGTGGGTGTATATATATAATATAATATATATTGTTAGTGGGTTTTGGTGGGGAATGGTATTGTTAGTGGGTTTTAGTGGGGAATGGTATTGTTAGTGGTGTGTGTTGGGTTTGTAGGGAACATGGGTTGTATATTATATATATATTGTATTTATGATGATGGTGTACTGATATATATATATATGTTGCGTTTAAAAAAAAGGTTCAGAAGAATTGAATTATTGAGTATTATGATTGTCATTATTATTATATATATTATATTTTATTTAAAAGATTTTGCTTTAAATATGGACCGTCATATTAAAGTAAATCAATCTGGACCGTTCATGAGTTAGTTACTATGCATTCCATTTTTCTATAAATAGAAGTTCATTCCTTCATTATTTTCTTACGAATTCACTGAACTCTAGAGAGAGAAACTATAGAGAGAGATTATAGAGAGAAAGAATAAAAGTATTCTGCTACTTCACTACTATATTTCAGTTTTTCTTTATACGGTAAGGGATATTATTCTTTTATATTCAAGAAGAGAACTTCTGTTATTTCATTTCTTATTTATTCTGTTGGAATAACCTGTATACGTGGCTTACCCTATACTTGGTGAAATCCTTATGTTATTCCATTCTTTATGATTCTGTTGGAATAACCTGTATACGCGGAATACCCTATACTTGGTGACATTCTTCTATTATTCTGTCTTTATTATTCCGTTGGAACATCTTGTATGCATGCTTTTTTCTGTGGGACACAGTTCCGCTCTTTATTATTCTGCTTTATTATTCCGTTGGAACATCCTCGTCATGTGTTTTACACGGACTGGTTCCGCTCTTTAATATTACATCTTTATTATTACATTTGGAATATCATGTATGCGTGTGTTTTACACCCACTGGTTCCGCCTTTATTATTACATTTGAATATCACATCGTGTGTTTTACACCGACTGGTTCCGCTCTTTATTATTACATTGGAATAACTTTATACATCTGCAATCTGCATGCGTGGTGATTTCATTGTTATTCCATTCCTTATTATTCTCGGTTGGTTAAAATTTTGACTTCATAGTCCATGAAATTAGTGGAATATCCTTGATATTTGCGCTTCATCCAAATCTTTTCATGGAAATATTCTTACGAGCATTCTTGAATTTTACTTTACAAAGAAGTATCATGTTGACAATTTGGACGTTATTAGTTCCCGAATAACTTAATTCTTGAACTTGTTTTATTGAATTCTTATATCATTGTCATCATCCTCATGGTTATATTTTGTTTAAAGTCATCAATGGTTTGTAGAGCATGGAAGGATTTGGTATGATTATGACCAGGGATTATTCGGTGTAATCATAACCATAATGTTACAATGATGTGGTAAAAGTCCTCACTGGCCCGTAGTGCATTGATGGACAGTTGTTGGCATGATCATGACCATTGATGAATACACAAATATCCTTGGCCGTAGTACATGGAATTTGTGGTCGTGACCCTAATGAATATCTTTAGCCGTAGTGCAGGGATGATGTGGATTATTTATTAAGCTGAATCCCAGCGATAAAAGTGATGAAAAACCTTTTAAAACATAAAAGATAGTAGATTTTATTCTCTACTTGACTCTTTTAATGGATTGCTTGTTCCGCTGCAGTTAAACTTGATGTCTATTGTATTTTATCAGTTTAACATTGTTGAGGACTAATGATAATTTATTCTGCATTATCTTAGTCATAATATTTCTTCTTTGGGCTAGTTGAGCTCACCTTTCTTTCAACGTCTCTTGGGAAATGAGAACGTAGATGGGACGAGTCGGGGAACGGAGTAATGTTCTGGATGATAGTGTTAGCTAGTAGTCTTCACTATTCTTTTAAATAGTGTGACACTAAATGTATTGAGGACTTATTCTGAGAGTGGATATTGTCTAGAAGGCAATATTTGTATTAAAACTCATAGCATGTATTTTGTCGTACTTTACACGACTGTTGTATAATTAAGTTATATTTGAATTTTGTACCATGTATTGGCGACTCAAGATGGGTGATGTATACCTATTTTGGGGGCGTCACATAATTCGTGGTCGTGATACTAAAGAATATCCTTGGCCTGTAGTGCAAGGATAATTCGACGATGTGGATTAATTATTGAGGTGAGTCTCAGCAATGAAATATTAATTCATGGATGTGGTAAAATTCATCTTTGGCCATAGTGCATAGATGGACTTGGTATGATTATGACCATGGATTATTCGGTATAATCATGACCGTAATTGAAAACACAAATATCTTTGGCCCGTAGTGCATGGATAATTCGCGGGCGTGATACTATTAAGCTGAGTCTTAGCATTATTGGTTTTACAGTTGTATATCTTTGGCCTGTATTGCAAAGATGAATTGTTAATGAATATCTTTAGCCGGATTGCAAAGATGAATTTAATGTTTTCAACGATAAAGGTATTCAAGGTATCCTCACCTCTTTATCATACCAGGTACGTACGTAAATTTCGATGGCGAAATTCCATAAGGAGGGGAGATTGTGAGACCCCAGATTTTATAAATAAAGATTTAAATCCTCAGGCAAACAACAACACTGACCAAATGATGAACGATGGAATGTTCTGAGGCTTCATGCAATTCATGCAACATCAGGCGAGAGCGGCTCCTGTCCAAAATACAGGTGGAACACTGGCAACTCTCAGATGGTCACCGCCAAGCAGTTTAAGGAATTGGGACCACTGGAGTTCTTTGGAGAGCCAAAACCACTTAAGGCGGAAACGTGGATTAAATAGATCAACAAGATATTTGATGTCTTGGGATGCTCCGAGGAGCAAAAGGTTCCCTTTACCACCTTCATGTTGCGTGCAGAGGCAGATTACTGGTGGGAATCTGTAAAACGTACTCAACCCGCCGCACTGAAGATGTCTTGGGAGAAGTTTCAGGAAATATTCAATGATAAGTACTTTCCCGAAAGTATTCGACACATGAAAGAGGTAGAGTTCATCAAGCTGGAGCAAAATAACATGACCGTGTCGCAGTACGAAGCCAAGTTTGCCAAGTTGTCCCGATTTGCGTCCCATTTGGTTGATAATGAGGAGAGAATGACACGAATGTTTTTAAGAGGTTTGAAGCCTGAGATACGGCAATATCTTATATCTCATAAACTATGTTTGTATTTAGATGTTGTTAATAGGGCTCAGTTATTGGAGCATGATAATGAGTCAACCCAACCAAAAGAGAGCAGCCGATAAAATGTTAATACCAGTGAAAACAGTCATCGAAGCGGTGACAACAAGCGTGGAGGGAATCAACAGGCCAGAAATGGTAACCACTTCGGTGGTAATCAAGGCCAAAACAGTAAGAATGGAAATTTCAAGAAGAGGAGATTCAATAATGATGGAAAGACGTCAGCACCAGCACCCGTTGTGAAGGAAGAAGAACGACCACCTATTATATGCTTCAAATGTGGAGGGGAGGGACACATCAGTCCAAACTACGCGATGCCGTCCAAAGCATGTTATAATTGTGGAAGAGAAGGTCACCTAGCTCGATTTTGTCATTCATCGAAGACAAGTTCAGCTAGGATGGAAGCACCAAAGGCCGTCCCAGAAAAGCCAAAGCCGGTAGTGCAAGGGAGAGCGTTTGTTGTGACCTCCCAAAAAGCAAGGAACCCGGACGAGGTCATTACGGGTAAGCTTATCATAAACTCTAGTGAAGTTTATACTTTATTCAATACTGGTTCTACCCACTCTTTCATTTCTCCTACTTGCTCTAAACGTTCAAATTTGACTCCGGAGAGATTGGACTTTGATTTATCTTTTGAAACTCCGTTGGGAGAAACCTTCATTACCTCCACGGTTTATAAGTCTTGTTTGATTCAAATTTGTAACCGCACGTTACTTGTCGATCTTATTTCTTTGAAAATACTTGCATTTGATGTGATTCTAGGAATTGATTGGTTAACTACTCATCATGCAAAAATTGATTATTTTCATAAGGTTGTTAGCTTTCATATTCCTAATCAACCTATTATGCGAATTCAAGCAACCAAACCATTAAAATCAATCACAGTCATCTCAAGCCATAAAGCTATTAGTTTATTGAAAAACGGATGTCAAGCTTTCTTAGCTCATGTCACAGATCTAAATAAAAATAAGTCAGTTTTGAATGATATTTCTATTGTTAATGAATTTCCTAACGTATTCCCTGAAGAACATCCAGGCTTACCCCCAGAGCGTGAAATTGAATTTTGTATCGACCTTGAACCCGATACAAAACCCATTTCCAAAGCCCCATATCGAATGACTCCTATTGAACTTCAGGAGTTAAAAACCCAACTGCAGGAATTGTTAGACATTGGCTTTATTCGTCCTAGTACTTCTCCTTGGGGTGCTCCTGTTCTATTTTTGAAGAAGAAAGATGGGAGTATGCAACTTTGTATTGATTATCGGGAGTTGAATCATGTCACCATCAAAAATAGGTACCCATTGCCACGTATTGATGACTTATTTGACCAGTTGCAAGGAGCCAAATTCTTTTCAAAGATTGATCTTCATTCCGGATATCACCAATTGAAGATTAGAACCGATGATATTCCAAAGACGGCTTTCAGAACTCGGTACGGGCATTATGAATTTCTAGTCATGTCTTTTGGATTGACTAATGCTCCTGCTGCCTTCATGGATATGATAAACCGAGTATTCAAGGAATAATTGGATCACTTTGTGGTCGTCTTTATTGATGACATCCTCATATATTCCAAAACCCGTGAAGATCATGAGCAACACTTGAGGCTAATACTCCAAAAGCTTCGTGAATATAAGCTTTATGCCAAGTTGTAGAAATGCGAGTTCTAGCTTGAGGAAGTAGCATTCCTTGGGCACGTGGTATCAAGTCATGGAATATCTGTTGACCCAGCAAAGATTGAAGCTATTCAAAGCTGGGAGCAACCTAAATAAGTGACCAAAGTACGTAGCTTTCTCGGTTTAGCTGGTTATTATCGGAGATTCATAGAAGGGTTTTCTCGAATCGCTACTCCATTAACTCAGCTGACTCGGAAAGATACAAAGTTCGGTTGGAGCGAGGAAAGTGAGAAGAGTTTTTAAGAACTCAAGAGGAGACTCATTTCAGCACCTGTCCTGACAATACCATCTGGTTCGGAGGGATTTGTCGTCTACAGTGATGCTTCGGGCAATGGGTTAGGTTGTGTTTTCATGAAACATGGAAAATTCATAGCCTATGCCTCACGATAACTCAAAGAATATGAGAGGAATTATCCTACTCATGATCTAGGCAGCTGTTGTCTTCGCACTAAAGATTTGGAGGCATTACTTGTATGGGGAGAAAGTGGAGATCTTTACGGATCATAAAAGCCTCAAATATTTCTTCACTCAAAAGGAACTCAACATGCGACAACGACGTTGGCTTGAACTGTTGAAAGATTATGATCATACCATCCAATACCATCATGGAAAAGCGAACGTGGTAGCTGACGCATTGAGTAGAAGATCATATGCGGGTACGAGTGCGATATTGTCAATACAAAGGCCCATTTTGTATGACTTGCAAAGGATGGAGATAGAGATAAAGACTCCAGGGACCCATGTGATGATGGTGAACATACGAGTAGAACCGACTTTAATTGATAAAGTTAAAGTTGCTCAAACTACAGACCTGGAGCTGATGCGTATGAGGAAGAAAGTGCAAGAAGGTGCTATGCCGGAAGCAAGAATCGATGATGAAGGAATACTTCGAGTCAACTCCAGACTTTGTGTTCCTAACGATCCTGAGTTAAATAATAAAATCATGATGGAGCGCATGTACACCATTTACAATCCATCTTGGGAGTACCAAAATGTATCGTGATCTTCGCCATACATTTTGGTGGAGCAATATGAAGAGAGAGATAGAGTTGTTTATCTCAAGGTGTCTAACTTGTCAACGAGTCGGCGGAGCATCAAGTACCAAAAGGTCAATTGCAACCACTTGAAATTCCGGAATGGAAGTGGGAGCACATTACCATGGATTTTGTTCTTGGTCTTCCCAAGGTTTCTCAAGGCATTGATGCAATTTGGGTCATTGTTGATAGATTGACCAAGTCTGCTCATTTCTTACCAATCTCGAAAACTTATACACTTGAACGTCTTGCTCGTATGTACATAAACGAGATTGTAAGACTGCATGGTATGCCAGTATCCATAGTTTCTGATCGTGACCCAAGATTTACTTCACGATTTTGGGTTAGTTTGCAAAAAGCTATGGGCACGGATTTACGATTTAGTTTGGCATATCATCCTCAGACGGACGGACAATCAGAGAAGACTATTCAAACTTTGGAAGATTTATTAAGACTCTGTGTCCTTGATTTCAAGGAAAGTTGGGACAAGTTCTTACCATTGGTGGAGTTTTCATACAACAACAGTTATCAAGCAAGTATTTGGCATGGCTCCATTCGAGGCGTTGTATGGAAGAAAGTGTCGTTCTCCAATTATCTTTGGGATGAGGTGGGTGAAACAACGTTGTTGGGACCGGGAGTTGATACGTATGACTACGGAAAAAGATTCAAACGATCCGACAACGTATAAAAACCTCACAAGATCGACAAAGAGTTATCTTGATCTTCATCGAAAGGACGTGGAATTCGATATAGGAGATCATGTGTTGTTACGTGTTGCTCCATGGAAAGGAGTTACGAGGTTTGGAAAGAGAGGAAAGCTCAATCCTCGATTCATTAGCCCATTTTTAATCCTCGATCGAGTAGAGACGTAGCCTATAGAATCGCTTTACCACCAAGTATGTCTCGTGTTCATAACGTTTTTCACATATCCATGTTACGTAAATATGTGAAAGATCTGAACCACATTATTGAGTTGGAACCGAATGAAATAGCGGAAGACTTAACGTATGAAGAGGTACCTGTTCAAATCTTGGATAGGAAGGAACATATTTTACGCTCCAAGGTTATACCTCAAGTCAAAGTTTTGTGGAGAAACCACGATGTTAAGGAAATGACCTGGGAGTTAGAATCTGAAATGAAATCAAGGTATCCTTACATCTTCGATATACCAGGTATGTACTCTAATTTTGAGGGTGAAATTTCATAAGAATGGGAGATTGTAAGACCCCAACTTTTTTGAATAAAGATGAATTTTCTATAAATATCATTTTTAAATATTAAGGTATGAATTTGAAATAATATTATAGTTGTGGGTAGTATTTATAAATTTTGCAAAGTACGCAAGTTGTTATATAATATTCAATTGGTGGGGAATATTCGTTTTAACGAGAAATATTCGATGCGGCAACACAATCATTAGTGGACCCCATGATAGAATTATTGTCGAATTGAGAAAACGACAAAAATATTTATTGAAAATAACGGCGAAGTTTTACTGCTTGATCTTTGTTGAACTACTCGGTAGTAAAAAGTAAAGATGTCTGGCGTGGTTGCATAGTAGCACACGATATTGATTATTAATGCTTACGTGAGAAGTCACTTAGTGGTGTTCAATTATTGTCGATATTTTATATATTATTAAATCAATAATTGAAATGACAGAGTTATTAATATTATAAATTGCAATATTAACGATGTCTAGAAGTTCTGCCAAGGAGAGGTTTGGTCACCTAATTGCGCGTCAATAGGGAGAAATCCTTATTGGAAAACCCCCTCTTTCCTGGGAACGACCTAGTCGATTAATATTGTGAATTGTAATAAAGATGATAAATGTTGTTAAAATTATTAAGGTGATTTTAATGAAGTTTTGCTTATTTTATGGACCCCTATTTACCCATTTTTAAAAATAATCGGTAGAAAATTATTTAAAGCTGGGGCCCACATGTGGGGGCCATATATGGGGCCCATATGTGTTGAAAAATAATTTTTAAAAATGGGGGTGGGAGAGAGATACGTATTGGGAAGGGGGTTATGTATATAAGGTTGCGTGTGGGTGTATATATATAATATAATATATATTGTTAGTGGGTTTTGGTGGAGAATGGTATTGTTAGTGGGTTTTGGTGGGGAATGGTATTGTTAGTGGTGTGTGGTGTGTGTTGGGTTTGTAGGGAACATTGGTTGTATATTATATATATATATATATTGTATTTATGATGATGGTGTACTGATATATATATATATATATATATATTGCGTTGAAAAAAAAGGTTCAGAAAAATTGAATTATTGAGTACTATGATTGTCATTATTATTATATATATTATATTTTATTTAAAAGATTTTGCTTTAAATATGGACCGTCAGATTAAAGTAAATCAATCTGGACCATTCATGAGTTAGTTACTATGCATTCCATTTTCCTATAAATAGAAGCTCATTCCTTCATTATTTTCTTACGAATTCACTGAACTCTAGAGAGAGAAACTATAGAGAGAGATTATAGAGAGAAAGAATAAAAGTATTCTACTACTTCACTACAATATTTCAGTTCTTCTTTATATGGTAAGGGATATTATTCTTTTATATTCAAGAAGAGAACTTCTGTTATTCCATTTCTTATTTATTCTGTTGGAATAACCTGTATACGTGGCTTACCCTATACTTGGTGAAATCCTTATGTTATTCCATTTTTTATGATTTTGTTGGAATAACTTGTATACGAGGCATACCCTATACATAACCTGTATATGCGGAATACCCTATACTTGGTGACATTCTTCTATTATTTTGTCTTTATTATTCCGTTGGAACATCCTGTCTGTGTTTTACACCAGACCTGGTTCCATCTTTATTATTCTGTCTTTATTATTCGGTTAGAACATCCTGCGCATGTGTTTTTACACCGACTGGTTCCGTCTTTAATATTCTCGCCTTTATTATTCTCGGCTGAATATCGTATGCGTGTGTTTTACACCGGACCGGTTCCATCTTTATTATTACGTTAGAATATCCTCGCTCAAAGTGTGTTTTACACCGACTGGTTCCGTTTTTATTATTATGTTGGAATAACTTTGTCTATCGGCAATCGCATGCATGGTGATTTCTGTTGTTATTCCATTCCTTATTATTCTCAGTTGGTTAAAATTTTGACTTCTATAGTCCATGAAATTAGTGGAATATCCTTGATATTTGCGCTTCATCCAGTATCTTTTCATGGAAATATTCTTCTGAGCATTCTTGAATTTTACTTTACAAAGAAGTATCATGTTGACAATTTGGACGTTATTAGTTCCCGAATAACTTAATTCTTGAACTTGTTTTTATTGAATTCTTATATCATTGTCATCATCCTCATGGTTATATTTTGTTTAAAGTCATCTATGGCCTGTAGAGCATGGAAGGACTTAGTATGATTATGACCAGAGATTATTCGGTGTAATCATGACTGTAATGTTACAATGATGTGGTAAAAGTCCTCACTGGCCCGTAGTGCATTGATGGACAGTTGTTGGCATGATCATGACCATTGATGAATACACAAATATCCTTGGCCGTAGTGCATGGAATTTATGGTCGTGACCCTAATGAATATTCTTGGCCGTAGTGCAAGGATGATGTGGATTATTTATTAAGCTGAATCCCAGCGATAAAAGTGATGAAAAACCTTTTAAAACATAAAAGATAGTAGATTTTATTCTCTACTTGACTCTTTTAATGGATTGCTTGTTCACTGCTGAGTTAAACTTGATGTCTATTGTATTTTATCAGTTTAACATTGTTGAGGACTAATGATAATTTATTCTGCATTATCTTAGTCATAATATTTCTTGCTGGGCTAGTTGAGCTCACCCTTTCTTTCACTGTTCTCTTCAGAAAATGAGAACGTAGCTGGGACGAGTCGGGGAACAGAGTAATGTTCTGGATGATAGTGTTAGCTAGTAGTCCTCACTATTCTGCTAAATAGTGTGACAATAAATGTATTGAGGACTTATTCTAAGAGTGAATATTATCTATAAGATAATATTTGTATTAAAACTCACAACATGTATTTTGTCGTACTTTACACGACTGTTGTATAATTAAGTTGTATTTGAATTTTGTACCATGTATTGGCGACTCAAGATGGGTGATGTATACCTATTTTGGGGGCGTCACATAATTCGTGGTCGTGATACTAAAGAATATCCTTGGCCTGTAGTGTAGGGATGATTCGACGATGTGGATTAATTATTGAGCTGAGTCTCAGCAATGAAATATTAATTCATGGATGTGGTAAAAGTCATCTTTGGCCGTAGTGCATAGATGGACTTGGTATGATTATGACCATGGATTATTCGGTATAATCATGACCGTAATTGAAAACACGAATATCTTTGTCCCGTAGTGCATGGATAATTCGCGGTCGTGATACTATTAAGTTGAGTCTCAGAATTATTGGTTTTACAGTTGTATATCTTTGGCCTGTAGTGCAATGATGAACTGTTGATTATTGGTTATACAGTTGGCTTGTAGTGCAAAAAGATGAATTATTAATGAATATCTTTGGCCGGATTGCAAAGATGAATTTAATGTTTTTAACGATAAAGGTATTCAAGGTATCCTTACCTCTTTATCATACCAGAATACGTCGTAAAATTTCGAGGGGCTTAAATTCCATAAGGAGGAGAGATCAGTGAGACCCAGATTTTATAAATAAAGATTTAAATTTCTCAAAATATTTTTTGAATATTAAGGTATGGATTTGAGATAATGTTATAGTTGGGGTAGTATTTGAAAATTTTGCAAAGTATGCAAGTTGTTATATAATATTCGATTGGTTCGGGGAATATTAAATGCGACGACCTGATCATTGGTGGACCCATTAATGGAAGAACTGTCGTAGTTAGAAAAGCGACAAAATATTTTATGAAAATAACGGCGGAGGTTTTACCGTTGATACTGTTGAACTACCCGGTAGTAAAAGTACAGTAATATGTGTGGTTGTATAGTAGCACACGGTATTGATTATTGAGGCTTATATGATAAGTCACTCAGTTATACTGCATTATTGCTACAGTAATTGCTGCATCATATCTCTCATATTATTGATTCAATTATTGTCACAGTATCATCTGCATTATATGTTATATTGTTAAATCAATAATTGAGACGATAAAGTTATTCATATTATTAAATTGCAATATTTACAATGTCTAGAAGTTCTATCAAGGAGAGGTTTGGTCACCTAATTGCGCGCCAATAGGAAGAAATTCTTATTGGAAAACCCCCTCTTTCCTGGGAACAACCTGGTTGATAAATATTGTGAGTTATGATGTTAATGATGGATAAGTTCGTGTTGATTAAAGATGAATTTGATAATTTCATTGTGTTGGAATTATTTGTGTTAAATATTTATTTCGATATTAATTGATGTCTGTAGGTAGTATTGTTCAATCAGGTATTCGGGACACTTTTTATGTCAGAGTTACTATTCACGAGTTACTATTCACCAAAATTACTATTCACTCTAGTATTGTTCACTAGAGTATTTGGGAAACTTTTTTTGTCGGAGTTACTATTCACAAGTTACTATTCACTATATTATTGTTCACTAGAGTATTTGGGACACTTTTTTTTGTCGGAGTTACTATTCGCAGTATGAAGCCAAGTTCGCTGAGTTGTCCCGGTTTGCGTCCCATTTGGTTGATAATGAGGAGAGAATGACGCGAATGTTTCTAAGAGGTTTGAAACCTGAGATACATCAATATCTTATCTCTCATAAACTTTGTTTGTATTCAGATGTTGTTAATAGGGCTCAGTTATTGGAGCGCGATAATGAGTTAAACTAACCAAAGGAGAGCAGCTGGCAAAATGATAATACCAGTGAGAACAGTCATCGAAGCGGTGACAACAAGCGTGGAGGGAATCAACATGCCAGAAATGGTAACCACTTCGGTGGTAATCATGGCCAAAACAATTAGAACGCATATTTCAAGAAGAGGAGATTCAACAATGATGGAAAGACGTCGTCAAAGATCGGCAAGACTGTCGTTAAGGAAGGAGAACGACCACCCATCATATGCTTCAAGTGTGGAGGAGAGGACACATCGGTCCCAACTGTATGCGATGCCATCCAAGGCATGTTACAACCGTGGAAGAGAAGGTCACTGGCCCAATTTTGTCGTGCAATCAAGACAAGTCCAAATTGGGATGGAGGCGTCAAAGGTCATCCCCGTAAAATTCAAAACCAGTGAGTCTGAGGAGAGCGTTTGTTGTGACCTCCCAGAAAGCAAGGAACCCGAACGAGGTCATCACGGGTAAGCTTATCATAAACTCTAGCCAAGTTTATACTTTATTCGATACTGGTTCTACCCACTCTTTTATTTCTCCTACTTGCGCTTAACGTTTAAATTTGACTCCGGAGAAATTAGACTTTGACTTATCTGTTGAAACTCCATTGGGAGAAACCTTCATTACATCCACGGTTTATAAGTCTTGTTTGGTTCAAATCGGTACCTTCACATTACCTGTCGATCTTATTTCATTGAAAATAATTGCATTTGACGTAATTCTAGGGATTGATTGGTTAACTACTCATCATGCAAAAATTGATTATTTTCGTAAGGTTGTTAGCTTTCATATTCCTAATAAACCTATTATACGAATTCAAGCAACCAAACCATTAAAATCAATCATTGTCATCTCAAGCCATAAAGCTATTCGTTTATTGAAAAACGGATGTCAAGCTTTCTTAGCTCATGTCACGGATCTAAACAAAAATACGTCAGTTTTGAATGATATTTCTATTGTTAATGAATTTTCGGACGTATTCCCTAAAGAACTTCCCTGGCCTTACCCTCGGAGCGTGAAATTGAATTTTGTATCGACCTTGAACCCTGCACAAAACCCATTTCCAAAGCCCCATATCGAATAGCTCTATTGAACTCCGGGAGTTAAAGATAAAAGCGTAGGAATTGTTAGACATTGGCTTTATTCGTCCTAGTACTTCTCCTTGGGGTGCTCTGTTACTATTCGTGAAGAAGAAAAAGATGGGAGTATGCGACTTTGTATTGATTATCGGGAGTTGAATCGTGTCACCATCAAAAATAAATACCCATTGCCACGTATTGATGACTGTTTGACCCGGTTGCAAGGCGCCAAATTCTTTTCAAAATTGATCTTCATTCTAGATATCACCAATTGAAGATTAGAACCAGATGATATTCCAAAGACGGCTTTTTTAAACTTCCTAGACGGGCATTATGAATTCTAGTCATGTCATTTGGATTGACTAATGCTCTACGCCTTCATGGATATGATGAACCGAGTATTCAAAGAATATTTGGATAACTTTGTGGTCGTCTTTATTGATGACATCCTCATATATTCCAAAACCCGTGAAGATCATGAAAGCAACACTTGAGTGATACTCTCAAAAGCTTCGTGAATATAAGCTTTATGCCATCTTTGAAGAAATGCGAGTTCGGCTTGAGAAGTAGCATTCCTTGGGCACGTGGTATCAAGTCATGGAATATCTATTGACCCAACAAAGATTGAAGCTATTCAAAGTCGGAGCAACCTAAATCGATGGTGAAAATCGTAGCTTTCTCGGTTTAGGCGGTTATTATCGGAGATTCGTGGAAGGATTTTCTCGAATCGCTACTCCACTAACTCGGTGACTCGGAAAGATAAAAAGTTCGATTGGAGCGAGGAATGTGAGAAGAGTTTTCAAGAAATTAAGAGGAGACTCATTTCAAAGACTGTTACGACAATACCATCAGTTTCTAAGGATTTGTCATCTACTGATGATGCTTGGGGCAAAGGGTTAGGATGTGTTCTCATGCAACATGGGAAAGTCATAGCCTATGCCTCACGATAACTCAAAGAATATGAGAGGAATTATCCTACTCATGATCTAGAGTTGGCAGCTGTTGTCTTCGTACTAAAGATTTGGAGGCATTACTTGTATGGGGAGAAAGTGGAGATCTTTACGGATCGTAAAAGCCTCAAATATTTCTTCACTCAAAAGGAAATCAACATACGACAACGACGTTGGCTTGAACTGTTAAAAGATTATGATCATACCATCCAATACCATCTTGGAAAAGCGAACGTGGTAGCTGACGCATTGAGTAGAAGATCATATGCGGGCACGAGTGTATTATTGTCAACGCAAAGGCCCATTTTGTATGACTTGCAAAGGATGGAGATAGAGATAAAGACTCCAGGGACCCACGTGATGATGGCAAATATACGAGTAGAACCGACTTTAATTGATAAAGTTAAAGATGCTCAAACTACAGACCTGGAGCTGATGCGTATGAGGAAGAAAGTTCAAGAAGGTGCTATGCCGGAAGCAAGAATCGATGATGAAGAATTTTCTATAAATATCATTTTTGATTATTATGGAGTAAATTTGATATAATGTTATAGTTGTGGGTAATAATTATAAATTTTGCAAAGTATGCAAGTTGTCATATTATATTCGATTGGTCAGGGAATATTCTTTTTGTCAGGAAATATCCGTACGACGGTACAATCATTGGTGGACCCCACAACGGAATTATTTTCGGATTGAGAAAACGACAAAAAATATTTTATTAAAAATAACGGCGAAAGTTTTACTGTTGATACTGTTGAACTACTCGGTAGTAAAAGTACCGTAATACGTGTGGTTGCATAGTAGCACACGGTATTGATTGTTGATGCTTATGTGAGAAGTCACTCAGTTTGATTCCATTATTGTTAGTTAATAATATGAATTATTATAGCAATAATGAAGTTTTGTTTTATTCGTATTATTAACGTAATAATACAGAAACATCTTTTTATATAAAACAAAATACTTTATTAAAGTTATTCTATAAATAGAATATATTATATTTTATTATGCATAGTGTTGCATAGTGTTTTGCATAGTGTTGCATAGTATTTGCATAGTAAAAATATTTTTATATAAATAGAATATATTATATTTTATTTAAAAGATTTTGCTTTAAATATGGATAAAATCGATTAAAATAAATCAATCTCTGACCGTTCATGAGTTAATTACTTATGCATTCCATTTTTCTATAAATAGAAGCTCATTCCTTCATTATTTTCTTACGAATTCACTGAACTCTAGAGAGAGAAACTATAGAGAGAAAGAAGGAAAAAATTCTGCTACTTAACTACTTCTTTATTTCAGTTCTTCTTTGAAATGGTAAGGGATATTATTCTTTTATATTCATGAAGAGAACTATTGTTATTCCATTTCTTATTATTCTGTTGGAATAACCTGTATACGCGGAATACCCTATACTTGGTGACATTCTTCTATTATTCTGTCTTTATTATTACATTCGAATAACTTTTGTATCATGCGGAATACCCTATACTTGGTGACATTCTTCTATTATTCATCTTTATTAGTGCATTGGAATATCCTATTCACGGTATTTTACACCGGACCAGTTCCATTTATAATTACGTCTTTAATATTACATTTAATATCACATGCATGCTTATCTGGGGACCTTGTTCCATTTATTATTACATTATTAATAGTGCAGTAGGAATATCCTCATGCATCTTTATCTGGGGACACAGTTCCATTTATTATTTCGTCTTTATTATTTTGTCGAATATCACATTCGTCTTATATCTGTGGATCTGGTTCCATCATTTATTATTTCGCATTTATTATTTTGTTGGAACATCCGTCCGATTGTGATTTTAAATCGACACGGTTCCGTTATTATTATTCTACGTTGGGATAACTTTTATACATCACAAAGCTGGCATGCATGGTGATATCTTTTGTTATTCCATTCGGTATTATACTCGATTGATTAAAATTTTGACTTATACTCCATGAAATTAATGGAATATCCTTGATATTTCATTGTTGCGTCCAATATTTTTTCATGGAAATATTCTTCTGAGCATTCTTGAATTTTACTCTACAAAGCAATATCATGTTGAAAATTTGGACGTTATTAGTTCCTGAATAACTTAATTCTTGAACTTGTTTTATTGAATTCTTATATCATTGTCATCATCCTCATGTTTATATTTTTTGAAAGTCATCTCGTGGCTGTAGAGCATGGATGGACTTGGTATGATTATGACCGAGGATTATTCGGTTGTAATCATGGCCGTAATGTTATAAATGATGTGGTAAAAGTCCTCATTGGCCCGTGTAGTACATTGATGGACGATTGTTGGCATGATCATGACCATTGATGAATACACAAATATCCTTGGCCCGTAGTGCATGGAATTTGTGGTCGTGACCACAATGAATATCCTTGGTAGTAGTCTTGAGAGATGATGTGGATTATTTATTAAGTCGAGTCTCGTGATAAAAGTGATGAAAAACTTTTTAAATCATAAAAGATAGTAGATTTTATTCACTACTTGACTCTTTTAATGGATTGCTTGATCCGCTGCAGTTAAACTTGACGTCTATTGTATTTTATCAGTTTAACATTGTTGAAGGCTAATGATAATTTATTTTGCATTATCTTAGGCATAATATTTCTTGCTGGGCTAGTTGAGCTCACCCTTTCTTTCACTGTTCTCTTCAGGAAATGAGAACGTAGCAGGGACGAGTCGGGGAACGGAGTGATGTTCTGGATTACAGTGTTAATTAGTAGTCCTCACTATTCTGTTAAATAGTGTGACAATAAATGTATTGAGGACTTATTCTGAGAGTGGATATTGTCTAGAAGGCAATATTTGTATTAAAACTCACAGCATGTATTTTGTCGTACTTTACACGACTATTGTATAATTAAGTTGTATTTGAATTTTGTACCATGTATTGGCGACTCAAGATGGGTGATGTATACCTAATTTTGGGGGCGTCACAATTGGTGATTACACGAATATTCTCGGCCCGTAGTGCATGGATAATTCAGCGATAAAATTGATGATAAACTTTTTAAATCATAGAAGATAATAGATATCATGTTCTACTTGACTCTTCTAATGGATTGCTTGTTCCGCTGCAGTTAAACTTGTTGTTTATTATCAGTTTAACACTGTTGAAATTAAAGCTAACGATAATTTATTCAGCATTATCTTAGTCATAATATTTTTTACCGGGCTAGTTGAGCTCACCCTTTTCCTTTCATTGTTCTCTTTAGGAAATAAGAACGTAGCCATGACTAGTCAGGGAACGGAGTGATGGTCCGTCCGAGATGGTGGCTATAGTAGTTCTCACTATTCTATGAAATAGTGTGATAATAATTGTAATAATGACCCCATTTGAGTTTGGATATTATCTAGAAGACAATATTCGTGTAAAAACTCTTAGTTACGCTTTTATCGTATTGTATAAAAGAAGTGTGAGACCCCATATTTTATGAATAAATATTTAATTTTTTTCTCAAAATAATTTTTTATATTATGATGTGGATTTGATATAATGTTATAGTTGTGAGTAGTATTTAAAATTTTTGCAAAGTATGCAAGTTGTTATATTATATTCGATTGGTCGGGAAATTTTCTTTTTGTCAGAAAATGTGACGCTCCCAAAATTAGGTATACATCACCCATCTTGAGTCGCCAAATACATGGTACAAAATTCAAATACAAACTAATAATACAACAAATGCGTGTAAAATACTGACGTAACATATCTTTGTGAGTTTAAATACAAATCATCTTTTAGACAATATCCATTCTCAATTGAGTCCTCCTAGACAGTATACAAACTCAAATTCAGTCCTCGTTACATTTATTATCACACTATTTAACAGAATAGTGAGGACTACTAATACTATCATCTGGACCATCACTCCATTCCCCGACTAGTCCTGGATACGTTCTCATTTCCTAAAGAGAACAGTGAAAGAAAGGGTGAGCTCAACTAGCCCAGTAAGAAATATTATGACTAAGATAATACAGAATAAATTATCAATAGTCTTCAACAATGTTAAACTGATAAAATACAATAGACAACCAGTTTAATTGCAGCGGAACAAGCAATCCATTAAAAGAGTCAAGTAGAGAATAAAGTCTACTATCTTTTATGATTTAAAAAGTTTTTCATCACTTTTATCGCTGAGACTTGTTTTAATAAAGAAACCACATCTTCTAATCATCCCTGTATTACGGGCCAAGGATATTCATTAAATCATCAATGGTCATGACTATACCGAAAAATCCCTGGTCATAAACATACCAAAAACTGTTCATCAATACATTACAGGCCACTGAGGACTTTTACCACACCACTTATAACATCACAGTTCATGATTATACCGAATGATCCATGGTCATAATCATACTAAGTCCATCTATGCATGTAAGCCAAAAATGACTTTCAACATAATATAAACATGAGGATGATGACAATGTTATAGGAATTCAATTAAACAAGTTCAAGAATTAATTTATCCAGGAACTAATAATATCCAAATTGTCAACATGATACTTCTTTGTAAAGTAAAAGTCAAGAATGCTCAGAAGAATATTTCCATGAAAAGATACTGGATGAAGCGCAAATATCAAGGATATTCCACTAATTTCATGGAGTATAGAAGTCAAAACTTTAACCAACTGAGTATAATAAAGAATATATGAAGCTATGATGGATTTTCACCCGCCATTCGGTAATCCACGATATCTGAGATCATTTCCACAATTTAATAAGGAATGAATACAAAGGATCATTCACCATGGATGTGACAATCCACATAGACAGGTTATTCCAACAGAATAATAAAGAATGGAATAACAGAAGGATTCATCATGCATGCGTTAGAGACCGCACAGACAGGTTATTCCCAACAAAATAATAAATGCGGAATAATAAATATGGAACCGTGTCGTAAAATTATAATCGGCGTGATATTCAAGCGTAATAATAAAAGACGAAATAATAAAATGGAACCAAGTCCGGCGTATAGTACAGATAGGATATTCCGACAGAAATATAAAGACGGAATAATAAAAGAATGTCACCAAGTATAGGGTATTCAGCATGATCAAAAGTTATTCCAATGTAATAAATAAGAATGGAATAAGATAAAGATTTCACCAAGTATAGGGTATGCCGCGTATACAGGTCATGTATAGGGTATGCCACTTTTACAGGTTATTCCAACAGAATAATAAAGAATGGAATAACTAAAGTTCTCTTCATGAATATAAAAGAATAATATCCCTTACCGTAAAAGAACTGGACATAAGAGTAGTGGAGTAGCAGAAAACTTTTCTTCTATCTCTCTATAGTCTCTTTCTATAGTTTCTCTCTCTAGAGTTCAATAAATTCGTAAGAAAATAATGAAGGAATGAACTTCTATTTATAGGAAAATGGAATGCATAGTAACTAATCCATAAACGGTCCAGATTGATTTACTTTAATCTGACGGTCCATATTTAAAGAAAAATCTTTTAAATAAATGATAATATATTCTATTTATATAAAAATATTTTTACTATGCAAACACTATACAACACTATGCATAATAAAATATAATATATTCTATTTATAGAATAACTTTAATAAAGTATTCTATTTTATATAAAAAGATGTTTCTGTTTTATTACGTTAATAATACGAATAAAACAAAACGTCATTATCGTTATAATAATTCATATTATTAATCAACAATAATTGAATCAAACTGAGTGACTTCTCACATAAATATCAATAATCAATACCGGGTGCTACTATGCAACAACGCGTATTACTGTACTTTTACTACCGAGTAGTTCAACAGTATCAACGGTAAAACTTCCGCCGTTATTTTCAATAAAGTATTTTTTGTCGTTTTCTCAATCCGACAATAATTTCGTTGTGGGGTCCACCAATGATTCTGCTGTCGTACGAATATTTTCTGTTTAAAACGAATATTCCCCGACCAATCAAATATTATATAACAACTTGCATACTTTGAAAAATTTATAATTATTATCCCCAACTATAACATTATATTAAATCCACACCATAATATAAAAAAAATATTTCGAGAAATTTAAATCTTTATTTATAAAATCTGGGGTCTCACAATCTCCCATCCTTATGAAATTTCGCCCTCAAAATTTATGTACGTACCTGGTATGACGAAGAGGTGATGATACCTTGAATACCTTTATCGTTGAAAACATTAAATTCATCTTTGCAATATGGCCAAAGATATTTATTAACAATTCATTTTTTTTTCACTACATGCCAACTGTATAACATATAATCAACAGTTCATCTTTGCACTACAGGCCAAAGATATACAACTGTAAAATCAATAATGCTGAGACTCAGCTTAATAGTATCACGACCACGAATTATCCATGCACTACTGGCCAAGGATATTCGTGTTTTCAATCTGATCGTGATTATACCGAATAATCCTTGGTCATAATCATACCAAGTCCATCAATGCACTACGGCCAAAGATGACTTTTACCACATCCATGAATTAATATTTCATTGCTGAGTCTCAGCTCAATAATTAATCCACATCGTCGAATCATCCCTGCACTACAGGCCAAGGATATTCTTTAGTATCCCGACCACGAATTATCCATGCACTACGTGCCAAAGATAATCATATTTTCAATTACGGTTATGATTATACCGAACAATTCCTGGTCATAATCATACCAAGTCCATCTATGCACGTAAGCCACAGATGACTTTCAACACAATATAAGCATGAGGATAATGATATAAAGAATCAATCAAATGAGATAAATGATAAATATTAAACATTTATAATATAATTTATCCAGGGTTCAAGAATATCCCAATATTATCAATCACTTAATAATCTCATAATCTAATATCATTAATATTATAATAATATTTCAATCACTTCTTAAACTTATAAACAATTTATTTCAATTGTTTACGCTTTACCATATAATGCATTTAATCATTCAAAATGTCATACTCATAAGATATCATCACCAATGATCAAATCTCTCATCAAAAAAAATATGCATATACTCTATATAGGATTTCCAAACCATAAAATCCTATTTTCTAACTTTGTTACTTCACATAACATATTTAACTCATATACTCGTAACTAAACCATTTTCATGAAAAATACCAAATCAGTCCCAAAAATATTTCTTTTATGGGATTTAGCATAATATAGTCTCATAATGAACATATATTTTCTCAGAATTTTTAAAATTCATTTACTATTTTTCAAAAATCAATTTCTAATTAATTCCTTAAGAAATTAGCTACCTCAAGTTTAACTTCAAAAATTTCTAAATCTTGGCAGAATCTTACACATGTTAACGTGAACTTCCAATTTAAATTTCATGGTCATCGGAGTTATAGAACTCCAGTTATAGCAATGATTCGTCGGAAAAACCTAAATATTGAATTGGTCATAACTTGCTCATTTTAAGTCAGAATGAGCTCATTTTTGGACACGATGTTTTTTATACCATATACTTTCATGTCCCAAAAGGCCTGAATTTTTCTCACTAATTAAGTGGCCGAAACAGCCCTTACAAAAACGTGGCAGCAACTTGTTCACAATTTTCAGTTTCCACCTCCTTTGCTAAAATCAGTCCATACGAAAATCTACAACACCTTTTTCAGTGATTACACTTGGATTAGTTAGGTAACTCATAGATCTAACTCTAGGACTTGACCGCACTCAAAAGTTCAAAATATAATAGGAGATATGGTCAATTGAATTTCATGTTACGTTTTTCACCAAAATCTGATTTTCAACTCACTGTGATTTCTAAGAAACTTTCATGTTTTCACATACTAACCAACATAACTCATCATAACACTTACTAATACCACGTATACCCATGATTTTCATTAGTCCAATGCTTTTATTATGACTTTCATCATAATCCACGTAACCAGATCCTTTTAGTTGATGAAATATTTGAGGGTTTTAGAAATGGGTTTTGTACTGGGGTCAATACAAAATTCGATTTCATGCTCTATGGGTAGTTTAAGAAGTCTTCAAGAATACGCCAGGAAATTTATTAATAATAGAAATATCATTCAAAACTGTGACTCTCATCCAAAACTTGGATAATACGTCACATTAATCCCAACTGTGACTTCTATTCCTTAACCTAGATAGAACCTCACAATGATACCTATCAACTCGCCATCTTCTTTCACGATGTCGCCTACAGAAAGTATGGCCTCGGTGCATTCCACACAAGGAAGTCAACAATGAAAGGTTCGGGGATCTTTACTTATAGCTTGATATGACAATGATTGACTTTAGTGGTTTGGTTACTTGAATTCGCACAACAGGTTGGTTATGAATATAAAAGCAAACAACCTTACGAAAAGCATGATGAGTAGTTAACCAATTGATTCCTAAAACCACATAAAAGGCCAGTATTTTCAAAAAAAATAAGATCGACAAGTAACGTGAAAGTGTTTATTTGAATCAAACAAGATTTAAAAACAGTAGAGGTAACAAAGACTCCTACTAACAAAGTTTCAACCAATAAGTCAAAGTCTAACTTCTTCGGAGTCAAATTTAAACGTTGAACGCAAGCAAGAGAGATAAAATAATGGGTAGAACCGGTATCTTGTAAGGTATAGACATCGCAATTTATAATTAACTAACCCATGCTAACTTCGTCCGGGTTACCCGCTTTTTGAGAAATCACGAAAAATGCTCTCCCTTACACTACCGATTTTGACTTTTCTAGAACGGTCTTTGGTGCCTCCATTCTAGCTGAACTTGTCTTCGGTGAATGACAAAATCGGGCTAAGTGACCTTCTTTTCCATAATTATAACATGCTTTGGACGGCATCGTGCAGTTTGGACTGATATGTCCCTCCCCTCCGCAATTGAAACATATGGTAGGTGGTCGTTCTCCTCCCTTAACAACGGGTGCTGGTGCTGACGTCTTTCCATCATTGTTGAATTTCCTCTTCTTGAAATTTCCATTCTTAATATCTTGGCCATGGTTACCACCGAAATGGTTACCATTCTTGGCATGATAATTTCCCCCACGATGGTTATCGTTGTTCCGATGGCCGTTGCCACCGGTACAATTATTATTGTGTTATTGGTCGTTACCTTTTGGTTGTGTTGACTCATTATCGCGCTCCAATAACTGAGCCCTATTCATAATATCTGAATACAAATAAAGTTTATGAGAAATTAGGTATTGACGTATATCGGGTTTCAAACCTCTTAAAAACATTCGCGTCATTCGCTCCTCATTATCGACCAAATGGGATGCTGGCCAGAGACAACTCGGCAAACTTAGCCTCGTATCTTGTGACACGGTCATATTATTTTGCTCCAAACTGATAAACTCCACCTCCTCTTCGTGTGACGAATACTTTCGGAAAGTACTTGTCGTTGAAACGACTCTTGGAACTTCTCCCAAGACATCTTGAGTGTGTCAATCTGGGTACATTTTACAGATTCCCACCAGTAATCTGTCTCTTCACGCAACATAAAGGTGGCAAATGGAACCTTTTGCTCCTCTGAGCATCCCAAGACATCAAATATCTTGGTGATCTGCTTTAACCACGTCTTCGCCTTAAGTGGTTCTAGCTTTCCCAAAAACTCCGATGGTCCCAGCTCCTTGAATCGCTTAATTAGCGGTGGCCCAATAGTGGGTTGCCATTATTTTCACTTTTTGTATGAATAGGGCCGCCGCCACTTTGATGTTGCATGAATTCTAAAAAGCTCCTAAACGTACCGTCGTTCGTCATTTGATCAGTGTTGTTGTTTACAGGAGGATTATCGCCATCCTGTCGCACATTATCCTGATTATTGATCTGTGGAGACTCAACGGTCTCCTGTGCTCCATTGCTTATCTCAACATTTTCGGATGCCATTTTCAAATACTGCCATAAAACAAGGGTTAATTAACATGTCACATATTATCCCTATACATTGACCGACCAATTAAATACCAAATAAACTTAGGTAGGTCATACTAGCGAAGGAATTTCCCGTCTCTCCCCTCCTAGTTCTTATCTCACATCTTAGCCAGGGATCATATCCCTAAGCTTTGATACCAACTGTGACGCCCCCAAAATTAGGTATACATCACCCATCTTGAGTCGCCAAATACATGGTACAAAATTCAAATACAAACTAATAATACAGCAGTCGTGTAAAATACGACAGAAAATATGATGTGAGTTTAAATACAAATACTGTCTTCTAGACAATATCCATTCTCAATTGAGTCCTCCTAGACAGTATACAAACTCAAATTCAGTTCTCGTTACATTTATTATCACACTATTTAACAGAATAGTGATGACTACTAATACTATCATCTGGACCGTCACTCCATTCCCCGACTAGTCCTGGCTACATTCTCATTTCCTGAAGAGAATAGTGAAAGAAAGGGTGAGCTCAACTAGCCCAGTAAGAAATATTATGACTAAGATAATACAGAATAAATTATCAATAGTCTTCAACAATGTTAAACTGATAAAATACAATAGACAACCAGTTTAATTGCAGCGGAACAAGCAATCCATTAAAAGAGTCAAGTAGAGAATAAAGTCTACTATCTTTTATGATTTAAAAAGTTTTTCATCACTTTTATCACTTGAGACTCAAACTTAATAAAGAAAACCACATCTTCTAATCATCCCCTCATTACACGCCAAGGATATTCATTAAATCATCAATGGTCATAACTATACCGAAAAATCCCTGGTCATAATCATACCAAAAACTGTCCATCAATGCATTACAGGCCACTGAGGACTTTTACCACACCACTTATAACATCACAGTTCATGATTATACCGAATGATCCCTGGTCATAATCATACTAAGTCCATCTATGCACGTAAGCCAAAGATGACTTTCAACATAATATAAACATGAGGATGATAACAATGTTATAGGAATTCAATTAAACAAGTTCAAGAATTAATTTATCCAGGAACTAATAATATCCAAATTGTCAACATGATACTTCTTTGTAAAGTAAAAGTCAAGAATGCTCAGAAGAATATTTCCATGAAAAGATCTTTGGATGAAGCGCAAATATCAAGGATATTCCACTAATTTCATGGAGTATAAAAGTCAAAACTTTAACCAATTTGAGTATAATAAAGAATATATGAAATCGCAATGGATTTTCACCGCCATGCAGAATCCACGATATCTGCATCATTTCCACAATTTAATAAGGAATGAATACAAAGGATCATTCACCATGCATGTATAGCAATCCACATAAACAAAGTTATTCCAATGTAATAATAAAGAATGGAATAATAGAAGGATTCACCATGCATGCGATAGAGACCGCACAGACAGGTTATTCCCAACAGAATAATAAATGCGGAATAATAAATATGGAACCAGGTCAGGTGAAATTCACACCGACAGGATATTCCGACAGAATCGTAAATACAGAATAATAAATGATGGAACCAGGTCAGGTGAAATTCACACCGACAGGATATTCCGACAGAATAATAAATGACGGAATAATAAAATGGAACCCGTGTCCTAAAGATAAAGACATGTGACGAGATATTAAAGATGAAATATAAAGGCAGAATAATAAAATGGAACCAGTCCGTATAGATATATAGACGTGGATATTCCAACGAAAAATATAAAGACGAATAATAAAAGAATGTCACCAAGTATAGGGTATTCAGCGTATCTGAGTTATTCCAATGTAAATAAATAAGAATGGAATAACATAAGGATTTCACCAAGTATAGGGTATACCGGCGATATGGTCGTATGTATAGGGTATACCACTTTTACAAAGTTATTCGATAGAATAATAAAGAATGGAATAACGTGAAGTTCTCTTTATGAATATAAAGAATAATATCCCTTCACCGTAAAAGAATGGATATAAGAGTAGTGAAGTAAGAGAAAACTTTTCCTCTATCTCTACTATAGTTTCTCTCTCAGTGTTAAATGAATTCAAAAAAATAATGAAGGAATGAACTTCTATTTATAGGAAAATGGAATGCATAGTAACTAATCCATAAGCGGTCCAGATTGATTTACTTTAATCGACGGTCCATATTTAAAGATAAATCTTTTAAATAAAATATAATATATTCTATTTATATAAAAGATTTTTACTATGCAAACACTTATCTGAAAACACTATGCAACACTATGCATAATAAAATATAATATATTATATTTATAGAATAACTTTAATAAAGTATTACATTTTATATAAAAAAAGATATTTACGCTTTTATTACGTTAATAATACTGAATAAAACAAAACGTCATTATCGTTATAATAATTCATATTATTAATCAACAATAATTGAATCAATCGAGTGACTTTCATAAATATCAATAATCAATACGGAGCTTCTTCTACGCAACAACGTATTCTTGTACTTTTACTACCGAGTAGTTCAACAAAGATCAACGGTAAAACTTCCCGCCATTATTTTAAATAAAATATTTTTATCGCTTTCTCAATCCGATAATAATTCCGTTGTGGGGTCCACTAATGATTGTCTTGTCGCATTTAATATTTTCTCATTTAAAACGAATATTCCCCGACCAATCGAATATTATATACCAACTTGCATAGTTTGCAAAATTTATAATTATTACCCCCAACTATAACATTATATTAAATCCACACCATAATATAAAAAAAATATTTCGAGAAATTTAAATATTTATTTATAAAATCTGGGGTCTCACAGGAAATATCTGTATGACGATACAATCATTGGTGGACCCCATACGAAATTATTGGCTGATTGAGAAAACGACAAAAATATTTTATTAAAAATAATTCTGCGAAAGTTTTACTGGTTGATACTATTGAACTACTCAAGAGTAAAAAACGACGTAATAATATGTGGTTGCATAAGAGCATTTTACCAAGATTGATTATTAATGCTTATATGATAAGTCACTCAGCTTTGTTTTATTAGTACTATTAATGTAATAAAATGAAAAGCTTTTTATATATAACGAAATACTTTATTAAAGTTATTCTATAAATAGAATATATTATATTCTATTATGAATAGTGTTTTGCATAATAAAATCTTTTTATATAAAATAGAATACTTTATTAAAGTTATTCTATAAATAGAATATATTATATTTTATTATGCATGGTTTTTGTATAGTAAAAATCTTTTTATATAAAATAGAATATATTATATTTTATTTAAAAGATTTTGCTTTAAATATGGATCGTCCGATTCAAGTAAATCAATCTGGACCATTCATGGGTTGGTTACTATTCTTTCCATTCTTCTATAAATAGAAGCTCATTCCTTCATTATTTCTTAAGAATTCATTGAAACTCTAGAGAGAGAAACTATAGAGAGAAAGAAGAAAATTATTTTGTTACTTCACTACTTCTTTATTCAGTTCTTCTTTATACGGTAAGGGGTGTTATTCTTTTTTATTCATGAAGAGAACTGTTGTTATTCCATTTCTTATTATTATGTTGGAATAACTCAGATACGCTATGATCTACCTCATACTTGGTGACATTCTTCATTATTCTATCATTAATATTCATTGGAATATCCTGTCTCATGTGTTTTTACAGGACACGGTTCCGCTTTTTATTATTATTCGGAATATCCTCGTCATGTTTTTGCAATCTGACCGGTTCCGCTTTATTATTATTATTCTGGCTGAATATCCTCATGCGTGTGTTTTACACCGGACCTGGTTCCATTACTTATTATTCTGTTGGAATAACCTGTCTATGCAAAGTACTGTATGCATAGTGATTTTTGTTGTTATTCCATTACTTTTTATTCTGTTGGAACATCCTGTCGGTGTAAATTTCACCTGACCTGGTTCCGTTATTATTATTCTGTTGGAATAACCTGTCTATGCGAAGTACCGCATGTATGGTGATTTCTTTTGTTATTCCATTCGTTATTATACTCAGTTGGTTAAAATTTTGACTTCTATACCCCATGAAATTAGTGGAATATTCTTGATATTTGCGTTTCATCCAGTATCTTTTCATGGAAATATTCTTCTGAGCATTCTTGAATTTTACTCAGCAAAGCAGTATCATGTTGACCTCATTTCTCACAAACTTTGTTTATATTCAGATGTTGTGAATAGGGCACAGTTATTGGAGCGCGACAATGAGTCAGCATAACCAAATGGCAACGACCAACAACACGATAATAATCATCATACGGGTAGGGCGAATTCATCCATCTAACAATGATAACCATCGTGGTGGAAATTATCATGCGAGAATGGTAACCACTTGGTGGTAATCATGGCCAAGATAATAGAAGTGGAAATTTCAAGAAGAGGAGGTTCAATAATGATGGAAAGACAAAGAAGGCAGACAGACCGTTTCAAAGAAAGAAGAACGACCACCAGTCGTATGTTTAAAATGCGACGGGAGGGACACATCAAATCCAAAACTGCATGCTGTGACAATCCAAAGCGTGTTTTAATTACGGAAGAGAAGGTCATTTAGCTCGATTTTGTCGTATGGTGAAGTCAGTGATGCCAAAGGATGTCCCAGACAAGTCAAAGTCGGTAGTTTAAGTGAGAGCATTTTTTTTCCCATGACGAGGAACCTGAATAAAATTATTACGGGTGAGTTAATCATAAGCTCTCTAAGTCTCTGCATGCAGTGTAGATACGGTTCTACTCACTCTTTTATTTCACCTAGTTGTGTTCAATGTTTGAAGTTAACTCCGGAGAAGTTAGACTTTGATATATCTGTTTAAACTTAGTTGGGAGAAACCTTCGTTACCTCCACTATTTATAAATCTTGTTCAAATCAACACTTTCACGTTACTTGTCAATCGTATCTCTTTGAAAATACTTGCCTTTGATGTGATTTTAGGAATCGATTGGTTAACTACTCGTCATGTTTTTTTTTGTAAGGTTGTTAGCTTTCATACTCCTAACCAACCTGTTATGCGAATTCAAAGTTACCAAACCACTAAAGTCAATCATTGTTATATCAAGCCATAAGTAAAGAGCCCCGATCCTTTCATTGTTGACTTCCTTGTATGGAATGCACCGAAGACAGACTTTCTGTAGGCGACGTTGTGAATGACGATGGAAAGTTGATATGTATCAATGTGACGTGTTATCCAAGTCTTGGATGAGAGTCACATTTTTGAATGATATTTCTATTGTTAGTAAATTTTCTGACGTATTCTTGAGGACTTCTTAACCTACTCCTAGAGCGTGAAATTGAATTTTGTATTGACCTCAGTACAAAACCCATTTCTTAAACCCTCAAATATTTCTTTACTTAAAACGAACGCCAAAGACGTTGACTCGAGCTGTTGAAGATTACGATCGTACAATTCAATACCATCGTGAGAAAACGAACGTGATAGCTGACGTGTTGAGTAGAAGATCGTATGCATTTACGAGTGCCAATATACGAACCCTTGTGAAGATAACGAATATACGATTAGAATCGACTTTAATCGATAAAGTTAAAGCTGCACAAGCTACACACCTGGAGATGATGAAAGTGAAGAAGAAGGTTCAAGAAGGCGTTATTCTAGAAGCAATAATCAACGAAGAGAGGAAATCTCAACCCTCGATTTAATTGGCCCATTTGAAATCCTCGATTAAGTAGGAGCTGTGGCTTATAAACTCGTTTTACCGCCAAGTATGTTGCGTGTTCATAATGTTTTTAACGTATCGATGTTACATAAATATGTGGACGACCCAAACCACATTATTAATTTAGAACCGTACGAGATAGCGGATGATTTAACGTTTGAGGAGATACGTGTTAAAATCTTGGATAAGAAGAATCGTATTCAACACTTAAGGGTTATACATCAAGATTTAGAATCTGAAATAAAGTCAAGGTATCCTCACCTGTTCGGCATACCAGGTACGTACGTAAATTTCGAGGGCCCAGATTTTATGAATAAATATTTAATTTTTTCTCGAAATAATTTTTTATATTATGATGTGGATTTGATATAATGTTATAGTTGTGGATAGTATTTATAAATTTTTGCAAAGTATGCAAGTTGTCATATTATATTCAATTGGTCGGGAAATTTTTTTTTTTGACAGGAAATATCCGTACGACGATACAATCATTGGTGGACCCCACAACAGAATTATTGTCAGATTGAGAAAACGACAAAAATATTTTATTGAAAATAACGGTGGAAGTTTTACTGGTTGATCTTTGTTGAACTACTTTCATTAGTAAAATGTCTAATGTCTGGCGTTAGTTACATAGTAGCACCGGTATTGATTATTAATGCTTATATGATAAGTCACTCGGTTTTGTTTTATTAGTATTATTAATGAAATAAAACAGAAAAGATTTTTATATAAAACAGAATACTTTATTAAAATTATTCTATAAATAGAATATATTATATTCTATTATGCATAGTGTTTTATATAGTGAAATCTTTTTATATAAAATAGAATACTTTATTAAAGTTATTCTATAAATAGAATATATTATATTTTATTATGCATAGTGTTTGTATAGTGTTTGCATAGTAAAAATCTTTTTATATAAAATAGAATATATTTTATTTTATTTAAAAGATTTTGCTTTAAATATGGACCATCCAATTAAAGTAAATCAATCTGGACCGTTAAATGGGTTGAGTTCTTATCCATTCCATTCTTACTATAAATAGAAGCTCATTCCTTCATTATTTCTTACTTAATTCATTGAAACTCTAGAGAGAGAAACTATAGAGAGAAAGAAAAAAAGTATTTTGCTATTTCACTACTTCTTTATTCAGTTCTTCTTTATACGGTAAGGGGTATTATTCTTTCTTATTCATGAAGAGAACTATTGTTATTCCATTTCTTATTAGTATGTTGGAATAACTTTTGTATCTGCCATCTACCCTATACTTAGTGACATTCTTCTATTATTACATCTTTAATATTACATTGGAATATCCCATCAGCGTATGTTTTTACACCTACTTTGTTTAAATCTTTATTATTATTACATTGGAATATCACTCGTATGTGTGTTTTACAATTTTACTTCGGTTCCATTACTTATTATTACATTGGAATAACTTTGTCTGTCTTAATACCGCATGCATGGTGATTTCTGTTGTTATTCCATTACTTTTTATTCTGTTGGAACATCCTGTCGGTGTGAATTTCATCTGACCTGGTTCCGTTATTATTATTCTGTTGGAATAACCTATCTATGTGAAGTACCGCATGTATGGTGATTTCTTTTGTTATTCCATTCTTTATTATACTCAGTTGGTTAAAATTTTAACTTCTATACTCTATGAAATTAGTGGAATATCCTTGATATTTGCGCTTCATCCAGTATCTTTTCATGGAAATATTCTTCTGATGAAATTTTTTTTAAATCATAAAAGATAGTAGATTTTATTCTCTACTTGACTCTTTTAATGGATTGTATATTCCGCTGCAGTTAAACTTGATGTCTATTGTATTTTATCAGTTTAACACTGTTGAAGGCTAAAGATAATTTATTCTGCATTATTTTAGTCATAATATTTCTTACTAGGCTAGTTGAGCTCACTCTTTCTTTCACCGTTCTCTTCAAGAAATGAGAACGTAGCTGGGACGAGTCGGGGAACAGAGTGATAGTCCTAGATGGTATATTAGTAGTCCTCACTATTCTGTTAAATAGCGTGACAATAAATTTAATGAGGACTTATTCTGAGAGTGGATATTATCTGAATACGATATTTGTATTAAAACTCACGACTTTCTTGTTGTATATTAAAGATTGTATCGTATTACATACCATGTATTTGGCGACTCGAAATAGGTGATGTATACCTATTTTGGGGCGTCACATTTTATGGAAATTAAAATTTTACTTTTTAATTACAAAAATTATATTTGAATATATATCACGTAAATTTTAATATTTGAGAAATTTAATTAGCAAAAATTGTATGACTTTATTTTCCTATAAAATGGATATTTATTATTTTTAATATTTATGTTATTTATTGCATAAGTTTATAATTTAATTAATTATATCAACTTAAGTACAAATTATAATATTTAAATATATATTTTGAAGGGTGTATTAGACATTATATTAAAAATAATTTTGAATATTAGTTGGTCAACTACACTAAGGGGGTGTTTGATAAAAATTTAATGAATCAATCAATCAATTTAAATGAATCTAATCAATCGAATGAGTTGAATCAATCAATTAAAAAAAGCTGTTTGATAATTGACATATACGAAACATCCGAATGACAAAATTTTATTATTTTATCCCTCTGAAAAAATTCAAAATTATTGTAAATTTATTTAATATTACTTAATATCATAATTAATATTTTTTAATTTTTTAATTTTTTAATTTTTTTAATTTTTTTTACTTCATTCAGCTCCTCATTCAATATTCACTAAAAAATCGACTTAACCATTCAAATTTCGTCCATCTTACCGATTCAAATTTCGCATCAAAAATAAACGCACTAACTGATTCATTCATTCAGATTCAGCTCCATTCAACTCTAAACAAACAGCCCCTAAGTATAATGAATATTACATATTGTAGGCTAGAGGGGTATTGACAGTTACTTAAAAAACTAGAGGGGTGATAAATATTATTATGATTATCTAATCTACAGGGGGTGTCTGTATATTTTACTCTAAAATCTAATGCTCTTTTCTTTTCTTTTTTTTGTTTTTATCTCATTCTCTCTCTCTCTCCCTTGGTGTAATTTTCTTCCCAATTTCTCTACACATTTCAACCAAAATTAGTCAGTAATTAATTCAATTGGTTCTTAATACCCACAAAAAAATCACGACTAAAAAAATCCTTCCACTTTATATATACAAGTTAGCACGGGTTAGTTTTCTATTTCGTAAATTTGAACATCATATCTTAATAATCAAGTGTAGAAAACAGAACATCAAACAAGTAAACTCCGACAAATTTAAGCACAAATTAAAAACAACTATGCGAAGTTGACACAATTGAATATTCATTTCATCCTCATAACGTACTCTCATTATAGCAATCAGTCTCAGTAGACTACACCCATATTCAATTTAATGAGCAAGGTTAAAACACCAACATCTCACAATTTTACTTGAAGAACAGAAAGAGATGAAGTTACTCTATCTTTTAAGGGGGCTTAAATTCCCTCCAGTTCAATAGTGGACCGGTGGATCACCAATGAAAAGGAAATTGCCCAATTGAACATTTGAAAATAGATAAATTATCAGTGTCATAAATTAATAATTTACTAAAGATATATAGAATCCAAGTACTATATATATCACAACAAAAATTTATTAATTTTACAATCAATAGAATGTAACCCTCCTAGCTAATGGGATGTCTTCTAGTAAATGCCTTCTTCAAATCTGGCCAGGCCTATAGTAATTATCAGCCACCTGCAATGCATAATTAATAGAATTAATACCACATGATATATTGAATTAGTAATAATTAGGTCAGGAAAACCACAAATTGGAGAAAGCAAATAATAGTATTAAAATATCACTGTCTCCGTTCTTAAAAAAGGGTCCATTTGCAAACTTTAAGGATATACTAATCTTTCATATTTATCCCTAAATATAAGGGTGTTAGTTTAGTACTAGTGATTACATGGTAATAAAATTGTGTTTTCATACTTGAGAACATAATGTCCTTTTTTAATGCAAATAGGAATCTTAGAGATATAGAGAGAGTATATGAGAAACCAATCAATCAAATTCAAAGAGATGTTCAGGAGGGAAAATGGGTAACTTTAAAAGAGATATTTTTGTCAATTTCCTATTAATTAACTCCAGTAAATGGTTCACCAATTCAACATTATCATAGGTAACAATAAAAATCAATTAAATTAAATTCTATCCAAAGAGATACATAAGTCTGTTACTAATAAACAACAACTAAAGCATCAAAACTCAACCTCTATGCAAGAAATTATTAAACTGGTATTGATAGACAACAAAGTTGCTGATGAATTGTCTACCATTCTGAACACTAAAGTGCATGCCAATGCCAAAGTCCAAAAAGAAGATCGTCCAGTACTCAGATCCTATCTAAAGACAAAAGTCTATTGTTTAAATTTGAATCTTAAGTTCCTAGCACTAAACCTAAAATTCTACATGTATGGGATGCACCCTGCAGTCTCTAACACAAATGAATATATCACATATAAATGAATAATTAAGAAATTAGCATTGTACCTCAGAAGGAGAATAAGTGGCTAACACAGCTTGGGGTATAACAGATAATAAATGTTTGTACCATTGGAGATCTCGTTTTGGCACATTCAACCGGAATTTGGTAGATATAGGTGAATTCCTTATCTGAGAAGTTGTTTTTAGTAATGCACGAAGAAGAATAAGAATTAATTCTACTTTGATGCTCCATTAAAACAGTCGGCGAAAGCAAACTTTGTCCAATAAAATTGTTCATATTCTCCTTTTAACATTAAGATTTGTCTATGCGACTCAATCACCAAAAGTGGGTCTAATCCTTCACAGAAATGAGGTCACACACAAAACTTGCGGCTTGAGTCGCCAGGGTACAGCTCCGGTATCTCTACAATCCTGTTTTGTATATGTATTCAAATTACACCTAAAAATACTATATTTTGTAAAAATTAAATTTCAATTTGAATAAATACTATAAAATGTCTGTGTAGAACTACTCATAGGATAATATTGAATAAGATAACAATGCACATAATATCATTAATTATATAGTAACATGGCAGGTACTTATCTGAGTTTTAGTAACCAGATCAAGCACCGAAGTGACACCTCTTAAGGTAACTAGATTCTGATGGCTCAACTTTAAACCGAGATGGGTTTTAAATATTTCTCGCCACGCTAATTAAATATTCATCAAAATCTAGGCAATTTTGAGGAATTTAAAATCGATGATTTTGAGGAATGCTAACAGTTGATGGAGTAATTGATTATGAACACAAGAATTTAAGTGGAAATCTAATTAAAAAAAAAAACATGAGGAGAGATAAGAAATCCACTAAAATACTATGAAAAGTATTAATTGTTTATTTGTGTCATATGTTCTTCTTGTTGTTGATATAATTATAGAAGCCATGTCCACCTGAATCTAATTAGGAGTAGAGTTTATAACGACAATTAATGATTGATCGCTTCCTTTCCAAGTTAAATCTCCTTATCACATCAAATAAATATAATTTTATTTTAATAAGCTCACGATTTGAGCAAACTATATATCACAATAAATATATATGGGCCAATACCAAATTCGAACCATTTAAATAAATTAAATTACTACACCTTAACTAAACCTAAATAATTACATCTCAACAATTAAATATTGTAGATTAAAAAAATAATGACTGTTACTTAAACACGGAAAGAATAGTGAGTGACTGTATTTTATTATTCTAGTACTTGCAAACTAGTAATTTTTTCAAAGTTCAAAGCTAGCATATGAAAAACGTTTCTTCTAATTATTGCTACGTGCCGATGGAATGAATAAATCAATGACAAAAAGTTCAAAAAAGAACATGGAAAATGTTTCCACCACTAGAGTCAATATGGGGCCGTCCCTATATTTATGAGTATAAATAAGTTCTCATTTTCGTATTAAAAATATTATACATTTGTTTTACTGATTATTTATTATTTTTTGGTAATTTTCCTCTAATTTTTGCCAACTGCCATGGAATAAATTAATGAGAAAGTCTCGTACGCTATTTTTGGAATGGAACAGACTTTGGTACTACTCGACACTGTTCAATAATAAAAGAGTTTCATCCTGATTTTTCGTGATTAATTTGTAAAAATCAGAACTTTAAAAATTATGTGTTCGATGAAAATTTTCAAAAATAGAAAAAGATATAATATACTAAGATATTTTAAATAATTATAATAATTTATGATTGTATTAACTAAAATTAAATTAATTTATACCAATTATGAATTTAAACTAATTGATTTTAAATGTCTCATATGGAACATAGGAGTACAAATGTTGGTAAATAATAAATGCAACAATTTATTTCAACCCCAAGCACAAATTACCAAAAAATAGAATACTCCTTCCGTCCCCATAATATATGATGTTTTAGATAATTTTATTTTTAAAATTATTTGATATTTTATATAATTTAGGAGAATTAACAATAAATTTTCAAAATTACCTCTCATAGAAAAATATTACATATAAGAGAGAGTATGAGATAAATATATGGTAAATTAAGAATATTATAGATAATTACTATTATATTTAATGTTATATAATTATTTTCTTAATCATTATATATCATTTTAAAATATAATATATTATGGGATGGAGGAAATAATTTATTACTCACTTCTTAAGACTTTATCCAGTGTTTGTTTTTTGGGGGTAATTATAGTGAAATACAAAAGTAATAACTCCGTGTTAACCAACTACTCCATCCATTTCTATATGTAAGATTTTTTAGGCTTTTTTTTATATTTCTAATTATTTATCGTAGTTATCTAGGAGAATTAATCACTTTTTTTCTCAAATTGCCCCTTATTAAATTGAGAGTGGAGAGAGAGAGAGAGAGAGGAGTTTAAAAATCTGATAATTAAGGTGTTTTATGGGGAGAAAGAAAGGGGAAAAAAGAGTAAATATGACTATTGAGTTTTTTTAGGAGTAAGTTATAGAAAATTGTTAATCTATTATTGAAGAGAGAGTATGAGATAATGAGATAAGTGAGATGAAGGGTATTATAGACAATTCATAATATAATTAATGCTTTTCAATCATTTTCTTAGTTATTGTACCCATGTCTAAAACGACTTACATATAGGAATGGAGGGAGTACTATATTGGGCTACTGCCTCACAACCAAAAAAGATGGTCAAAAATTAAAAGGTACTTAATATACAATATTTAGAAAGTAATTATACTATTAGTACATTTATAAAATAATTATAAAAATAACGCAATTCACATTAATAAGAAAACCTAAAATCAAGGAAAAATAACTGTCATAATTAATAATTCAAATTCAAATATCTGGGATCTAACAACAAAAATAAATTCAAATTCAAATCTCCATCTCCTCTCATGTGAGTCATCTCTCCTCCATCTTCTCGTAACATCTTTTGAAAGTAGTATGCACACAAGTCAATCATGTTTGATGATAAAGCATATACTTTGTAATAATCTTATTCATTTAATAATAAAAAGTATTAATTTATTAAAGGCTTTTAATTATCTACATGATGTTGTTTTATAATATGTGATAAACCCATAGTTTTAAACAATGCTTTTAGAATAATGATGATGATCATTCTAATGAGATCTAAATTCTTAAAAAGCTTAAACCTAATAGTTCCCAATCGTTGGATTACTAAATTGGAGATTAGTGAATCTAGATAGATTGGTACATATGTTGCTTGCTCATTGGATAAGGATGATTGATCTCATGATCATTTGTGTGGAGACACTAAAGCAAGTATGTAGATGTTTATTAGAAAATAAGTTCACTGAACGAGACTCGCTAAGGAATACCTAATGGAGTTTTACTTGTTTGTCAATAGGAATTCCTGTAGTGATAGTAGTACAAGTGATCCTTGGACTTGAGATCATCATAGTATCTTTTGTATGATGAGTTATACTTTGACTTATTCCTTAAGACCCTTAGGGTATATCAAAGGGTATGTTTGGGTATAATAAGTTGTACATGAAGATAATGTATGATCAATAAAGATTCTACCACTTCTAGTAAAAAGAAGAGAAATGTTATGTCATTCGATAAATGACAACCTAGTAGTCCTTGGCCAAGGCATAATGAAATTAAAAAAGAGTTTTTATTTGCATTATTTGGAGTTGTTCATTTAAGAGTCGAAATACATATAATTAAATAAAATAAGGCTTGACAGTAATTTCATATCTTATATTTAATTGGGATATTATATGGTGGAAGGATTATATTATTCGGTAACTATTTACTCAAATGTTCTTTTATGATTAATGTTAAAATCTATATTATATGAATTCATGGGTACTATTTATTTATACGACACTATTCATATATACGATACTATTCACAGAGTACTATTTGTGACGCCCCCAAAATTAGGTATTCATCACCAATTTTGAGTCGCCAAATACATGGTACAAAATACAAATACAAACTTAATTATACAAATGTCGTGTAACATACGACAATACATAAACTGAGAGTTTAAACAAGAATACTGCCTACTAGACAATATTCATTCTCAATGGAGTCCTCATAGACAGTATACAAACTCAAATTCAGTCCTCGTTACATTTATTGTCACACTATTTAACAGAATAGTGAGGACTACTAATGTTATCATCTGGACCGTCATTTTACGTTTCTCGACTCGTCCGGCTATATTCTCATTTCACGAGAGAAACGAAGAAAGAAAGGGTGAGTTCAACTAGCCTAGTAAGAAATATTATGACTAAGATAATGCAGAATAAATTATCAATAGTCTTCAACAATGTTAAACTGATAAAATACAATAGACATCAAGTTTAACTGCAGCGAAATAAGCAATCCATTAGAAGAGTCAAGTAGAGAATAAAACTTACTATCTTCTATGATTTAAAAATATTTTCATCAACTTTTATCGCTGAGACTCAGCTTAATAAATAAACCACATCTTCTAATCATCCCTGTATTACGGGCCAAGAATATTCATTAAATCATCAATGGTCATGATTATAACGAAAAATCCCTGATCATAATCATACCAAAAACTGTCCACCATCAATGCATTACAGGCCACTGAAGACTTTTACCATACCACTTATAACATCACAGTTCATGATTATACCGAATGATCCCTGGTCATAATCATACTAAGTCCATCTATGCACGTAAGCCAAAGATGACTTTCAATATAATATAAACATGAGGATGATGACAATGTTATAGGAATTCAATTAAACAAGTTCAAGAATTAATTTATCCAGGAACTAATAATATCCAAATTGTCAACATGATACTTCTTTGTAAAGTAACAGTCAAGAATGTTCAGAAGAATATTTCCATGAAAAGATACTGGATGAAGCACAAATATCAAGGATATTCCACTAATTTCATGGAGTATAGAAATCAAAACTTTAACCAACTGAGTATAATAAAGAATATATGAAACTGCAAATGGATTTTCACCCACCATGCGATAATCCACGATACGAGATCATTTCCACAATTTAATAAGGAATGAATACAAAGGATCATTCACCATGCGTGTGGCAATCCACATAGGCGAGTTATTCCCAATGAATAATAAAGAATGGAATAATGTAAGGATTCACCATGCATGCGATAGAGACCTTGCATGACATGTTATTCCCAATGTAATAATAAATGCGAATAATAAATATGGAACTAGGTCGTGAAATTCACAAATTCAAAGATATTCCGGCGTAATAATAAATGCGGAAATATAAATATGGAACCAGTGTCGTGAAATTCACAAGCGAGGATATTCCGAACGTAATAATAAATGCGAATAATAAATATGGAACCAAAGTTAGGTGAAATTACACCAAGCGAGATATTCAAACGAGAATAATAAAGAACGGAATAATAAAAGAATTTCACCAAGTATGTGGTACTTCGCATAAACAGGTTATTCCAACATAATAATAAAGAATGGAATAACAGAAGAAGATCACCAAGTATTGGGTAAACCGCATATACAGGTCATTCCACCAAGTATAGGGTAAACCACGCATACAGGTTATTCCAACAGAATAATTAGGAATGAAATAACATAAGGATTTCACAAAGTATAGGGTATGCCGCGTATACAGGTTATGTATAGGGTATGCCACTTTTACAGGTTATTCCAACAGAATAATAAAGAATGGAATAACAAAAGTTCTCTTCATGAATAAGAAAGAATAACACCCCTTACCTTTGAAAGAAACTGGATATAGGAGTAGTGAGGGAGCAGACTTCTCTTCTTCTATAGATTTTCTCTCTATAGCTTCTCTCTATAATTTCTCTCTATAATAATGGCTCTAAAGCTTTAGTGAATTGGTGAAAAATGAAGGAAGAATGAACTTATATTTATAGGAAAACATAGTTTCGATAATTGCACATTTTAGGGCTCAAAATATTACAGTACAATACCTCCAACTTTTCTTTCATTTTTAATTCAGTCATCCAAGTATTATCAAACTTGCACCAACTCCCCTAATAGTAAATCATGTGAATCAATAGTAAAATCATGTGACTCAATAGTAAATCATGTGACTCAATAGTTCTAAACATGTGAAAAATTAATTACAATATATTACCTCCCTCTATACCTCCATTTTTAACTTAGTCATGCAAGTATTATCAATCTTGCACCAACTCCCCTAATAGTAATAAGAATGTGAATCAATAGTATATCATGTGAACAAATAGTTATAATCATGTGAAATAATAGCAATCAATTGCTCATTTATCCGGTTAAATACCCAATTGGTCAATATAACCTCCAGACATCAATTATTATCGAAATAAATGTCGATTTTCACTAACACAAACAATTCCAACATAATGAAACCATTTTTATCAAAAATATAAATTTTGAAATTTTGAAGTTTGACTCGAAAAAGTCAATTGTTGACTTTTTGACCAAATAGTGAATTCCAGAAAATTTTATGTTTATAGACTATTTTCACTAATTTCGACGTTTTGGACTCAAATATCACGTCAACTCCGAACAACATTCATCATTAATATTATAACTCCCAATATTTATCAATCAGGTCGTTCCCAGGAAAGAGGGGGCTTTCCAATAAGGATTTCTCCCTATTGGCGCGCAATTAGGTGACCAAACCTCTCCTCGATGTAACTTCTGCACATTGTAAATATTGCAATTTAATAATATGAATAACTTTGTCATCTCAATTATTGATTTAATAATATAACATATTATGCACATGATATTGTGACAATAATTGGATCAATAATATGAGAGATATGATACAACAATTACTGTAGCAATAATGCAGTATAACTGAGTGACTTCTCACGTAAGCATCAATAATCAATACCGTGTGCTACTACGCAACCACCACGTATTCATCGTATTTTACTACCGAGTAGTTCAACAGTATTAACGGTAAAACTTCCGCCGTTATTTTCATAAAATATTTTTGTCGTTTTCTAACTACGACAGTACTTCCATTGTGGGGTCCACCAATTATGACGCCCCCAAAATTAGGTATTCATCACCTATTTTGAGTCGCCAAATACATGGTACAAAATACAAATACAAACTTACTTATACAACTATTGAACTGTCGTGTAGAATACGACCATAGCTAACTATGAGTTTTTAATACAATGTATGTAACTCTCATGGTGCCTCGACCACAACCTTACAATGGTACTTTACATAAAAGTATAATCAAAAACTGTTTTTGGAATTAAAATCTTTGGGAAGTGCTCAATGAAACCTTCGTACATGGGAGGCCATGAGTCTAGGTTATGGTAGATATCATATGTCCACAAAATTATCCTTGGTTGACCCAATATACCCCAAAGAAACACGAGAAGATTACTATCATTTTCTTTCTAATGGTGAGTCATCTCTTGGCATATAACTATCTCCACTGTCTCCAAGTGGAAATTATGTTTCAAATAAACTCCAAGATCATATAGGTAGTGCTCGTAGATATACTCAGCAAGAGGATGTGCACAACCCTGTCTTATGATAACACGAGTTTGTATGTCATTAGACATTTTGTATGATAGTGACAAAACACCCTTCCAAAGTTGGGTTCGCTTCACCCTATTATAGTTCACCAAAATTAAATATTTCGCGACACACACATCTTAGGTCCTCAATGCAATTATATATTGCATGTCATGCCGTTTTATAATGTATTGAGAAACTTCAACAGTCTCGAACCATCTTACTCTTTCCTATAGTCCCATTCACCCAAATACACTCTTTATTACCCGAAAGGAATTGTGAAGCAAAAGGGTGAGCAACTAACTAACCCAATAAAGAATATCATAACTAAAGATAATTACATTATCAATAGTTTTCATTAATAATAACTCAGAGATTTAGAACATATGGTAGATGATAAAACTTTTCAACCATAGTTACAGCGGAACGAGCAGTCCATTAAAAGAGTCAAATTGTAAGACCCCAGCTTTTATAAATAAAGATGAATTTTTTATAAATATTATTTTTGAATATTATGGAATAAATTTGATATAATGTTATAGTTGTGGGTAATATTTATAAATTTTGCAAAGTAAGCAAGTTGTTATAAAATATTACGTTTGGTGGGAATATTCTTTTTGTCGGGGAATATTCGTACGACGGCTCAATCATTGGTGGACCCCACAACGGAAGTATTGTCGTAGTTAGAAAATGACAAAATTATTTTTCTATAAAAATAAACTACGGAGAGGTGTTACTGCTAAAAACCGTTGAACTACCCTAGTAGTAAAAGTACGATAATATCGTAGTTGTATAGTAGCACACGATATTGATTATTGATGCTTACGTGAGAAGTCACTCAAATATGCTCAATTATTACTACGATAATTCTAGTGCATCATATCTCTTATATTATTGATTCAATTATTGTCACAAAGATTATCATCAGATAATATGTTATAGTATTAAATTATTAATTGAGACGACAAGTTATAAATGATTAATAATTGTTGAAAGATTAAATATGTGTTGATTAAAAATAAAATGATTTGTGGTAATATTTATTCAATCCTTGATGTATATAAAGAGTCATTATGAGACGCGTTTGTGGTAAGTTTGATTATTTTATGGGGGGGGCCATATGTCATCATCTAAGAGTCCTTCTTCATCAATAGTAATTATCTTTGTGAATAGTAATTACCTTCGTCGATAGTATTTACCTTCATCAATAGTAATTACCTTTGTGAATAGTAATTACCTTCACAATAGTAATTACCTTCTTCAATAGTAATTACATTCATCAATAGTAATTACCTTTGTCAATAAGTAATTACCCCTTCATGAAATAGTAGTTGTCTCTTCAATATTACCAAGAGTTAACCGCCTCTTGATTGTTCCAAGGTTAATTACCCTTCATGAATAGTAGTTGTCTCTTTAATATTACCAAGAGTCATTTTGACCTTCGTTAAGACCAAGAGCCACCCTCGGTTTTTCTATAAATAGAAAACTCATTCCTTCATTATTTCTTACGAATTCACTTTGAAACTCTGAGAGAGAAACTATAGAGAGAAAAGAAGAAAAGTATTCTCGCTACTTCACTTTTCCAATATTCATTCTTCTAAGGTAGGGAATATTATTTGTTGTACTCGTAAGGGGTGTTATTTTTTTATTCATGAAGAGAACTTACATTATTCCATTCTTTATTATTCATTGGAATAACTTTGTAAAAGTGGCATACCCTATACATGACTTTGTATATGCGAATACCCTATACTTGGTGAAATCCTTATATTATTCCATTCTTATTTATTCTGTTGAATAACCTCAGATACGCTTAATCCTCTATACTTGGTGACATTCTTCTATTATTTTATTATTCAAATGGAACATCATGTTCATGCTTTTATGTACGCCGGACACAGTTCCGCTTTTTATTATTCTGTCTTTATTATTCTATTGAATATCCTCATCACATGTGTTTTACACCTGACTGGTTCCGCCTCTTTAATATTCGTATTTATTATTCATTGAATAACTCGCTCATCAAGCACCGCATGCATGGTGATTTCTTTTGTTATTTCATTCGCTATTATACTCAATTGGTTAAAATTTTGACTTACATACTCCATGAATTTAGTGGAATATCCTTGATATTTGCGCTTCATCCCATATTTTTCATGAAAATATTTTTCCGAGCATTCTTGAATTTTACTCTACAAAGCGAAGATCATGTTGACAATTTGGGCGTTATTAGTTCCTAATAAATTAATTCGTGAACTTGTTTTATTGAATTATTATGTCATTGTCATCATCCTCATGTTATATTATGTTATCTTTGGCTTACGTGCATAGATGAACTTAGTATGATTATAACCAGGATCATTCGGTATAATCATGGCTTGTTATAAATGATGTGATAAAAGTCCTCAATGGGTCTGTAATGCGATGATGGATAGTTTTTGGTATGATTATGACCAGGGTGATTCGGTATAGTCATGACCATTGATAATTTGATGAAAATCCTTGACCGTGGTAATGCGGGATGATTAGATATTGTGGTTTATTCATTAAACCGAGTCTTAGTGATAAAAATTGATGAAAACTTTTTAAAACCTAAAAGATAGTAGACTTTATTTTCTACTTGACTCTTTTAATGGATTAGATATTCATTGCCGCAGCTTAAACCGGTTGTCTATTGTATTTTATCGGTTTAACATTGTTGAAGACTATTGATAATTTATTCGCATTATCTTAGTTATAATATTTCTTCTTGGGCTAGTTAAGCTCACCCTTTCTTTCACCGTTTCTCTTGTGAAATGAGAATATAAATGACGAGCGAGTCTGGGAAACGAGTGATGGTCCTCAAGATAAGCATTAATAGTCCTCACTATTCATTAAATAGTGTGACAATAAATGTAATGAGGACTCCTTGAGTATGAATATTGTCTAAATGACAATATTCCTATTAGAACTCTCTTTATGTATTGTCGTATGTTACACTGACGATGTATAATTAAGTTTGTATTTGTATTTTGTACCATGTATCTGGCGAATCGAATGGGTGATGAATACCTAATTTTGGGGGCCACAGGGTTGGTATCGAGCTTAGGATATGATCCTGCTAAGATGGGAGATAAGAACTAGGAGGGGAGAGACGGGGAATTCCTTCGCTAGTATGACCTACCTAAGTTTATTTATTATTTAATTGGTCGGTCAGAGTATAGGGATAATATTTGATATATTAATTAACCCTTGTGTTGTGGCCGTGTTTGGAAATGGCAAATTGAAAATATTCACAATGGAGTGAATGTGACCGTTGTGACACCTTTAATCACTAATCAGGTTAATGCAGTGTCAGACGAGGAACAAATTAGAGATATCCACGTAGTGAATGAAGAACTAATTATTGCACCCGAGCTAATTGCAGAGGTAGCAGCTGAGAGTGAGGAAGAAGAGGAACCTGAGGAGAATTGGTTAGAAGAAATTTATGATCAAAACTCAGAATTACAAAATCGTGTTCGTGAGCTGTAAGAACAGTTGAAGAACGGCAAAACGATGTCGTGGAACAAAGGGATACAACAATTCAAAATTGGGTTACCAGATATATGATGCTCGAACAAAATCACGCTTTGGCGAGGTGTAAGATATTAAAGTTGGAATCGAGAATTTAAAAATCAAAGATCACCGTGAAAGAAGAAACAATCGAACGAAGGAGAATAGACGATGCATGGGTAAAAGCCGCACAACGCGTTGATAGTGTAGAAAAAACGTCCCAGATCCAATAAAGCCAAAATAGATGAAATGGACTTTGCTTTTTGACAAGAATTGGAGAACCCGACATCGAATTCTAATTACCACGTGCATAGCGGTCAACCCGAATTCGATATGGATCGAGAATAATGATTCAAATCATGGATCGAGAATGTGAAGAAGCACTTAAGGGTGGAATGTACCCTATAGTAAAGTCAAACTTCGGTAATTTAAGCGAGGCGTTTATTTAGAAACCCGAGCGAAGTTTATTACGGGTAAATTAATTATAAATTATTACAAAGTCTATACTTTATTCAATACAAGTTCTACCCACTTTTTATTCTACCTAGTTGTGTTCAATGTTTAAATTTGACTCAAAAAATTAGACTTTGATTTATCTATTGAAACTTCGTTGGGAGAAACCTTCGTTACCTCCACTGTTTATTAATCTTGTTATTTCAAATAAACACTTTCATGTTACCTGTCGATCTTATCTCTTTGAAAATACTTGCTGTGACGCCCCCAAAATAGGTATACATCACCCATTCTGAGTTGTCAATACATGGTACAGAAATAACTTACAACTTTATTATTACAACAGTAAATGTGTGAGTTTGATTACAAATATTATCTTCTAGACAATATCTATACTCAAATAAATCCTCATCACATTTATTGATACATTATTTTACAAAAATGGTGAGGACTACTAAACAACTCTCTCTAGAACCTTCATTCCATACCCAGGCTAATACTCGCTTATATTCTCGCCTCCCGAGAAGAAAAATGGAACAAAAGGAAAAGGGTGAGCTCAACTAGCCCAAGAAAAGAATATTATGACTAAGATAATATACAACAAATTATCGTTAGTCTTCAACAGGAAAAATCTAATAGAATACAATAGACAACAAATTTTAAATCAATATTCGCAGCTGAAATAATAATTCATTAGAAGAGTTAAGTAGAGAATGCAAACTACTATCTTCTATGTATGAATTTAAAAGTTCATCGCTCATCTTTTATCCTCGTAACATCAATCAATATATATATCCTGAATCAAATATTCATCTTTTGCACTACAGGCCAAAGATATTCATCGATTAGTTATGTTCATCTAAACACTGCTCATCTTTGCACTACGGGCCAAAGATATTCTTCAAAATCATTCATCTTTCAGCACTACAAAAGCCAAAGATATTCCATAATATCATCATTTAACACCAAGATGATGAAAATATTTTTAAAGAAAAGCGAATCCAAAGAAACAAAATGACAAGGATTAAGGATTAAGGATTCGTACTTTTATTTTATCCACGTCCAAAATACCTCAAAAATAATCACAGGTGGTGTAAAATTCAAGAATGATCAAAACATGGATACAATCAAAGCTAGTATCCGAATAGATATTTTGAGACGAAAAGAAAATTTTTCATTTTTCGATGAATAAAGGCCGTATTCGTGAATAAGGTCAGATACGTGAATAATGGTCGATATCGTGAATAGTAACTCTCGACACCAAAAGTTCTAAATTTGATAAAAACTTCGGATCAATATTTCAACATAATGATATTGAAGAAATAATATCATTACGAAAAAAAATAATATCCCTTACCTCACAAACACAAGATTTCTAGTTGAAACACCGGATATAAAGGCTATGACTTGAACTTGCAATCAGATAGCAATACTCAAAGTATACTCAAAATACTCACAAGAATACGCTTCGATAATATAGAGAGAAAACTTCATTTTCGGTGTGATTTTCAATTCTAACCTAAGCACCCTATTTATAGAAATTGCTAGAACACCAAAAGTAGAAAATTTAATATAATATTAATATATAAAAAAATTTCCCACGCACACTCTTATAAACCTGAAATCAGCTCATTTCAACAACCAACCAAGCCCACCAAACATATCAAAAACGTTTTTCTAATTTAAATTATTTTAAACTTCCAAAATCAATTATTTCTTTGAGCTTCTAACTTCAATAATTCATAATAAATAGCCTTTTATCGAAAAATTCAATCTCGCCAGCTTTTATAGGAAATTCATTTCTATAACTTTGTAGAATAAAGTTTTCCAAATTCCAAATGTAAATTGACCAAATCCACAAACGGGTGATTTTACATGCTATAATCAAATTTCAATCGATAAATGGGGTCCACAAACATGTTTAACATGTTTTAAACGTTTATTGCAACAAAAATACTCTTCCTCCTCGTATACTCATATATCCCACATTCGTTGTAAAATATCACCATTATTATATTATTAAAATATAATAATATATTTAAATGAATTATTTTATCGTAAAAGATAAAATTTCAATTTTCAACAATTGTCACATTAAAATTTTCTCCATCTATATCCACATAAAATCAATATTTTCTCATCATATGAATTAATGATTAATTGTTCACAAATAATATTACGTAATCACAATATTGACAACCAAAGCGCCTCTGTGAAAGAGGGGCTTTCTAATAAGAATTTATCCTTATTGGCGCCAAGATTAGGTGACCAAACCTCTCCTTAGACGTAACTTTCTAGACATTGCCAATAATGTTATCTAATAATATTATTCGATAATATGAATTATTGCTTTGATAATGAAAAATACTTGTGTAATGATAATTATCAAACAACAACAATATAAAATATCAACGCAAAGAATTATTAAATCAATAAAATACCGAGCGAAGAATTACATAACCATTATTGAGTAGTGCCTTCTTACGTAAGAATCAATAATTGGTGCAATACCGTAGCTACTTTGTTTTTAACCAATTTAGTATTTTAACAAGATTAATTGATGAATAACTACATCGTTTATTTTTAAACAACTTATATTTGTCGTTTTCTTCATCCAATCACTTTACATTATGGGGCCCACAAAAGATCAAGCTACTGCCGCATTGCGAATATTCCCGACAATGATTTAATATTCTACGACCAAACGAATATTCCCAAGCGATGCGAATATTCCATAACCATTTGCTTATTTTGAAATATTTGCGTATTTTACCCTAACTATCCACATTAATCAAATCAACCTTACTATTTCAAAATAATAAATAGAGAAAATGAAATTTCATTAATAATAAGTTGGGGTCTTACAACCTCCCCTCCTTATGAAATTTCGTCCTCGAAATTGACGACGTGCACTGTGTTTCAAAAGGTGAGGATACCTCGCTTTCATTTCGCTTTCCAATTCCTGTGTCATTTCCTCTATAAAGCATGATTCCTCCATAGAACTTTAACTTGTGGTATGACCTTTGCTTGGCGTAGGGACATGCTCCTTCCTATCCAAGATCTTGACAGTACCTCCTCATACGTTAAGTCTTGGCTATCTCGTCTCTGGTTCTAACTCTATAACGTGGTTCGGGTCTTTCACATATTTACTGAAATACGATATGTGAAACACATTATGAACACGAGACATACTTTGAGGTAACGCAGTATATAGGCTACATTTCCTACTTGGTCAAGAATTTGAAATGGACCAATAAATCGTGGATTAAGCTTTCCTCTTTTCCCAAATCTTGTAACTCCCTTCCATGGAGCAACTTCGCAACAATACATGATCCCCACACTAAATTCCACGTCCTTTCGATGAAGATCCGCATAACTCTTTTGTCGATCTTGTCTTTGTTTGTATACGTTGTCGAATCATTTGGATCTTTTTCGTAGCCATATCGTATTAACTCGGGTCCCAACAATGTTGCTTCACCCACCTCGTCCCCAACATACCGGAGAGCGACACTTTCGCCCATATAATGCTTCAAATGGAGCCACACCTATACTTGCTTCGATAATCGTTGTTGTTGTAGGAGAATTCCACCAATGGTAAATACTTATCCCAACTGCCCTTGAAGTCTAGGACACGGAGTCTTAATAAATCTTCAAGAGTTTGAATAGTCCTTTCTGATTGTCCGTCTGTTTGAGGATGGTATGCCGAACTAAATTGCAAATCCGTGCACATAGCTTTTTGCAAGCTAACCCAAAATCTTGAAGTGAATCTTGGGTCACGATCCGAAACTATGGATATTGGCATGCCATGTAACCTCACAATCTCATTCACGTATATACTAGCGAGACGTTCAAGGGAATAAGTCTCCCGTATCGGCAAGAAATGAGCAGACTTGGTTAATCTATCAACAATAACCCAAATAGCATTGATGCCTTGAGAAACCGTAGGAAGACCCGTAACGAAATCCATGGTAATGTGTTCCCACTTCCATTTCGGAATCTCAAGTGGTTGCAACGGACCCTTAGGTACTAGATGCTCCGCCTTTACACGTTGACAAGTTAAACACATTGAGATAAACTTTGCAATCTCTCTCTTCATATTGTTCCACCAAAATGTATGTCGAAGATCACGATACATTTTAGTACTTCCGTGATGGATTGCAAATGGTGTATTGTGTGCCTCCATCATAATCTTGTACTTTAAATCGAGTCGTTAGGGACACAAAGTCTAGAGTGGACTCAAGTATTCCTTCTTCATCAATTCTCGCTTAGGAATAGCTCCTTCTTGTACTTTCTTCTTCATACATGTCATTTCGGGCCCAAGGCTTGAGTAACCTTAACTTTTTCTATTAAAGTTGGCTCTACGCGATATACTTGACATCATCGCACTCATTCCGTATATGATCTTTTTACTCAACGCGTCGGCCTACCACGTTCGCTTTTCGGGATGGTATTGAATAGTGTGGTCGTAGTCTTTCAATAGCTCGAGCCAACGTCATTGCCGCATGTTGAGTTCTTTTTGAGTGAAGAAATATTTAAGGCTTTTATGGTGCAATATATCTCCACTTTCTCCCCATATAGATAGTGCCTCCATATCTTTAATAAAAAATGACAGCAATGCTTGACTCTAGATCATGAGTAGGATAATTCCTCTCATACTCTTTAAGTTATCGCGAGGCATAAAGCTATGACTTTCCCACGTTGCATGAGAACACATCCTAACCCTTTGCACGAAGCATCATTTAGAGATAACAAATCCATCCGAACCGGATGGTATTGTTAAATACAGTCTTAAAATAAGTTTCCTCTTAAGCTCTTGAAAACTCTTCTCGCGTTCTTCGCTCCAAACGAATTTTGTATCCTTCCGAAGTTAATTTGAGTTAATGGAGTAGCGATTCGAGAAAACCTTCCACGAATCTCCGATAATAACCATTTAAGCCCAAAAGCTACGTGCTTGATCCACCGACTTCTGTTGCTCCCAACTTTGTATTGCTCCAATCTTCACGGATCAACGGATACTCTATGTTTCGACACCACGTGCCTAAGGAATGCTACTTCCTCGCCGCCGAACTCGCATTTCTTCAATTTGGCATATAGTTTGTTTTCACGAAGCCTTTGGAGTACCGACTTTCTTCAAATGGTGCTCATGATCTTCACGACTTTTGGAATATATGAGGATGTCATCAATAAAACAACAACGAATCGATCCAAATATTCCTTGAATACTCGGTTCATCATATCCATGAAAGCCGGAGGAGCATTAGTCAATCCGAAGAGACATGACTAAGAATTCATAATGCCCGCATCGAGTTCTAAAGGCGCTCTTTGGAATATCCTCGCCTCTAATCTTCAAATGATGATATCCGAACGAAGATCGATTTTTGAAAAGAATTGTGCCTTGTAATTGGTCAAACAAGTCATCAATACGAGGTTGAGGATACCTATTCTTGATCTTGACATGGTTCAATTCCCGATAGTCAATACAAAAGTCGCATACTCCCGCTCTTTTTCTTTACTTAATAAAACAGAGCACCCCAATGAGATGTACTAGATCGAATGAAACCGATGTCCAACAATTTCGTAGTTGGACCTTTAACTCCTCGAAGTTCAATAGGAGCCATTCCATATGGGGTTTTAGAAATGGGCTTTGTACTGTGTTCAAGATCAATAAAGAATTCAACTTCACGTTACGGGGTAGGCCGGGAAGTTCTTCAGAAATACGTCGGAAAGTCAATAACAACAGAATATTATTCAAATTTGACGTGTCTTTATTCAAATCCATAACATGGGCTAAGAAAGCTTGACATCCGTTTTTTCAATAAACGAATAGCTTTATGATTAGATATGACGATGATTGATTTTAATGGTTTAGTTGCTTGAATTAAATAACAATGACAGGTTGGTTAGGAATATGAAAACTAACAACCTTACGAAAACAATCAATTTTGGCATGATGAGTAGTTAACCAATCAATCCCTAAAATCACATCAAAAGCAAGTATCTTTAAAGAGATAAGGTCAACAGGTAAGGTGATGGTGCCAACTTGAATCAAACAAGATTTATAAACAATGGATGTGATGAAAGTTTCTCCTAACGGAGTTTCCACAGATAGGTCAAAGTCTAATTTCTCCGGAGTCAAGTTTAAACGTTAAGCACATGCAGGAGAGATAAATAAATGGGTAGCACCGGTATCAAGTAAGGTATAAACTTCGCAAGAATTTATAAATAGCTTACCCGTGATCACCTCATTTGGGTTCCTCGCATTTTGACCAGTCACAACAAACGTTCTTCCCTAACCGTTGACTTTGACTTTTACTCGGACGATCTTTTAAGTCACCGTCCCGCATTGAACTAGGTTTCGCTTTCCGCATAATCTCGAGCGATATGTCCTTCCTTTCCATAATTATAGCATACCTTGAATCGTTGTGGCGGTTTGACCGATATGTCCTCTTTTTCGCATTTAGTAGCATATGACCGGTGGTCATTCTCCTCCTTAGAACCGATTCTTCTTAAGACCTGCCGTCCTTCATATGGTCGTTGTTAAATCTCCTCTTTTTAAAATCTCCTCCCGACTCGCTTCTTCTATTTTCATGGCCATGATTACCACCGTAGTGGTTACCATTTTTGTCCGTCTGTTTTTTCTCTGCCGGTTATCATTATTACGCTGATCGCTATCTCCGGTACGATCCTCGGTTATGGTCCCTCGGTTGAACATACTCGTTATTTCGCTTCTAACAATTGAGCCACATTAACAACATCCTAATAGAGAGAAAATTTATGAGAAATGAGATATTATCATATCGCCGTTTCAAACCTCTCGAAACATCCGCGTCATACGTTCCTCATTCTCCACCAAATGAGGTGCAAACACGGATAACTCGCAAACTTTGCCTCATACTAAGACACCGCCATGTTGTTTTGTTCTAATCATGAACTCCACTTCCTTCATATAGACGAACACTTTCGTGAAAGTATTTGTCATTAAATAGTTTCTGAAACGTCTCCCAAGACATCTTTGAGTCTTGATGGATGGGTGCGCTTTCATGACTCCCACCAGTGTCTCGCTTCGCCACGGAACATAAAGGTGGCGAATGGAACCTTCTGTTCTCCGTGCATCCCAAGACATCGAATATCTTGGTAATTTGCTTGACCCATGTTTTCGCCATGATCGGATCTGGCTTTCCCTTAAATTCGTGTGGTCCAACTCTTTGAATCGCTTCATTTGACAACCCGTGAATTGCTATCATTTCCTCCTATATTTTGAACACGAGTCTCCTCGTGCGATTTTGCATGAACTGCAAAAGCTTCTAAACATACCTCGTTCATCATCTCTTTCAAGGATGTTGTTCATGGGAGGAACATTGCCACTGTTGCACGTTCTCCTCGTTGATGAGTACACAAGCGCTCCACGCCTCATTTCCATTGTTAATATTCTCGATCGACATTCTCAAATACTTTGTCATAAAACAAGGGTTAATTAAGGAAATCAATATATCACATAATATCCTTATATATCTTGACCAACTAACAAATAAGCTTAGTAGGACACATTAGCGAAGGATTTACTCGTCTCTCCCTCCTAGTTCTATTCCCCGATCTCCTTGGAGAGATCATATCCTAAGCTCGATACCAACCCGTAACGCCCCAAAATAGGTATACATCACCCATTCCGAGTTGTCAATACATGGCATGTAAATAACTTACAACTTTATTATTACAACAAGAAAAGCTGTGAGTTTGAATACAAATATTATCTTCTAGATAATATCTATACTCAAATAAATCCTCATCACATTTATTGATACATTATTTTACAAAAATGGTGAGGACTACTAAACAACTCTCTCTAGAACCTTCATTCCATACCCCACTAAATATTTCGCTATATTCTCGCCTCCACGAGAAGAAAATGGAACAAAAAGGAAAAGGGTGAGCTCAACTAGCCCAAAGAAAGAATATTATGAATAAGATAATATACAAAATATTATCGTTAGTCTTCAATAGGAAAAAATCTAATAGAATACAATAGACAACAAATTTTAAATCAATATTCGCAGTGGAAATAATAATTCATTAGAAGAGTTAAGTAGAGAATGCAAACTACTATCTTCTATGTATGAATTTAAAAGTTCATCGACTATCTTTTATCCCTGTAACATCAATCAATATATATATCTGGAATCAAATATTCATCTTTGCACTGGTGCCAAAGATATTTATCGATTAATCATGTTCATCTAAACACTGTTCATCTTTTGCACTACGGGCCAAAGATATTCTTCGAAATCATTCATCTTTGCACTACAAAGCCAAAGATATTCCATAATATCATCATTTAAGATGAAGATGATGAAAAATATTTTTAAAGAAACGAATCCAGTGAAACAAAATGACAAGGATTAAGGATTAAGGATTCGTACTTTATTTTATCCACGTCCAAAAATACCTCAAAATAATCACAGTGGTGTAAAATTCAAGAATGATCAAAACATGGATACAATCAAAGCTAGTATCCGTAATAGATATTTTGGATGAAAAGAAAATTTTCATTTTTCGATGAATAGTCAAGTGTGATTCGTGAATAATTATCGTATACGTGAATAGTGCCATATACTTGAATAGTAACTCAGAAACCAAAAGTTCCAAATTTGATAAAAACTTCAGATCAATATTTCAACATAATGATATTGAAGAAATAATATCATTACGAAAAAAAATAATATCCCTTACCTCACAAAGACAAGAGTACTTCTAGTTGAAACACCTGATATAAAGGCTATGACTTGAACTTGCACCATATAGCAATACTCAAAGTATACTCAAAATACTCACAAGAATACGCTCGATAATATAGAGAGAAAAACTTGAGCCAAATGTGATTTTCAATTCTAACCTAAGCATCCTATTTATAGAAATTGCTTAGAACACCAAAGCGAAAAATTTAATATAATATTAATATATATAAAATTTTTCCTACGCACACTCTTATAAACTGAAATCAGCTCATTTCAACAACCAACCAAGCCCACCAAACATATCAAAAACGTTTTCTAATTTAAATTATTTTAAACTTCCAAAATCAATTATTTGAACTTGAACTTCAATAATTCATAATATATAGCCCTTTTATCGTAAAAATTCAATCTCACGTGTTTTTATAGGAAATTTAATTCTCTACAACTTTGTAGAATAAAGTTTTTTCAAATTCTAAATAGAAATTGACCAAAATCCACCAATTGAGGCGATTTTACATCTTATAATCAAATTTCATTGATAAATGGGGTCCACCGACATGTTTAACATGTTTTAAACGTTTATTGCAACAAAAATACTCTTCCTCATCGTATACTCATATATCCCACATTCGTTGTAAAAATATCACCATTATTATATTATTAAAATATAATAATATATTTAAATGAATTATTTTATCGTAAAAAGATAAAATTTTAATTTTCAACAATTGTCACATTAAAAATTTTCTCCATCAATATCCACATAAAATCAATATTTTTCTCATCATATGAATTAATAATTAATTGTTCATAAATAATATTACGAATCACAATATTGACAACCAACTGCGCGGTTCCTGAGAGCAGGGGCTTTCCAATAAGAATTTCTCCTTCTTCTTGGCCCAAGAATTAGGTGACCAAAACCTCTCCTTGATGTAACTTTCTAGACATTGCCAATAATGTTATCTAATAATATTATGAATTATTGCTTCGATAATGAAAATCTTGTGTAATGATAATTATTGAAACAACAAAGAATATAAAATATCAACGCAAAGAATTATTAAATCAATAAAATATTTGAATAAAGAATTATCAGTAACCATTATTGAGTAGTGCCTTCTTACGTAAGAATCAATAATTGGTGCAATACTGTAGTACTTCTTGTGTTTTAACCACCGAGTATTTTAACAAGATTAATTGGTAATAACTACTGTTGTTATTTTTAAACAACTTATATTTGTCATTTTCTTCATCCAATCGCTTTCACATGGGCCCACAAAGATCATGCGTCATTATAATATTCCCGACAAAGCATTTAATATTCCACGACCAAAACGAATATTCCCAAGCGATGATTTAATATTCCATAACCATTTGTTTATTTTGAAATATTTGCGTATTTTACCCCTAACTATCCACATTAATCAAATCAACCCTTACTATTTCAAAATAATAAATAGAGAAAATGAAATTTCATTAATAATAAGTTGGGGTCTTACACTTGCCTTTGAGGTAATTTTTGAAAACGATTGATTAACTACTCATTATTCTTTTTAAGGTTGTTAGCTTTCATATTCCTAACCAACCTGTTATACGAATTCAAAGTAACCAAACCCTAAAGTTAATCACTGTTATATCAAGCCATAAGTAAAGAGCCCCGATCCTTTTGTTGTTGACTTCCTTGTGTGGAATGCACCGAAGCGACTATCTCAGAAGGCGACGTCGTGAATGACGATGACAAGTTGATAGGTATCATTGTGAGGTCTTATCTAGGTTAAAGGATAGAAGTCACAGTTGGTATCAATGTAACGTCTTATCCAAGTCTTGGATAAGAGTAGCGATTTTTGAATGATATTTCTATCATTAATAAATTTCTTGACGTATTCTTGAAGATTTCCTAGCCTACCTAGGCGTGAAATCGAATTTTGTATTGACCCGAGTCTGAAAAACCCATTTCTTAAACCCTCAAATATTTCTTCAACTAAAAGGATCATTTTACGAGGATTATGATGAAAGTCATAATAAAAGCATTGGACTAATGAAAATCATGGGTATATGAAGTATTAGTAAGTGTTATGATGAGTTATGTTGGTTATTATGTGAAAACATGAAAGTTTCTTAGAAATTACAAAGGGTTGAAAAATCGATTTTGGTAAAAAACGTAACAAGAAATTCAATTGACCATATCTCCTATTATATTTTGAATTTTTGAGTGTGGTCAAGTCCTAGAGTTAGATCTATGAGTTTTGTAGCTTATCCAAGTGGAATCACTGGAAAAGATGCTGTAGATTTTCGTGTGGACTGAATTTAGCAAAAGAGTCCAAAGCTGTAAATTATAAAAACGCTACTGCCCAGAAACTTTAAGGGGCTGTTTCGGCCACTAAATTTATGTGAAAAATTCTGGCCTTTTGGGACATGAAAATATATGTTATAAAGTACCTCCTGTCCAAAAATGAGCTCATTCTGACTTAAAATGAACAAGTTATGACCATTTCAATATTTAGGTTTTTTTGACGAAAAATGCTATAACTGGAGTTCTATAACTCCAATGACCATGAAATTTAAATCGAGGCTCACATTAACATGTGTAAGGTCCTGCCAAGATTTGGGAATTTTGGAGTTAAACTTGAGGTAGCTAATTTCTTAAGGAATTAATTAGAAATTGATTTTTGAAAATAGTAAATGAATTTTAAAATTCGAGAAAAATATATTTTCATTATGGGACTATATTATGCTAAATCCCAGAAAAGAAATATTTTTGGGACTGATTTGGTATTTTCATGAAAATAGTTTAATTACTGAAACATATGAGTTAAATATATGTTATGTGAAGTAACAAAGTTGAAAATAGGATTTTATGGCTAGAGAATCCTATATAGAGTATATGCATATTTTTTTATGAGGGATTTGATAATTGGTGATGATATCTTATGAGTATGGCATTTTTGGAATGATTAAATGCATTATATGGTAAAGCGTAAACAATTGAGATAAATTATTTATAAATTTAAGAAGTGATTAAAATATTGTTATAATATTAATGATATTAGATTATGAGATTATTAAGTGATTGATAACATGGGGATATTCTTGAATCTGGATAAATTATATTATAAATGTTTAATATTTATCCTTTATCTCATTTGATTGATTCTTTATATCATTATCCTCATGCTTATATATTGTGTTGAAAGTCATCCATGTGGCTTACGTGAATAGATGGACTTGGTATGATTATGACCAGTGATTATTCGGTATAATCATAACCGTAATTGAAAACACGATTATCTTTGGTAGTAGTGCGTGGATAATTTGTGGTCGTGATACTAATGAATACACGATTATCTTTGGTAGTAGTGCATGGATAATTTGTGGTCGTGATACTAATGAATACACGATTATCTTTGGTAGTAGTGCATGGATAATTTGTGGTCATGATACTAATGAATACACGATTATCTTTGGTAGTAGTGCATGGATAATTTGTGGTCGTGATACTTAATGAATACACGATTATCTTTGGTAGTAGTGCGGGATAATTTGTGGTCGCGATAATCTTAATGAATACACGATTATCTTTGGTCAGAAAGTAGTGCATGGATAATTCGTGGTCGTGATACTAATGAATATCTTTGGCACGTAGTGCGGGGATGATTCGATGATATGGATTAATTATTGAGTGAGTCTCAAAGAATGAAATATTAATTCATGGATGTGGTAAAAGTCATCTTTCAGTAGTAGTGCATTGATAGACTTGGTATGATTATGACCAAGGATTATTCGGTATAATCATGATCAGAATTGAAAACACGAATATCCTTGGCGAAGAAGTGCATGGATAATTCGTGGTCGTGATACTATTAAGTCTGCGTCTCAAAGATTATTGGTTTTCTACAGTTGTATATCTTTGGCTTGTAATGCAAAGATGAATTGTTAATGAATATCTTTGGGTTGGATTACGAAGATGAATTTAATATTTTTAACGATAAAGGTATTCAAGGTATCCTCACCTCTTTATCATATCGTATATCGTACCCACAATTTCGTAGGCTTAAATTTCATAAGAAGGGGAGGTTGTAAGACCCCACTTTTATAAATAAAGATGAATTTTTTATAAATATTATTTTTGAATATTATGGAATAAATTTGATATAATGTTATAGTTGTGGGTAATATTTATAAATTTTGCAAAGTAAGCAAGTTGTTATAAAATATTAGCTTGGTCTGGGAATATTCTTTTTGTCGGGGAATATTAAATGCGACGGCTCAATCATTAGTGGACCCTAGCGGAAAGTATTATCGTAGTTAGAAAACGACAAAATTATTTTTCTATAAAAATAACGGCAGAGGTGTTACCATTAAAACTGCTTGAACTACCGGTGTAGTAAAAAATGCGATGTCTACGCCAGAGTTGTATAAAGAGCACACGATATTGATTATTGATGCTTTACGTGAGAAGTCACTCAAATTATGCTCAATTATTACTATAAGAATTGCGTGATCATATCTCTTATATTATTGATTCAATTATTGTCACAAAGATCATCAGCATAATATGTTATAGTATTAAATTATTAATTGAGACGACAAGTTATAAATGATTAATAATTGTTGAAAGATTAAATATGTGTTGATTAAAATAAAATGATTTGTGGTAATATTTATTCAATCCTTGATGTATATAAAGAGTCCATTATATGGACGCGTTTGTGGTAAGTTTGATTATTTTATGGGGGGCCCATATGTCATCATCTAAGAGTCCTTCAAATCGATAGTAATTACCTTTGTGAATAGTAATTACATTCGCAATAAGTATTTACCTTCGTCAATAGTAATTACCTTTGTGAATAGTAATTACCTTAAATCGATAGTAATTACCTTCTTCAATAGTAATTACCTTCGTCAATAGTAATTACCTTTGTCAATAGTAATTACCCCTTAAGTAAATAGTAGTTGTCCCTTTAATATTACCAAGAGTTAACTCGCCTCTTGATTGTTCCAAGGGTTAATTACCCCTTCATGAAATAGTAGTTGTCTCTTCATATTACCAAGAGTCATTTTGACCCTTCGTTAAGACCAAGAGCCACCCTCAATTTTTCTATAAATAGAAAGCTCATTCCTTCATTATTTCTTACGAATTCACTTAAACTCTGTAGAGAGAACTATATAGAGAAAGAAGAAAAGTATTACGCTACTTCATTTTTCCAATATTCGGTTCTTCTAAGGTAGGGAATTATTATTTGTTGTACTACGTAAGGGGTGTTATTTTTTTATTCATGAAGAGAACTTCATTATTCCATTCTTTATTATTACATTGGAATAACTTTTGTAAAAGTGGCATACCCTATACATGACCAGATATACGGAATACCTATACTTGGTGAAATCCTTATATTATTCCATTCTTATTTATTCTGTGGAATAACTCAGTATACACGCTTAATCCCCTATACTGGTGACATTCTTCTATTATTTTATTATTCCGTTGGAACATCCTCGTCATGCTTTCTACGGACTGGTTCCGGTTCCTTTATTATTATTCTGTCTTTATTATTCTATTGGAATATCCTCATCATGTGTTTTACACCTAACTGGTTCCGCCTTTATTATTCTCGTATTTATTATTCTCATTGGAATAACTCATACATGCCAAGTACCGCATGCATGGTGATTTCTTTTGTTATTTCATTCGCTATTATACTCAGTTGGTTAAAATTTTGACTTCTATACTCCATGAATTTAGTGGAATATCCTTGATATTTGCGCTTCATCCGGTATTTTTTCATGAAAATATTTTTCTGAGCATTCTTGAATTTTACTCTACAAAGCAGTATCATGTTGACAATTTGGGCGTTATTAGTTCTGAATAAATTAATTAAATGAACTTGTTTTATTGAATTATTATGTCATTGTCATCATCCTCATGTTATATTATGTTATCTTTGGCTTACGTGCATAGATGAACTTAGTATGATTATAACCGAGGATCATTCGGTATAATCATGGCTTGTTATAAATGATGTGATAAAAGTCCTCGGTGGCTCAGTAATGCGTTGATGGATAGTTTTGGTATGATTATGACCGGGGGTGATTCGGTATAGTCATGACCATTGATAATTTGATGAAAATCCTTGACCGTAGTGCGTGGATGATTAGATATTGTGGTTTATTCATTAAACCGAGTCTTAGTGATAAAATTGATGAAAACCTTTTAAAACCTAAAAGATAGTAGACTTTATTTTCTACTTGACTCTTTTAATGGATCAGATATTCCACTTCTTGCTTAAACCGGTTGTCTATTGTATTTTATCGGTTTAACATTGTTGAAGACTATTGATAATTTATTCTCATTATCTTAGTTATAATATTTCTTCTTTGGGCTAGTTGAGCTCACCCTTTCTTTCACTTTTTTTCTCTTGAAATGAGAATATAGGCGGGACGAGTCGGGAAGCGAGTGATGGTCCTCGAAGATAGCATTAGTAGTCCTCACTATTCATTAAATAGTGTGACAATAAATGTAATGAGGACTCCTTGAGTATGAATATTGTCTAAATGACAATATTCCTATTAGAACTCTCAGTTTATGTATTGTCGTATGTTACACGACAGATGTATAATTAAGTTTGTATTTGTATTTTGTACCATGTATCTGGCGACTCAGAATGGGTGATGAATACCTAATTTTGGGGGCGTCACACAAATAGACCATCAGGTCTATTATCTTCTCCATATTAAAAGTCCACCAATAATGTTTTATCCCTCTAAATGAACCACATCATGGAATCATCCCTACACTACGGGCCAAGGATATTCATTAAATCATCAATGGTCATGACTTATACCGAATAATCCCTGATCACAATCATACCCAGTCCATCTCTGCACGTAAGCCAAAGATATACAACAATAAAACCAATAATTAACAATCCATCTTTGCATGTAAGCCAAAGATATACAATTCAATAATCAACAGTCCATTTTTGCACGTAAGCTAAAGATAACTTCTATCACCTTATAAGCATGAGGATGATGACAATGATATAAACATTAATTAACTAAGAACAAAGACAAATATTAAAGACTTTAAATTTATCCAAATATTATCAATCACATAATAAATTTATAATCTAATATTGTTAATATCATAAAAATGTTTTAATCACTTCTTAAACTTATAAACAATTTATTTCAATTGTTTACACTTTACCAAATAATGAATTTAATCATTCAAGAATGCTATTCTCATAAGATTTCATAACCAATGATCAAATCTCTCATCAACAATATGCATATACCCTATATAGGATTTCCAAGCCATAAAATCATATTTTTCCAACTTTGTTACTTCACATATCATATTTAACTCATATATTCGTAACTAAACCATTTTCATGAAAAATACCAAATCAGTCCCAAAAATATTTCTTTTCTGGGATTCAACATAATATAGTCCCATAATGAAAATATATTTTTCTTGGAATTTTTAAAATTCATTTACTATTTTTCAAAAATCAATTTCCAATTAATACCTTAAGAAATTAGCTACCTCAAGTTTAACTCCAAAAATTTCCAACTCTTGGCAGGACCTTACACATGTTAATGTGAGCCTCCAGTTTAAATTTCATGGTCATCGGAGTTGTAGAACTCCGGTTATAACATTTTTCGTCGAAAAAATCTAAATATTGAAATGGTCATAACTTTCTCATTTTAAGTCAGAATGAGCTCATTTTTGGACAGGAGTTACCTTATACCATATACTTTCATTTTCCAAAAGGCCAGAATTTTTCTCATAAATTAAGTGGACAAAAATACCTTTTTAAAAATCTGGACAGTAGCTTTTTCGGTTTTTACAGCTTTTACATCTTTTACTAAAATCGGTCCACACAAAAATCTACAACATCTTTTCCAGTGATTCCACTTGGATAAGTTAGGTAACTCATAGATCTAACTCTAGGACTTGACCATACAAAAATTCGAAATATATTAGGAGATATGGTCAATTGAATTTCATGTTCCATTTTCACCAAAATCTGATTTTTCAACCCTTTGTGGTTTCTAAGAAACTTTCATGTTTTCACATAATAACCAACACAACTCATCATGACAATGACATATAACTTAATAAAACAAGTTCAAGAATAAATTTTAAAGGTTTATAAGTTAATTTATCCTGAACTCAATAATGTCCAAATTGTCAACATGATACTTCTTTGTAAAGTAAAATTTAAGAATGCTCAGAAGAATATTTCCATGAAGAGATACTGGATGAAGCGCAAATATCAAAGATATTCCACTAATTTCATGGAGTATAGAAATTAAAACTTTAACCAACTGAGTATAATAAAGAATATATGAAACTGTAAATGGATTTTTACCCGCCATGCGGTAATCCAAGTATACAGATCATTTCCATAATTTAATAAGGAATGAATACAAAGGATCATTCACCATGCATATGGCAATCCACATAGACAGGTTATTCCAACAGAATAATAAAGAATGAAATAACAGAAGGATTCACCATGCATGCGATAGAGACCGCATGCACGGGTTATTCCCAACGTAATAATAATAACGGAACCGGTGTCGTGTGAAATTCACACGGCAGTGATGTTCCAACAAAATAATAAATGCGGAATAATAAATGATGGAACCAAGTCGCATATAACACGATGCATGTGATATTCCGGCGAGAATAATAAAAAGCGGAATAATAAAATGGAACCAGTCCCAGATAAAGACAGCATGGATATTCCAGCAAAAATATATAGATTTTAATAATAAAAGAATGTCACCAAGTATAGGTATTCATTAGATACAAAGTTATTCCAACATAATAAATAAGAATGGAATAACATAAGAATTTCACCAAGTATAGGGTATCTGGCATATGTCAGTCATGTATAGGGTATGCCACTTTTACTGAGTTATTCCAATGAATAATAAAGAATGGAATAATGAAGTTCTCTTCATGAATATAAAAGAATAATATCCTTCTTGTAAAAAGAACTGGATATAAGAGTAGTGAAGTAGCGGCGAAAACTTTTCTTCTATCTCTCTATAGTCTCTCTCTATAGTTTCTCTCTCTAGTTCGGTGAATTAGTAAGAAAATAATGAAGGAATGAGCTTTATTTATAGGAAAATGGAATGCATAAGTAACTAATCCATGAACTAGTGCAGATTGATTTACTTTAATCTGACGGTCCATATTTAAAGAAAAATCTTTTAAATAAAATATAATATATTCTATTTATATAAAAAGATTTTTACTTATCAAACACTATCGCAACATTATGCATAATAAAATATAATATATTCTATTTATAGAATAACTTTAATAAAGTATTCTGTTTATATAAAAAGATGTTTCTGTTTTATTACGTTAATAATACGAATAAAACAAAACGTCATTATCGTTATAATAATTCATATTATTAATCAACAATAATTGAATCCAACTGAGTGACTTCTCACATAAATATCAATAATCAATACCATGTGCTACTATGCAACAACGCGTATTACTGTATTTTTACTACCGAGTAGTTCAACAGTATCAACGGTAAAACTTCCGTCATTATTTTCAATAAAATATTTTTGTCATTTTCTCAATCCGACAATAATTCCGTTGTGGGGTCCACCAATGATTGTATCGTCGTACGAATATTTTTCGACAAAAAGAATATTCCCCAACCAATCGAATATAATATGACAACTTGCATACTTTGTAAAATTTATAAATACTATCCACAACTATAACATTATCTCAAATTCACATCATAATAAAAAAAAATTATTTTGAGAAAAATTAATTCTTTATTCATAAAATCTGGGTTCTCACACCAATGATTATGCCGTCGTACGAATATTCCCCGACAAAAAGAATATTCCCCGGGCAAACGAATATTATATAACAACTTGCATACTTTGTAAAATTTATAAATACTACCCACAACTATAATATTATATCAATTCCACACCATAATATTAAAAAAAAATATTTCGAGAAAATTAAATATTTATTCATAAAATCTGGGTTCTCACAATCTCCTCTCCTTATGAAATTTTGCCCTCGAAATTTACATACATACCTGGTATGACGAAGAGGTGAGGATACCTTTATCGTCGAAAACATTAAATTCCTCTTTGCAATACGACCACAGATATTCATTATCAATTCATCTTTGCACCACATGCTAACTGTATAACCAATAATCAACAGTTCATCTTTGCACTACAGGCAAAAGATATACAACTGTAAAACTAATAATGCTGAGATTCAACTTAATAATATCACGACCATGAATTATCCATGCTCTACGGGCCAAGGATATTCGTGTTTTCAATTACGGTCATGATTATACCGAATAATCCCTGGTCATAATCATACCAAGTCCATCTATGCACTACGGCCAAAGATGACTTTTACCACATTATTAATATTTTATTGCTGAGACTCAACTTAATAATTAATCCACATCGTCGAATCATCCCTGCACTACAGGCCAAGGATATTCTTTAGTATCACGACCACGAATTATCCATGCACTACGTGCTAAAGATAATCGTGTTTTCAATTACGGTCATGATTATACTGAACAATCCCTGGTCATAATCATACCAAGTCCATCTATGCACGTAATCCACAGATGACTTTCAACACAATATAAACATGAGGATAATGATATAAGAATCAACCAAATGAGATAAATGATAAATATTAAACATTTATAATATAATTTATCCAGGGTTCAAGAATATCCCAATGTTATCAATCACTTAATAATCTCATAATCTAATATCATTAATATTATAACAATATTTTAATCACTTCTTAAACTTATAAACAATTTATTTCAATTGTTTACGCTTTACCAATTAATGCATTTAATCATTCAAGAATGCCATACTCATAAGATTTCATCACCAATGATCAAATTCATCATCAACAATATACATATTCCTTATATAGGATTTCTAAGCCATAAAATCCCATTTTCCAACTTTGTTACTTCACATAACATATTTAACTCATATATTCGTAACTAAACCATTTTTATGAAAAATACCAAATTAGTCCCAAACATATTTCTTTTCTGGGATTTGGCATAATATAGTCCCATAATGAAAATATATTTTTCTCAGAATTTTTAAAATTCATTCACTATTTTTCAAAAATCAATTTCTAATTAATTCCTTAAGAAATTAGCTACCTCAAGTTTAACTCCAAAAATTCCCAAATCTTGGCAGGACCTTACACATGTTAATGTGAGCCTCCAGTTTAAATTTAATGGTCATCAGAGTTGTAGAACTCCGATTATAGCGTTTTTCGTCGGAAAAACCTAAATATTGAAATGGTCATAACTTCCTCATTTTAAGTCGGAATGAGCTCATTTTTTGGAAAGGATGTTCTTTATACCATATACTTTCATTTCCCAAAAGGCCAGAGTTTTTTTCATAAATTAAGTGGATGAAAATGCCCTTTTAAAAATCTGGACAGTAGCTTTTTCGGTTTTTACAACTTTTACATCTTTTACTAAAATCAGTCCACACAAAAATCTACAACATCTTTTCCAATGATTCCACTTGGATAAGTTAGGTAACTCATAGATCTAACTCTAGGACTTGACCACACTCAAAATCTCGAAATATATTAGGAGATATGGTCAATTGAATTTCATATTCAGTTTTCACCAAAATTTGATTTTTCAACCCTTTGTGGTTTCTAAGAAACTTTCATGTTTTCACCTACTAACCAATATAACTCATCATAACACTTAATAATACCACGTATACCCATGATTTTTATTAGTCCAATGCTTTTATTATGACTTACATCATAATCCACGTAAACAGATCCTTTTAGTTGAAGAAATATTTGAGGGTTTTAGAAATGGGTTTTGTACTGGGGTCAATACAAAATTCGATTTCATGCTCTAGGTAGGCTAAGAAGTCTTCAAGAATACGCCAGGAAATTTATTAATAATAGAAATATCATTCAAAACTGTGACTCTCATCCAAGACTTGGATAGTACGTCATATTGATACCAACTGTGACTTTTATCCCTTAACCTAGATAGCACCTCACAATGATACCTATCAACTCACCATCTTCATTCACGATGTCGCCTACAGAAAGTCTGGCCTCGGTGCATTCCATACAAGGAAGTCAACAACGAAAGGTTCGGGGCTCTTTACTTATGGCTTGATATGACAATGATTGACTTTAGTGGTTTGGTTACTTGAATTCGCATAATAGGTTGGTTATGAATATAAAAGCTAACAACCTTACGAAAAGCATGATGAGTAGTTAACCAATAGATTCCTAAGATCACATCAAAGAAAAATATTTTCAAAGAGATAAGATCGACAGGTAACGTGAAAATGTCGATTTGAATCAACAAGATTTATAAACAGTGGAGGTAATGAAGGCTCCTACTAACGAAGTTTCAACCAATAAGTCAAAGTCTAACTTCTCTAGAGTCAAATTTAAATGTTGAACGCAAGCAAGAGAGATAAAAGAATGGGTAGAACCGATATCTAATAAGGTATAGGCTTCGCAAGAATTTATAATTAACTAACCCGTGCTAACTTCGTTCGGTTTACTCGCTTTTTGAGAAGTCATGAAAAACGCTCTTCCTGAAACCACCGACTTCGTTTTGTCCGTATCCGCCTTCGGTGCCACCTTCCCAACTGGACTTGATTTCACTATACGACAAAATCAAACTAAATGGCCTTCTCTTCTTGAAATTTCCACTTCGATTATCTTGGCCATGATTACCACCGAAGTGGTTACCATTCTTGGCAAGATAATTTCCCCCACGATGGTTATCATTGTTTCGATGGTCGTTGCCACCAGTATGATTATTATCGTGTTGTTGGTCGTTACCTTTTGCTTGAGCTGAATCAACACTCTCATGTGCTTCATTGCTTATCTCAGCATTTTCAGATGCCATTCTCAAACACTATCACAAAACAAGGGTTAATTAACATATCACATATTATCCCTATACTCTGACAGACCAATTAAATACCAAATAAACTTAGGTAGGTCATACTAGCAAAGGAATTCCCCGTCTCTCCCCTCCTAGTTCTTATCTCACCTCTCAGCCAGGGATCATATCCCAAGAATACGTTACATAATTTTCAGTTTTAGCAATAAAATGCATATACTTGGGGTAAAAAGTGTTTTTATTCCTAGTGGGGAACAATATTGCCCCACACAACTAAAGAATATAGGCCTTTGTGCATCGACCAACAATTTCCTTACTTGCTTTAGGGGGACAATTATTAAAATGCTGCTGGAACCATAATAATGAAATAGAGCCGCGCTTTTTTGATTCCTGATATTCAACAACTACTTCACCACCAAAACATTCTTTAAAATGAGCCAATGGAGCGTCAAATAACGGACAAGTTAAGGGTTTGCCAACCACCGGCAACCCAAGAATGAAGTGTACATCCTTTAAAGTGATTGTAATTTCCCCACAATTTAAGTGAAAATTATTGGTCTCCGGCCACCATCTCTCTACCAAGGCGGACACGAGCCCAATGTCAGTTTGTGGTACAACTGCCGGATAGCAAAAAATCCCAAATCCACATTTTTGTAGAAGAGTTTTTTTGAGCTTTTGTTAATATCCATTGATCGTATTTTTTTCCGGTTAATTGACACGAGAGTAGTCTTCCCCCGTCTTTTCCATCATTTATCATCCGACACATGATTTTGTTGGTCGTTAAGACACTTGGGTTAATTGGTCCATAAATCCAACTCATCCATCTAGTACTAAAAAATAACCACCACATATTTTTTATATTGTTTAATAACTATGTAACGCAATTATATCTATATCCTATTAATCAAAAAAACTTCACACTTAATTAATTTTAATAATTCTTTTTTTGCATATTTTCATAATAATAATTAATCATTATTAGTCACAATACTCACATGCATATTATATCCCACATAACTCACAATATTTTATCAAAATAAACATTCATAATAAAATAAAACACTAGTACTCCATTACAATTATTAACCAAATAATTTAATCATAAGTTAAAAATTATAATATCTACTTCACCACATAGTTATATAATTATCCAAAACGTATACATAAATCACATTTTTTTTTAAATTCACATTCATATATGTAGATATAGTAATAATTGATCATTTTCCTTCAAAGTTTAAACATCTATTTTTTTTATAAATACATGTTAAAAAAATAATTATGAGTAATGTTACAGACACAAACTATTTTACAAACATTTTATAAATTGTTGATGTGTCATACTCTACATCAGCATATTGATCAATAAATTGATTTAATTTAGTCTTCAACCCACATAAAAGTTGAGATGGAGTATGCCACATCAGCCAGTTTGTAAAATGTGTGTAGAATAGTTTGTGTCTCTAACATTATTCAATAATTATATTATTTGAAAAGTAAAACTTACCAAAATAATATCCTCGAATCGAAATTTGTAAACCCTGGTTATTTGTAAATTTTTACTGATGGTGAATTTCTTGCAAGCTTTCTCTGATCTGAGTTAAGTTTGTTTTCCTGCTTGAATGGAGGCTTTTCTAAGTTGGGAGGGAATATGTGAAGCGGCAGGGTACGAAATGCATGAAGGATAGGAGCTGCAGATGGTTAAAATGGGTGAGCTGCTGCCAGCTACTGACTTGTGGCGACAAGGCGTGACCTTCCGTAGTCAATTTTAAATACCGTGCGATCGATTATCGGTTTTGGCTTCCGTGCTTATTATGTTAGTCAAAATAATATTAATGGCCTGCCGCATGAGCCTGTAGCGGCAGGGTTCACACATATTCCAACATAAATCAGGGGTAAATCTGTAACTTGGCTTGTATTTAAATTTTATATTGGTTGCCGCTACAGCCTGTAGAGGTAGGTGCTAAAATGATTTAATCTGAGCCTTTTATTGTAAGAATTAACAGATATAAACTTAGTTGTTGAACAATGCTCACAGCACACACGTTTGTCATGAATTAAATTCCTCTATATATATATAAAAAAAAAACCGTTCGAAAATATTATAATACGTACTTGATTTGCTATATAAACTTACAATGGTCTTCCTGGAATTAATTAGGATATGAACAACTAGTTCAATTCCACAACCACACACACGTATATACTACAATATATATATATATATATATATATATATATATATATATATACACACACACACACACAGATGGTCGACCTGTTCTTGTGGTTTGTCATGTTGTCTCGATATTGTCTTTTAATTATCAAACCCAGGTTGTACAGGTATCATTACTAAACGACAGAACATTAGGAGCAACAAATTAATTAAGCGCACTATTCTCAAGAGCGAACCCACTAGGGACAGCTTGGACGACACAACCTCGTGTCCTAAACTTGGTTCATACCGTACTAATTAATGTTTAAAAAAATTAGAGAGGGTTAGTAATTCTGTGCAATACTTAATGATCAGTTGGGCATGTTCCTCGAGCTCTTCATTTGATGCTCATGTGCATTCCCCTACTAATGACCACCAACCCCCCTGACTCTTCAACCATCCGTGAGAAAGATCGAAACATATATCAAAGCTCAAAACAATATTTATTCCCTCGCCCATTCCTTTTTATCTGTATTTTTGGATACTAATTTATCTATATTTTCCATGATTTCCATTTATGTGTAATAGGTTCAAGGGTAAAATAGATAAATTATACTCCTAATAAAGTGAATTGGGGTCTCATTTATTAAGGGTAAATTAGTCCCTTTATTATATTAAGATGTGCAAGTGCAACTATTAATTTAGAATGTGCATATATCAACACCCAATGAATATTGAAGAAAAAACTGATATTTCTAATCTAGATTTTTATTTGTCTTTTTTGAGAGAGTTTTGTTCTTTTTTATTTACCGTTTGTAAATTTCAAGGAAGCATTAAATATTATTTAATTTCTCATATTATCCTTTCTTTTTGATTAAAGGCTAATAATGCGTTTCTCCCTCATCTTTCCAATAAATTTAACAGGTTAGTATTAAAATTTTATACTCAATTTATTCAATGAGACAAAACAATAATTACATCTCTTAATTTATATGCATAATCTTATAACGTAAATTAAGGATTAGTTAATTAGTGGAGTAGTATTTTTTTAAAGTATTATATCTATTTTAGTTTCCCCAGTTCTGCATGTACCAGGGAGCCAGCCATATTAGACTAGGTCAGGTGTTGGAAACCCTAGATTTGACTTGAGTTGTAACTCTATAAAACTCGCATAGCGCGTTTTATATTTCTTCTCTTGTCGTCGTTGAGCAAGAAAACATATATACCTAACAAAGCAAAAGTAACTCAAAAAATGGAGTTCATAAAGTTAGCCGGGTTTCTATTGAGTCTTCTCTTTGTTTTCCATGCCGTGAGGGACTCTTCTGCACATCATGTTGATCAAGGTAGCTATATATATATGTGTGTGTGTGTGTGTGCAAGCTTTGTTTTTGGATCTCTTTAATTCGGATCAATACAATAAGAAAAATTCATAAAGAAGTTTCGTTTCTCTAAAAGGTTTATTTATTTTTATACTATTTTTTAGGAAGGAAGTTGAAATGGGATATGCCGATGTCGTGGAGCAAAGAAAATATTGCACCTGTTAAAATGGTACGTACGCATGCATGCACGTTATTCAATGATAATTATACATACATACATATTTTCCTTCACATATATAATTATACTATTTGGTGTTTTACTGATTTGGATAATGCAAGTGAAACAATCAATTAATTAATGTGAACAGGGATTTTCTCATCATGATTCTCCTGCTGCTGTTGCTGAAAAACAAGGGCTTGGAGGAAGGAAAATGATGTGGAAGAAAGAGGATTTGTGGGTTGAAGGTCTAGAAGGAGAATCTCTAAAGAAAACAGGTGCAACCCATTCTGCAAGAACACGTAGTGAGATTGAGGGAAATAAGGAATTTAATGTGAAATCATGTATGCTTATTGATCATAAAAGTAGAATTGTACTCAACAAGTTGAAGGTGGCTGGCTCTTTTATAGCTTTCAGTGCTGATTATTCTCATGTGCCAACTGCAAAAACACCAGTACCCCACCCTCCTAAGAATAACTGATCACCAACTAAAAGGCAATATTGCTACCCCTTTAATTAATTAAGATCCCCCTAGCTTTACTTTCTTGTAAAAATTAAATGTTTTAGCTAGTTACAAAATTAAATTAGTACATTAAAATGCTTGTACGTGTATCCTAAATATTTAGATAATAAATTAAACAGTTGTGATATTTACAGCGTAACAGTAGTAGATGATATTTTTAGAACAATGCAGTACATAATATTTGGTTGTACGATATTAATATTATTTGGTTGTTTGTTGCAGAAAATGATAAGAATGCTTCGAAGGAGTCCCTTGTTGAAAACCAGCTTCACTTGAAGGATCAGGTTTTCCCTCTCTCTTTTGCCCACCTTCCCATAATCGATACATGAAGCTTGAAATTAATGAAGGTTTATTATAATTAAAAGAAATTTTTTTTGTGCTTAAACTATTCAATTCTGCATTATTTCCATTTAGAATTAATATATATTAAATTAAACTCTAAAATATGGTTTTAGTGTTAATTTAACAATGAACTGATCATTGCTTTCCTCAACAGAAGCAAGGCAAAGTTTCAGAAGCAAAAACAACAGATTTTGCTCAGCAAGAGGAACCGAACAGACTAATCGAGGCGGATGATCGTGAGGTTAGGAACCTAATGATCAAGGATTATATGGGAATGAATAAGCCTCGCCGCCGGAAGCCCCCCCAGATGCCCCCCATCAACAGTCACAAGCCTACTGATTGATCAGAAATATGTACGTATAACCGATGCCCTATTTAGTTAGGTTAATTAGGAGTTAAAATTTAATTTGACCACAATAGCAGTGAAGTATATATATATATATATATATATATATATATATATATATATATATGCTAGCAGCAGCTCTTTTTGTTTTTGTTTTATTGTTTCTAATCTTTCCTTCTTCCTTAATGTTTTGTGATCCATGAATTAAGTAGACAATTAGCATATAACCCTTTTTGTTTTTTCTTAGAATGTAATAACCCGATTTTCTCAAATAAAATAAGATAAGATAAATATTTTTTAATTATATAAATAACTAATTACTAAAACGTATCTAATAACAAGTGTATAAGATAAGTATTTGAAATTTGAAAAATAATATAAAACATAATTGATAAGACTGGTTAAATTTAAAAAGGCTCTACTAATAACATGATTCATATATATCTATACTGCAGAAAAGAGATGAAGAAAATAAGACTCAAAAGGTAAAATTATAACCTTTCTTTTCCATTTATGATAAAATACTTATTATATATGTATGATTAGATTTTTTAAGATAACGATTATAATAATAATTTCTTCAAAACAATAATTTAATCTACATACTCCATGTGAATAAAAGAAATTTTGAAATAGTAATATTTATTAGTTAAGTATCCCATGCGAAACACAAATTTATTTTTAAAATAAATTATTTTTAAATTCCTTATTTTTTCTATATATGGAATGATTATAAAATATTTTTTTGAATTTTAATTTAACTTATTTTAGAGTGATTACAAACTTTGCTCAAACAAACAATTATCAAAGACTTGCAATTGATTGTTAGTAATATGTTTTACTTTTTTATTGTTTTTAATTTAATATTCAGTTTATATAGTTTTTAAATTTAATTTTAATTTTAATTTTCAATATTTATACTTAATTATTTAGAGTTAAAAATGAGTGAAATCTAAAAGCATATTTAAGAAATGAGTTAATATTGCACTTTAGACCCTCTAAGTTCCACCGTTTTATAATTGGGACCCTAAAGTATAAGAGGATATTGGCCTTAAAAGTACGTTTAAGTAACCAATATAAACCCTTTCCAATATTCCGACAAGATTTTGGCCGAAAATACTTGACAAATACAATTAACCATATTTGACTTATTAAGTTAGTATAAAATCTATATAAATACTTATTTTGGCGTATTAAATTCTTATAAATAATTACTATTATATGTTAAATTATTAAAATTAAATATTAATACAAAGATTACTATATACATTTTTAATTTTAAAATTAAAAAAATTATATTACAATTTAAAATTTTACAAATAAATTTAATCAAAATTAAATAATATTGTGATGAAACGAGACTTTTGTAATTAATTTTAAATATTTATTGAAGTAAATAAATATTTTGTCGATTCATTTATCGAGTTAAATAAATATTGGATGTAATTATTGTAGATTAATTTAATTAAGTGTGTCACATTAATTAAATTAATGAGAAAAAATTTTATAGTTCAAAGTTATAATTAATTTAGTTGGGATTATTAAATTAATTGAGTTGTTAATAATTATAATGTTGTTCTAATTAATTTAATAATTAATTAGAGGTTTAATGATTTGTCATAATTAATAAATGAAAATCTTAATTATGTGATAATTTGATTTAATAAGTAATGTTGTTTTTAATTTAATTAAATTTAAATTATATTATTTGATTAATTAAGATGTGACAAATAAACTATATACTAATAAACAAGTTAATTAAAATAAATTAAAGAGGAGCTTTTTAAAGCCAAACCAAACATGACCTTAAGAACATGGGATCAGTTAAAGCCATGACGCGCTTGACTGATACTCATGTTGTGCCAGTTACCAAGTATACGCATTATAATCAGTCTTATTTTTTTTTTCATGTATTTTATTTTTCCTAAGACTTAAGCCTAAGAATACAGAGAGAAAAAGAGATAGTTTTAAGAGAATTGAGGTTGAGGAAGAAGAAGTAGAGAATTATCAAATAAGGGTTTCTTATCATCTAAACAAGAATCAAAGGGTGAAAATTCAAATTACAATCTCTGTCTATAATTATATTCTTGAGTTTTTTCCATGAAAAATATATTTTAGTTCTCTGTAATTGAATTTCATGAGTAATTGTTGAAAAGTTGTTTATAAATTGTTAATATGCATGTATAATCTAATATAGTAATATGTGATGTTTATAAACAATTTTTGGGTGAATTAATCCATGTAATTTTGGTTAAAAAGGAAGTTTTGAGTTTTCAGTGACATATATGATTTTGAAGTCAAAATTGGAGTTTTGGTTGATGATTTGTTAGAATAATGGTTGTTTATGTTGTTAGATGAATATAATCTATTATATGTGGGTTGAAACGATTTTTGGTATGAATTTATTCATGAAATCATGTTTTATAAAAGAAGTTTGAGTTTTGTTATAAAATGTACAAAAAGGTTGATTTTATAACCAAAATTAGTGTTCAATCCATTGATTACTCGCATGTTATTATTATTACAATTATTAAACTTGTGGGCAATTGTTGCTCAGTCTTACATAATAACATTGCAGCTAAGGTTGAAAGAGTTGATGAGTCATCTACTAGTAAGTGCAAAGAAGCAAACAAATGATGAAGATTTGTTTATTATTTGAGAATGTTGATGTTAAGACTTATTATGTTGTGTTTAAAACTTATTATGTTGATTTGTTAAGCTGTTGTAACTCGGAATTGGGAGGATTTCTATTTCAATTTTATTGTTATATTTTTTATGGATAGGTATATGTTATTTATTTTGATAAGTGAACACCAAATCTATAAAAAATTCGAATACCTACCTGAATTTTGGGGTATCATAAATATTCTTTTTGTATTAGAAAAGCTCATAGAAAAGAAGAAGAAAAAGGTCAAAAAATAATTAGTACACAAAAAATATATTTTTGTAATGATTAAAAAGATCATATAAAATATGTAAAACATTAAAAATTAATAAAATATATAAAACATTAAAAATTAGTATTCATATAAAATATGTAAAACGTTAGAAAATTACTATTCATTTTGTTAATCTATGTTCAATAACCTTAAAACAAAAGAAAAAATACACAAAAATAAAATAAAAAAGAAGAAGTTAATATCATTTAACTAAAAAGTGAGGATAAATTAAAATGAAATAAATAATACAACTAAACCAAAAAAAAACTTATGAAATTACATTAAGAATACTTTTTAAAACAAACAAAAACAGAACACATATATATCCCCAATTTCGAATAAATATCCACACCATATTCAAGTGAAAAGCTTAACTTGACAAATACATCAAATCCATAAATTGATCCACACAAGACCATTAGGAAATCTTTCACCATCCTCAATCACTATTGACCATGAATCAATCCATTAGAACCACCAAATGACAACCAGCTAAAGAATATTCAATTTGCAACTAAAGCATCCACAAAATCAAAAGAAGAAGTGGGGCTGGGGCGGGGGTGGGGGCTCATGGAAGAAGAACGCGATGGAAAGAAAAGAAGATGAGAATGTTTCCTCTTCAGACCTCTTCAAATAAAGAGCTCAAACGACCGGCCTTAAACACTAAATCTTAAATCCAAAACTCTAAACTCTAAACCTTAAATTTAAATATATCAAAATTACATCTAAATCACTAAATACTGTAAAAAATTGAGTTAAAATAAATATTATAAATACTGTAAATAGTATAAATATTATAAATTACATCTAAATCACTAAATATTGTAAACTTGTGCAGGTGGGTTGTTGGTGTTGGTTACGAGTGAGCAGGGGTTGATGGTGGTTGTGGCGTTGAGTGTTGGCAGCCATTGAGGTTTGATTGTTTATGTTAGCTGAAGCTGAATGAATAATCTAGGTTAGAGTTTTATCAATATGATTTTTGTGGCTAATTTTTTTTTTTTTGTTAACATGCTCTTAATTTGCATTCAAATATCTTTAATTTGTTTCGTAATGTTTTTAATTTGTTTTTATAATTTAAAATTATACTTAAAATTTTATAATTAAATTATACAGATTTAATATAAATATATTAATTTAATAAGTGAAACAAGAATTTATACGGATTTAATAAGTCAAATGTGATCAAATCGTATGTTTAATCATATTCTGGCCTAAAATTTGCCATATTATCAATTACGATCCATCGCGCTTACTTAAACTTACATTAGGGGCCCTAATGAGAGGATTTATAATTTGAGAACCCAATTGTACGTATAATAGGTGGAGCTTAGAGGGTTTAAAGTGCAATTAACTCTTTAAGGAATTTCATATATGACATAAAATTATTGTAAATTAATAAGTTGTCATGGTTTTTATTTTAATTGTAACTTAAATTTTAGTAACATTATACAAGTGAATTTTTTTTCTAGCATTGATTAACTAAAGATCTCCTATTTAAAATAAAATTAACAGTAAGAGTTTAATCATTAATAAATTTTAAAATATATATTACAGTTTTTAATATTAATTATTAGTTTCTCATGATATTTTTCTAGATTTTTAATTTATAATTATTTAAGAATAAAATTATTGTAGAATAATAAGTTATCATTACACTACAACAAAAAAAATGTTATTTTAAATGAATATTTTGTCAGAATTAAGCATAATCCGTCGAGTTTATCTTAATTCCGACGGAATATTCGGTCGGTAATGTAGTCGGATATAAGCGCGTCGAAATTAAGTCCGTCGATATTTCAGTCAAAAATATATAACATCGACCGAATTAACCTCGACAGAATATTCGGTCGAGGTTAAAATATGGTCGATTGAATTTTATCCGTCGAGAAAAGTCGGTCGATACTAAACATGACACGTGGCATCCTACAAAAAATTAGTAGTGGCTTAATCTCGACAGAATATTCGGTCGAGATTAACATATTGTCGACTGAATTTCATCTGTCGAGAATAGTCGGTTGATACTAAACATGACACATGGCATCCCACAAAAATTTAGAAATGGCTTAATCTCGACGAAATTCCGTCAAGGATAGTGCTATTCCGTCGACTTTAGCCCTTTTTTTAAAAATTATTTTTTTCTGTTTTGGCAATATCCAGGTTAATAATACCCACATTTTTTGTACCTGTAAACCTATTTTTTTCCCAACAGCACATAACACACAAATATAATCCAATGCCAACAATAATGGCCAACATGAATATTAATTACCAAGACCAACTTGAATATGACATTAAACTAAAGTTCTAATCAACTAAAGTGTATCAAATATGCATTTAAACTAACGTAAATATGTCAGACTAAAGTAATGATAAATAAAAGCTACAATACGTCAAAAATCAGCTAAACTATTAAAATTTACATCATATTAAGCTAAAAACTAAGTAAATATGTACAAATCATATATAAAACTATATATGTCACCCTTGTTTTATGCCAGCTCATATGTTGAGCAGTGTGCGCAGACATGAATAGCCACTGCAATCTCGGCGCAAGAGAAAAATATCGTAAAATCTTCTTTGGAACATGTTTCTCCTTCCCCCCCACGTCGTTTTGTGATCTTGTACCTTGGCGAGTTGCAGATATCATACTGCACCTTATCTTTTTCTTCCTCATAGTATAACATACAATCATGCTCACAAGCATCGATCTTCTCATACTCGAGATTCAACCTCTTAACCATCTTTTTCACCTCATAGTAATTCGCGGACAAAGTATTATTCTTAGGTAAGAACTCGTTGAGAATATCAAGTAAAATCATTGAATCCTCTCTCACTACAGTCATGCTCATTCTTGAAATGTAAAAGCTTCATAATTGCAGAAAGCCTGGTGTGCTTGTCATTTCCAGGATACAATGGATCACCTGATTCAGATAGCAACTTGTAGAAAATAGCTGCTGAATCATTTGGCTTTTGCTGAGCACTGCTTGACGCATGCTAGTTTTCAGCCCAGTCAATATTGGTAGGGTCATACGCATCAACCAACATCTGCACGACATGATAGTTATCTGATTGCGAATCCCCGTGAACCGATTGGTCTACAGTACTATCTGTCCGTTCTCTAAACTCAGCTGATTCCCCATGATGAATCCATACCGATACAACTTAATTATACAACTGTAGTGTAACATACGACAATGCATAAACTGAGAGTTCTAATAGGAATATTGTTATCTAGACAATATCTATTCTCAAAGGTGTCCTCATTATATTTATTATCACACTATTTAATAGAATAGTGAGGACTACTAATGCTATCTTCTGGACCATCACTCCTTTCCCGACTTGCATACCATCTATATTCTCATTTCACGAGAAACGGTGAAAGAAAGGGTGAGCTCAACTAGCCCGGTAAGAAATATTATGACTAAGATAATGCAGAATAAATTATCAATAGTCTTCAACAATGTTAAACTGATAAAATACAATAGGCATCAAGTTTAACTGCGGTGAATAAGCAATTCATTAGAAGAGTCAGTAGTAGAATAAAACCTACTATCTTACATGATTTAAAAAAATTATTTTCATCAATGTTTATCGATGAGACTCCGTTTAATAAATAACCCACATCTTCTAATCATCCCTGTACTACGAGCCAAGGATATTCATTAAATCATCAATGGTCATGACTATACCGAATAATCCCTGGTCATAATCATACCAAACACTATTCATTAATGCATTACAGGTTACTGAGGACTTTTACCATATCACTTATAACATCACAGTTCATGATTATACCGAATGATCCCTGGTTATAATCATACTAAGTCCATCTATGCACGTAAGCCAAAGATAACTTCCAACATAACATAAACGTGAGGATGATGACAATGTTATTGGAATTCAATTAAACAAGTTCAAGAATTAATTTATCCAGGAACTAATAATATCCAAACTGTCAACATGATACTTTTTTGTAAAGTAAAAGTCAAGAATGCTCAGAAGAATATTTCCATGAAAAGATACTGGATGAAGCGCAAATATCAAGGATATTCCACTAATTTCATGGAGTATAAAGTCAAAACTTAATCAATGAAAAGTATAATAAAGAATGGAATAACAAAAGAAATCACCACGCATGCGGTGCTTACATTATGAGCGAGGTTATTCCAATGTAATAATAATAACGGAACTAGGTCGTGAAAATAACAAGCGGGATGTTCCAAAAGAATAATAAGGAATGGAATAACAACGAAAATCACCATGCATGCGGTACTTCGCATAGACAGGTTATTCCAACAGAATAATATTAACGGAACCAGGTCAGGTGAAAATCACACCAACAGGATGTTTCAACAAAATAATAAATGCGGAATAGTAAATGATGGAACCAGGTCCGGCCAAAAAGCACAAAGCATGATATTCCGGCGTAATATTAAATCTGAGAATAATAAGTAATGGAACCAGGTCAGGTGAAAATCACACCGACAGGATATTCCGACAGAATATTAAATGCAGAATAATAAGTAATGGAACCAGGTAAGGTGAAAATCACACCAGCAGGATATTCCGATAAAATAGTAAAGAATGGAATAATAAGAGAATTTCACCATGTATGCGGTACTTTGCATAAACAGGTTATTCCAACATAATAATATAGAATGGAATAATAGAAGAATTTCACCATGTATGCGGTACTTTGCATAAACAGGTTATTCCAACATAATAATATAGAATGGAATAATAGAAGAATTTCACCATGTATGCGGTACTTTGCATAAACAGGTTATTCCAACATAATAATATAGAATGGAATAACAGAAGTTCTCTTCATGAATAAGAAAGAAATAATACCCCTTACCTTTGAAAGAAACTGGATAAAAGAGTAGTGAGGTAGCGGGCTTCTCTTCTTCTATAGATTTTCTCTCTACAATTTCTCTATAATTTCTCTCTATAATAAATGCTCTAGAGCTTTAGTGAATTGATGAGAAATGAAGAAGAATGAGCTTCTATTTATAGAAAAATATAGTTTCGATAATTGCACGTTTTGGGACTCGAAAAATTATAGTACAATACCTCCAACTTTTTCTTCCTTTTTAATTTAGTCCTGCAAGTATTATCAATCTTGCACCAACTCCCCTAATAGTAAATAATGTGACTCAATAGTAAATCATGTGAATCAATAGTTCTAGACATGTGAAAATACGAATTACAGTATAGTATCTCCATCTATACCTCTATTTTTAACTTAGTCATGTAAGTATTATGAATCTTGCACCAACTCCCCTAATAGTAGCAAGAATGTGAATCAATAGTACACACATGTGAACAAATAGTTATAATCATGTGAAATAATAGCAATCAATTGCTTATTTATCCGGTTATATACCCGATTGAATAATATAACCTCCAGACATCAATTATTATCGAAATAAATGTCGATTTTTACTAACACAAATAATTCTAACATAATGAAACCATTTTATCAAAATATAAATTTTGAAATTTCAAAGTTTGTCTTTTCTCGAAAAAAGTCAACTGTTGACTTTTTTGACAAATAATGAATTCGGAAAATTTTGTGTTTATAGACTATTTTACTAATTTCGACGTTAGGACTCAAATATCACGTCTGTCTCCAAATTCAACTCCGAACAACATTCATCATTAATATTATAACTCACAATATTTATCAACCGAATTCGTTCCCGGGAAGAGGAGGCTTTCCAATAAGGATTTCTCCTATTAGCCTTGATTAGGTGACCAAACCTCTCCTTGATGAAACTTACAGACATTGTAAATATTGCAATTTATAATATGAATAACTTTGTCATCTCAATTATTGATTTAATAAAATAACATTTTATACGAGATGATCTTGTGATAATAATTGAATCAATAATATGAGAGATATGATGCGTGAATTCTTTGTAGCAATAATTGAGTATAAGCGGTGACTTTATCACGTAAACATCAATAATCAATACCGTGTAACTACTATGCAACCACGCCAGACATTCTTTTTACTTTTACTACCGAGTAGTTCAATAGTATTAACGGTAAAACTTCCGCCGTTATTTTTATAAAATATTTTTGTCGTTTTCTAACTATGACAGTACTTCCGTTGTGGGGTCCACCAATGATTATGCCCTCGTACGAATATTTCCCGATAAAAAGAATATTCCCCGGCCAAACGAATATTATATAACAACTTGCATACTTTGCAAAATTTATAAATACTACCCACAACTATAACATTATATCAATTCCACACCATAATATTAAAAAAAATATTTCGAGAAAATTAAATATTTATTCATAAAATCTGGGTTCTCACAATCTCCCCTCCTTATGGAATTTCGCCCTCGAAATTTATGTACGTACCTGGTATGACGAAGAGGTGAGGATACCTTTATCGTCGAAAACATTAACTTCATCTTTGCAATACGACTAAAGATATTCATTATCAATTTATCCTTTCACCACATGCCAACTGTATAACCAATAATCAACAGTTCATCTTTGCACTACAGGCAAAAGATATACAACTGTAAAATAAATAATGCTGAGACTCAGCTTAATAATATCACGACCATGAATTATCCATGAACTACGGGCCAAGGATATTCATGTTTTCAATCTGATCATGATTATACCGGAATAATCCTCAGTCATAATCATACCAAGTCCATCTATGCACTACGGCCAAAGATGACTTTTACCACATCCATGAATTAATATTTCATTGCTGAGACTCAGCTCAATAATTAATCCACATCGTCGAATCATCCCTACACTACATGTGAGAACCCAGATTTTATGAATAAAGAATTAATTTTCTCGAAATAATTTTTTTATATTATGATGTGAATTTGAGATAATGTTATAGTTGTGGGTAGTATTTATAAATTTTTCAAAGTATGCAAGTTGTCATATTATATTCGATTGGTTGGGAATATTCTTTTTGTCGGGAAATATCCGTACGACGGTACAATCATTGGTGGACCCCACAACGGAATTATTGTCGGATTGAGAAAACGACAAAAATATTTAATTGAAAATAACGGCGGAAGTTTTACCGTTGATACTATTGAACTACTCGGTAATAAAAAATGCGATAAAGCGTTGTTGAATAAGAGTACACCAGACGATTGATTATTGATGTTTATGTGAAGTCACTCATTTTGTTCAATTATTGCTACAATAGTTCTTTGCAGTAGTATCTCACATTATTTGATTCAATTATTATTGATTTAGAAGTTTTGTTTTATTCAGATTATTAACGTAATAAAATAAAAACATCTTTTATATAAAATGAATACTTTATTAAAGTTATTCTATAAATAGAATATATTATATTCTATTATGCATAGTGTTTTGCATAGTAAAATCTTTTTATATAAAACAAAATACTTTATTAAAGTTATTCTATAAATAGAATATATTATATTTTATTATGCATAGTGTTTGCATAGTGCCCGCATAGTGTTTGCATAGTAAAAATCTTTTTATATAAATAGAATATATTATATTTTATTTAAAAGATTTTGCTTTAAACATGGACTGTTAGATTAAAGTAAATCAATCTGAACCCTTCATGGATTAGTTACTATGCATTCCATTTTCTTATAAATAGAAAGCTTAGTTAGAATGGAAATCACACCAGAAGTTCAGAGAATTCTCCTTCTATAATCTTAAGCGTATTTCCTTAAGAGGTTTAAGAAACTTTGAGCAAAGAACATAGTATAAGTTTTCTTTAAGAAAATCCTCACCCTATCAGTCGGAATATTCTTCTTTTACGGTAAGGGATGTTATTCTTTTATATTCATGAAGAGAACTGTTATTCCATTTTTATTATTCTCATTGGAATAACTTTGTATCTGCCGAATACCTATACTTGGTGACATTATTCTATTATTCTCTTTATTTATTCATTTGGAATATCCTCATGCATCTTATCTGTAGGACTGGTTCCATTTTATTATTCCGCCTTTTATTCTCGCAACCGAAATATCCTGCCGGTGTGAATTTCACCGACTGGTTCCATATTTATTATTACGCGATTAATAATATTTAATATAATATTACATGCGTACTTTTACTGTGGGACTGGTTCCATTACTTATTATTCTCGCATTTATTATTCTGTCGAAATATCCGCTCCGATTGTGAATTTCACCGACTCGGTTCCATATTTATTATTCCGCATTTATTATTACATTGGGAATAACTCGTATGTGTAGTGGTCTCTATCGCATGGATGGTGAATCATTCATTATTCTATTCTTTATGATTATGTTGGAATAATGCATACATGTGGATTACTTGCCGTTCTTTATGATTTATGTTGGAATAATCGCTGATTGAATTCTTATTAAATTCCTGAAAAATATCATTTACGTTGATTATGATGAGAGTCATAATAAAAGCATTGGATTGATGAAAATCATGGGTATATGAAGTATTAGTAAGTGTTATGATGAGTTATGTTGGTTATTATGTGAAAACATGAAAGTTTCTTAGAAATCACAAAGGGTTGAAAAATAAGATTTTGGTGAAAACGGAACATGAAATTCAATTGACCATATCTCTTATTATATTTTGAATTTTTGAGTGTGGTCCAGTCCTAGAGTTAGATCTATGAGTTACCTAACTAATCCAAGTGGAATCACTAGAAAAGGTGTTGTAGATTTTAAATTAGTGGGTGATTTTAAAAAGCACGAAAAAACTAAAAAAATGAAAAAATGCTTGCACGTTTTTGTAAGGGCATTTTTGGCCACTTAATTTATGAGAAAAAATCTGGCCTTTTGGGAAATGAAATTATATGGTATAAAGAACATCGTGTCCAAAAATGAGCTCATTTCGACTTAAAATGAGCAAGTTATGACCATTTTAATATTTAGGTTTTTCTGACAAAAAATGCTATAATCGGAGTTTTACAACTCCGTTGACCATGGAATTTAAACTGGAGGCTCACATTAACATGTGTAAGGTCCTGCCAAGATTTGGGAATTTTTGGAGTTAAACTTGAGGTAGCTAATTTCTTAAGGAATTAATTAGAAATTTATTTTTGAAAAATAGTAAATGAATTTTAAAAATTCCAAGAAAAATATATTTTTATTATGGGACTATATTATGTTGAATCCCAGAAAAGAAATATTTTTGGGACTGATTTGGTATTTTTCATGAAAATGGTTTGGTTACGAATATATGAGTTAAATATGTTATGTGAAGTAACAAAGTTGGAAAATAGGATTTTATGGCTTGAAAATCCTATATAAGGTATATGCATATTGTTGATAAGGGATTTGATTATTGGTAATTAAATTTTATGAGGATGGCTTTTATTGAATGATTAAATGCATTATTTGGTAAAGGGTAAACAATTGAAATAAATTGTTTATAAGTTAAAAAGTGATTAAAATATTGTTATGGTGTTAATGATATTGGATTATGAATTTATTATGTGAATGATAATATTTGGATAAATTTAAAGTATTTAATATTTATTTTTATTTTCGATTGATTAAAGTTTATATCATTGTCATCATCCTCATTGCTTATATGGTGATGAAAGTTATCTTTTGCTTACGTGCGAAGATGGATTTGTTGATTATTGAATTGTATATCTTTGGCTTACGTGCAAAGATGGATTGTTGATTATTAGTTTTATTGTTGTATATCTTTGTCTTACGTGCAGAGATGGACTGGGTATGATTGTGGTTAGGGATTATTTGGTATAAGTTATAACCATTGATGATTTAATGAATATCCTTGGTCCGTAGTGCAGGGATGATTCGATGATGTGGTTCAATTACAGGGATAAAACATTATTGGTGGACTTTTAACATGGAGAAGATAATAGACCTGATGGTCTATTTGACTCTTTTAATGGATTGCTCGTTCCGCTGCAACTATGGTTGAAAAGTTTTATCATCTACCATATGTTCTAAATCTCTGAGTTATTATTAATGAAAACTATTGATAATGTGATTATCTTTAGTCATGAAATTCTTTACTGGGCTAGTTGTGTTCACCCTTTCTTTCACTGTTCTCTTCAGGAAATGAGAATATAGCTGGGACGAGTCGGGAAACGGAGTGACGGTCCAGATAATTGCAATAGTAGTCCTCACTATTCTGTTAAATAGTGTGACAATGAATATAACAAGGACTGAATTTGAGTTTGTATAAATGTAATGAGGACTCCTTGAGTATGGATACTGTCTAGATGACAATATTCCTATTAGAACTCTCAGTTTATGTATTGTCGTATGTTACACGACATTTGTATAATTAAGTTTGTATTTGTATTTTGTACCATGTATTTGGCGACTCAAGATGGGTGATGTATACCTAATTTTGGGGGCGTCACACTACAGGCCAAGGATATTCTTTAGTATCACGACCACGAATTATCCATGCACTACGTACCAAAAATAATCGTGTTTTCAATTACGGTCATGATTATACCGAACAATCTCTAGTCATAATCATACCAAGTCCATCTATGCACGTAAGCCACAGATGACTTTCAACACAATATAAGCATGAGGATAATGATATAAAGAATCAATCAAATGAGATAAAGGATAAATATTAAACATTTATAATATAATTTATCCAGGGTTCAAGAATATCTCAATGCTATCAATCACTTAATAATCTCATAATCTAATATCATTAATATTATAACAATATTTTAATCACTTCTTAAACTTATAAACAATATTTATTTCAATTATTTACGCTTTACCATATAATGCATTTAATCATTCAAAATGCCATACTCATAAGATATCATCACCAATGATCAAATCCTCATCAAAAATATGCATATACCTTATATAGGATTCCAAGCCATAAAATCCTATTTTCCAACTTTGTTACTTCACATAACATATTTAACTCATATGTTCGTAACTAAACCACTTTTATGAAAAATACAAAATCAGTTTCAAAAATTATTTCTTTTTTGGGATTAAGCATAATATAGTCCCATAATGAACATATATTTTTCTCAGAATTTTTAAAATTCATTTACTATTTTTTAAAAATCAATTTCTAATTAATTTCTTAAGAAATTAGCTACCTCAAGTTTAACTTCAAAAATTTCCTAATCTTGGGAGGATCTTACACATGTTAATGTGAGCTTCCAGTTTAAATTTCATGGTCATCGGAGTTATAGAACTCCAGTTATAGCATTTTTTGTCAGAAAAATCTAAATATTGAAATGGTCATAACTTGCTCATTTTAAGTCAGAATGAGCTTATTTTTGGACATGATGTTCTTTATACCATATACTTTCATGTCCCAAAAGGCCTGAATTTTTCTCACTAATTAAGTGGACGAAATAGCCCTTACAAAAATGTGGCAGCAGCTTTTTGGACATTTTGAAGTTTTGACTCCTTTGCTAAAATCAATCCACACGAAAATCTACAACACCTTTTTCAGTGATTCCACTTGGATTAGTTAGGTAACTCATAGATCTAACTCTAGGCATTAATCACACTCAAAAATTCAAAATATAATAGGAGATATAGTCAATTGAATTTCATGTTGCATTTTTACCAAAATCTGATTTTTCAACCCTTTGTGATTTCTAAGAAACTTTCATGTTTTCACATAATAACCAACATAACTCATCATAACACTTACTAATACCACGTATACCCATTATTTTCATTAGTCCAATACTTTTATTATGACTTTCATCATAATCCACGTAAACAGATCCTTTTAGTTGAAGAAATATTTGAGGGTTTTAGAAATGGGTTTTGTACTGGGGTCAACACAAAATTCGATTTCATGCTCTAGGTAGGCTAAGAAGTCTTCAAGAATCGCCGGAAAATTTATTAATAATAGAAATATCATTCAAAAGCTGTGACTCTCATCCAAGACTTGGATAGACGTCACATTGATACCAACCGTGACTTCTATCCCTTAACCTAGATAGCACCTCACAATGATACCTATCAACTCGCCATCTTCATTCACGATGTCGCCTCTGAAAGTCCGGACTCTCGGTGCATTCCACACAAGAAGTCAACAACGAAAGGTTCGGGGCTCTTTACTTATGGCTTGATATGACAATGATTGACTTTAGTGGTTTGGTTACTTGAATTACGCATGTGGTTGGTTATGAATATAAAAGCTAACAACCTTACGAAAATCATGATGAGTAGTTAACCAATTGATTCTAAAAATCACATCAAAGGCCATTATTTTAAAAAATAAGATCAATAAGTAACGTGAAAGTGTTTATTTGAATCAAACAAGATTTAAAAGCAGAGAGAGGTAACGAAGGCTCCTACTAACGAAGTTTCAACCAATAAGTCAAAGTCTAACTTCTCGAGTTAAATTTAAGCGTTGAACGCCAAAGTGAAGAGAGATAAAATAATGGGTAGAACCGGTATCTTATAAGGTATAGACTTGTGATTTATAATTAACTAACCCATGTTAACCGTTCGGGTTACTCGCTTTTTTTTTGAGAAGTCACGAAAAACTCTCCCTTACTCTCTGATTTTGACTTTTACTCGAGCGGTCTTTGGTGCCTCCATCCTAGTGAACTTGTCTTCGGTGAACAACAAAATCGGGCTAAGTGACCTTCTTTTCCATAATTATAACATACTTTGGACGGCATCGTGCAGTTTGGACTGATATGTCCCTCCCCTCCGCATTTGAAACATATGATAGGTGGTCGTTCTCCTTCCTTAACAACGGGTGCTGGTACTGACGTCTTTCCATCATTGTTGAATTTCCTCTTCTTGAAATTTCTATTCCTATTATCTTAGCCATGATTACCACCGAAATGGTTACCATTCTTGGCATGATAATTTCCCCCACGATGGTTATTGTTGTTCCGATGACCGTTGCCACCGGTACGATTATTATTGTGTTATTGGTCGTTACCTTTTGGTTGTGCTGACTCATTATCGCGCTCCAATAACTGAGCCCTATTCAAAATATCTGAATACAAACAAAGTTTATGAGAAATTAGGTATTGACGTATATCGGGTTTCAAACCTCTTAAAAACATTCGCGTCATTCGCCTCCTCATTATCGACGAATAGGATGCAAAAAGCAGAGATAACTTCGTGAAACTTAGCCTCGTCTTGTGACACGGTCATATTATTTTGCTCCAACTTGATGAACTCCGCCTCCTTCATGTGATGAGCGAATACTTTCGGGAAAGTACTTGTTGTTGAACGACTCTTGGAACTTCTCCCAGAGACATCTTGAGTGTGTCGATCTGGGTGCGTTTTACTGATTCTCACCATTAATGTCGCCTTTTCACGCATGACATAAAGGTGGCAAATGGAACCTTTTGCTCTCTGAGCATCCCAAGACATCAAATATATTGGTGATCCTGCTTTAACCACGTCTCTTGCCTTAAGTGGTTCCGCTTTTCCAAAAACTCCGGTGGTCCCAGCTCTTTGAAGCGCTTAGCGGTGACCGTAGTGGGTTGCCATTATTTTCACCTTTTATGAGCAGGGAGTTGCCTTCACCGATGTGATGTTGCATGAATTCTAAAAGCTCCTAAGCGTCATCAATCGTTCATCATTTGATCGGTGTTGTTGTTTATAAGAGGATTATCGCCATCACATGTCACATTATCCACGATTATTGATCTGTGGAGACTCAACGGTCTCCTCATGCTCCATTGTTTATCTCGGCATTTTGGATGCCATTTTCAAATCTTTGCCACAAAACAAGGGTTAATTAACATGTCACATATTATCCTATACACCGACTCAACCAATTAATTACCAAATAAAGTTAGCTAGGTAGGTCATACTACCGAAGAATTCCGTCTCTCTCCCTCCTAGTTCTTATCTCACGTCTTAGCCGGGATTATATCCTAAGCTTTGATACCAATCTGTGACGCCCCCCAAAATTAGGTATTCATCACCCAATTTTTGACTTCGCCAAACACATGGTACAAAAATACGATACAACTTAATTATACAACTGTAGGTATAATATACAATACAATACATAAATCGAGAGCTACAATAGGAATATTGTTATCTAGACAATATCCATTCTCAAAGGTGTCCTCATTACATTTATCGTCATTTATTATCTTATTTAATAGAATAGTGAGGACTACTAATGCTATCTTCGGACCATCACTCCTTTTTCCCACTCTCGTCCCATTATATTCTCATTTCACGAAGAGCAGGTGAAAGAAAGGGTGAGCTCAACTAGCCCGATGAAATATATTATGACTAAGATAATGCGAGAATAAATTATCAATAGTCTTGAACAATGTTAAACCGATAAAATACAATAGACATCAAGTTTAAGCTGCGGCGAATAAACAATCCATTAGAAGAGTCAAGTAGAGAATAAAACCTCGCATCTTCTATGATTTAAAAAAAATTGTTTTCATCAATGTTTATCACTGAGACTTCGTTTAATAAATAACCCACATCTTCTAATCATCCATGTACTACGAGCCATGGATATTCATTAAATCATCAATGGTCATGACTATCTCAAGAATAATCCTCGGTCATAATCATACCAAACATTTGTTCATTAATGCATTCACGAATAGCTTGAGGACTTTTACCATATCACTTATAACATCACGGTTCATGATTATACCGAATGATCCTCGGTCATAATCATACTAAGTCCATCTATGCACGTAAGCCAAAGATGACTTCAACATAACATAAACGTGAGGATGATGACAATGTTATTGAATTCAATTAAACAAGTTCAAGAATTAATTTATCCGAGAACTAATAATATCCAAACTATCAACATGATACTTCTTTGTAAAGTAAAAAGTCAAGAATGCTCGAGAAGAATATTTCTATGAAAAGATCTTTGGATGAAGCGCAAATAACAATTATATTCCACTAATTTCATGGAGTATAGAAGTCAAAACTTAATCAATCCGAGTATAATAAAGAATGGAATAACAAAAGAAATCACCATGCATGCGGTACTTGGCATATGCATTTTATTCAACGAATAATAATAACGGAACGGTCGTCGGTGAAAATAACATCGAGCGGATGTTCCAATGAATAATAAGGAATGGAATAAAACGCGAAATCACCATGCATGCGGTGCTTGCATAAACAAGTTATTCCAGCGAGAATAATAATAACGGAACTAGGTTAAAGGAAAATCACAATCAAGCGGGATGTTCCAAATGAATAATAAATGCGGAATAGTAAATGATAGAACCAGGTCCGGCGTAAAGCACAAACAGTATATTCCGACAGAATATTAAATGCAGAATAATAAGTAATGGAACCAGTCAGTGAAAATCACACCTGGATGGATATTAAACGAATAATAGTAAAGAATGGAATAATAGGAGAATTTCACCATGTATGCGATTACTTTTGCATAAACAGTTATTCCAACATAATAATATAGAATGGAATAATAGAAGAATTTCACCACATGTATGCGGTATTTTAAGTAAACAGAGTTATTCAACATAATAATATAGAATGGAATAATAGAAGAATTTCACCATGTATGCGATATGTTTTTGCATAAAAGGTTATTCAAAGATAATAATATAGAATGGAATAATGAAAGTTCTCTTCATGAATAAGAAAAAAAATAATACCCTTTACTTTTGAATGAAACTGGATAAAAGAGTAGTGAGGTAGCAGACTTCTCTTCTTCTATAGATTTTCTCTCTACAATTTCTCTATAATTTCTCTCTATAATAAATGCTCTAGAGCTTTAGTGAATTGGTGAGAAATGAAGAATAATGAGCTTCTATTTATAGAAAAATATAGTTTCGATAATTGCACGTTTTGGGGCTCGAAAAATTATATTCTGATACCTCCAACTTTTCTTCCTTTTTAATTTAGTCCCGCAAGTATTATCAATGTTGCACCAACTCCCTAATAGTAAATAATGTGACTCAATAGTAAATCATGTTAATCAATAGTTCTGAGACATGTGAAAATACCAATTACAGATATAGTACCTCCATCTATACCTCTATTTTAACTTAGTCGTAAAGTATTATGAATCTTGCACCAACTCCCCTAATAGTAGGAAGAATGTGAATCAATAGTACACACATGTGAACAAATAGTTATAATCATGTGAAATAATAGCAATCAATTGCTCATTTATCCGGTTATATACCCGACTAGTCAATATAACCTCCAAACATCAATTATTATCGAAATAAATGTCGATTTTTACTAACACAAACAATTCCAACATAATGAAACCATTTTTATCAAAAATATAAATTTTGAAATTTCAAAGTTTGACGACTTTTCCTGAAAAAGTCAACTATTGACTTTTTGACCAAATAGTGAATTCTGGAAAATTTTGTGTTTATAGACTATTTTACTAATTTGACATTCCCACTCAAATATCACGTCCGCGTCTCCAAATTCAACTCAAGAACAACATTCATCATTAATATTATAACTCATGATACTTATCAACCGGTCGTTCCGAGGAAGAGGGGTTTCAATAAAATTTCTCCTATCATGGTAATGATTAGGTGACCAAACACAGAGACCTAGATTTTATAAATAAAGATTTAAATTTCTCAAATATTTTTTATATTATGGTATGGATTTAATATAATGTTATAGTTGGGGTAATAATTATAAATTTTGTAAAGTATGCAAGTTGTTATATAATATTCGATTGGTTGGGGAATATTCGTTTTAAATGTAAAATATTCGTATAACATAGATAATCATAATTGTACCCCTAACGGAATTATTATTTGGATTGAGAAACGACAAAAAATATTTTATTAAAAATAACGGCGGAAGTTTTATCTTTGTTGATACTATTGAACTACTTGGTAGTAAAAACACGATACTGCCGTTGTTGCGTAAGTAGCACTGCAAGATTGATTATTGATATTTATGTGAGTAGTCACTCAGTTTGATTCAATTATTGTCAATTAATAATATGAATTATTATAAATATAATGAAGTTTTGTTTTATTCATTATTATTAACGTAATAAAAATGAAACATCTTTTATATAAAATGAATACTTTATTAAAGTTATTACGTAAATAGAATATATTATATTTTATTATGCATAGTGTTGCGTAGTGTTTTGCATAGTGTTGCGTAGTATTTGCATAGTAAAAATCTTTTTATATAAATAGAATATATTTTATTTTATTTAAAGATTTTCTTTAAATATGGACCGTCAGATTAAAGTAAGATCTGGACCGTTCATGGGTTAGTTACTTATGCATTCCATTTTACTATAAATAGAAGTTCATTCCTTCATTATTTTCTTACGACGAATTCACTTTGAACTCCGGAGAGAGAAAATTTTAGAGAGAAGAAAAAAGAAGTTTCTACCTTTTTTTCATATTCCCAGTTTCTTTTACGGTGAGGGATATTATTCTTTTATATTAAGGAAGAGAACATTATTCCATTATTATTTACATTGGAATAACCTATATACGTGGGCTTACCCTATACTTGATGAAATCCTTATGTTATTCCATTCTTTTTATGATTACATTGGAATAACATGTATCTGAGCATACCTATATTATGACTGTATCGCGGAATACCTATACTTGGTGACATTATTCTATTATTCTGTTTTTATTATTACATTTGGAATATCTGTTTGTCTTATATCGCCAAACACAGTTCCATTTATTATTCATCTTTATTATTATTCAAATATCCTGCTCATGCGTATATCATGAAACTCAGTTTCCATTTTATTATTCCGCTCTTTATTATTCTCGCTTTAATATCTCGCTGGAATATTCCATTTAATTATTCTCATTTTATCTTTATCATTCGGACTTATAATATCCTCGTTTATTATTTATTATTATTCTTTATCGTATCTCATTTATATCTGGTTCCATCATTATTATTCTGTAGGACATTATATTTGGAACATCCTCGTTTGCATTTTCAATTACTCGTTCCGTTATTATTATTCTATCGAATAACTCCGTCAATATCACATGCATGCATGGTCGCGGATATCTTTGTTATTCCATTCGATATTATACTCAACAAGTTAAAATTTTCGATTATATACTCCATGAAATTAGAGAATATCTCACGATATTTGTGCTTCATCTAGATTTTCACGAAATATTCTTCGAGCATTCTTGAATTTTATTCTACAAAACAAAGATTAGCATGTTGACAATTTGATGTTATGGTTTTTGATAAATTAATTCTTGAACTTGATATCAATTATTATGTCATTCGATATTGTCATCATCCTCATGTTATATTATGTTGAAAGTCATCTTCGCTTACGTTTGGATGAACTTAGTATTGATTACAGACTGGGGATCATTCCTAGATAATCACGACTTATTATAAATGATGTGATAAAAGTCTTCATATTTTGTAATGCGACCGATGGATAGTTTTGGTTGACCGTGGTTATTCTTGATACGTCAACCATTTCGATTTAATGAAAATCCTCGAGTAGGTTGGATGATTGGATATTGGTTTATTTATTGTCGAATTTCAAAGATAAAATTGATGAAAACCTTTAAATCATAAAATATAGTAGACTTTTATTCTCTACTGACTGTCATTATTCGGCCGCAGCTAAACTTCATGTCTATTATATTTTATCGGTTTATAATGATAATTTTATTTTGTATTATCTTAGTCATAATATATGTCTTATTGAATCTAGGTCGTGATTATGACTAGTCGAGCTTCACCCTTTCTTTCAAAATATTCTCTCGAAAGAGAATTATGTGCCTTGATTATGACTGATATTAAATCGAGAGAATGGAGTGATTACCTGTGCAAGATCATCCACTATTATGGATAGTCCTCACTTTATTATGACCGTTAAATAGTGTGATAATAAATGTAAATGAAGACTCCTTAGTATGATGATATTGTCTGATAACAATATTCCTATTAGAACTCTCGCTTTTATGTATTACATCGATATTACAATTGACATTTTATAATTAATGTTGTATTTGTATTTTGTATTTATGTATTCTACGACTCAAGATAAAAATTGATGTATACCTAATTTTGGTAGAGGCCACAAAACCTCTCCTCGATGTAACTTCTATTATTGTAGAATATTAACGAATTTATAATATGAATAACTTTATCATCTCAATTATCGATTTAATAAAATAACATTTTACGTAATGGATAATCGTGACAATAATCAATCAATAATACGAGAGATATGATGCGCACCATCGTATCAATTAATAATTCGAAAGATAACCGAATTTCTATCACGTAAAGATAATAATTTGTATAACCGTCAGTCATGACTAATCAAGTAACATATACCGATGCATCATAAAGACATCATCGATACTTTCTTATACGTGACTCATCGCGTGACATCGTATTCAATGCAGAAGTTTACTACTGAAGTAGTTCAACAAGATAATTCGCAGTAAAAACTTCCCAGTAGTTATTTTCATAAAATATTTTAGTCGTTTTTCTAACTATGACAATACTTCCGTTGTGGGGTCCACTAATGATTATCTTTGTCGTATCTAAATATTCCGGATAAAAAGAATATTCTATAGCAAACGAATATTATATAACAACTTGAAAACTTTGTAAAATTTATAAATACTACCCACAACTATAACATTATATCAATTCCACACCATAATATTAAAAAAATGTTTTGAGAAAATTAAATATTTATTCATAAAATCTAGGTTCTCACACGAGTGAATGTCAAAGCGGGTTTCTAAGTTCTAAAATATGAAATACATATATTATTGAGTGTATTGAAGATTAAAGGGAGAGTATTATTGAGTTTATTGAAAATTATGACAAACTAAGAAAATGCTACTTAGTTTATTTTGTCAATGATAAACTAAGAAGTGGTACCTAGTTTATGAGAATTGTTATTTGAAATCTATAGAGACTCTTCGTTAACATTCACTCCTACTTGTCAAACGGTTTCTAAGTTTTATAGCGAGTTCGAACTATAATGACTACTAGGAGAAAAGTCAAGGACTTCTCTTGTATATGCGGTTTCGACATAGTAGTTACAGCTAATAGTACTCAAATCGGTTTCTCGGCAGCAATTAAAAATAAGGGTCGTAGTTCTTGTTTGTGTCCTATACTCGATCGAATAATAAAGTTAATTGAATTATTGCGGATATTTCTTATTGTTCCATCATAACGGATGACAACATCCCAAAGGAGTTCCATTAAGCAACCCTCTAGATGAACGAACGATCACGTCTCTACTAGGAATGAATCATTGCCTGATTTGGGTCCAATCCATGACATAGATAACTTCACCACTTGAATTCCTCGGATGGTAGTCTCTATAAAAAAGGCTGAGGCGTTCTGTGATAACTACCCATCCGAGGAATCGGAGTGGTGAGAGTTATCTATGTCACTGGATCGGACCTATACGGAGATGATTCATTCTATGAAGAAATGATCATTCATTTATCTGAGGGTTGCTAACCTAGAACTTTGTTCAATAACTTAATGGCACTCATGTGACGCCCCAAAATAGGTATACTTCACCCATTACAAGTTGCGCCAAATACTTGAATACGTAAAATAAATACAACTTAATTATACATACAACCGTGCACAATACGACAAAACATAAGTTGAGGGTTTTAACACGAATATTGTCTTCAGACAATATCCACACTCAATGGAGTCCTCATTACAATTATTATCACACTTTACTTTATAGAATAGTGAGGGACTACTATAGTCACTTATCTTGGATCATCACTCCATTCCCAGACTCATCCCAAATATATTTTCATTTTTTGAAGAGAACAATAAAAGAAAAGGTGAGTTTCACTAGCCTAGTAAGAAATATTACGACTAAGATAATGCGAGAATAAATTATCCTTAGCATTCAACAAGATAACAACCGATAGAATACAATAGACAACAAGTTTTAGATCAACAACTGTGGCGGAATAAACAATCCATTAGAAGAGAGCGAGTAGAGCGTGATATCTACTATCTTCTATTATTTAAAGTTTACCATCAATTTTATCGTTGAGACTCGACTTAATAAATAATCCACATCACTTTGAATTATCCATGCACTACGAGCCAAGGATATTCGTATTTTCACCAATGGTCTTGATCGTACCCAAACAATAATTCTTCTTTACACCGTTGGTCAAGAGAAACACATGGTTATGATCATACCAACATCTCATCCATCAATGCATTACGCCACAAATGCGATATTTACCACATCATTTGTAATATTACGGTGCACGATTATACCGAATAATCCTGTGTCATAATCATACCAATCAACGATCCATCTATGCACGTAAGCCACAGATGACTTTAATCACAATATATGCATGAGGATGATGACAATGATATAAGAATTCAATTAAATGAAAGCAAGGATAAATTTTAAAGATTTATAATTTAATTTATCCAGAATTCAATAATATCTAAATTGTCAACATGATACTGCTTTGTGGAGTAAAATTCAAGAATAATATTGTATCAAAAATGATTTGGACCGAAAAGAAATCAATTTTTCGTCGTGAATAGTACTCTGGGTAAATAGTACCCGAGTGAATAGTACCCCATGAATAGTACTTCGAGAATAGTACTTTGTGAATAGTACCCCGTGAATAGTACTCAAGTGAATAGTACTTTATGAATAGTAATGCATTTTATGAATAGTGCTCATGAATAAGTGTGAGAACCCGATTTTATGAATAAATATTTAATTTTCTCGAAATATTTTTTTTTATTATTATGTGGAATTGATATAATATTATAGTTGTAGGTAATATTTATAAATTTTGCAAAGTATCTGAAGTTGTTATATAATATTCGTTTAGTAGGAGAATATTCTTTTTGTCGGGAAATATTAAATGCTGACGACATAATCATTAGTGGACCCTGGCAACCAAGTACTATCGTAGTTAAAAACGACAAAATATTTTTTGAAAAATAACTACGAAAGTTTTCAAGTTAATCACCGCTGAACTACTCTTGTAGTAAAAGTACAAAGATGTCTGCGCATGGTTCGTGTAGATGCATTACTGCAGTATTGATTATTGATGCTTCGATGAGAAGTCACTCGAAGTTATCATTCGCATTATTGGATAGCATTATTACACGATCATATCTCTCATATTATCGATCCATTATTATCATTATATAATATCATGCATAATATGTTATATTATTAAATCAATAATTGAGACGACAAAGTTATTCATATTATTAAATTGCAATATTTACAATGTACAGTAAGTTCATCGAGGAGAGGTTTGTCGAATAATTTGTGCGTGATAGGGAGAAATCCTTATTGAAAGCCCCTTTCCTAGGAATCGACACGATTGATAAATATTGGAGTTATAATATTAATGATGAATGTTGTTCTGAGTTGAATTTGGAGACGCTGACGTGATATTTGAGTTCGGAACGTCGAAATTAGTAAAAATAGTCTATAAACACAAAATTTTCCGGAATTCACTATTTGGTCAAAAAGTCAACAGTTGACTTTTTTAGAAAAAGTCAAACTTTGAAATTTCAAATTTTATATTTTTGATAAAAATGGTTTCATTATGTTGGAATTGTTTGTGTTAGTGAAAATCGACATTTATTTCGATAATAATTGATTTTTGGAGGTTATATCGACCAATCGGGTATTTAACCGGATAAATGAGCAATTGATTGCTATTATTTCACATGATTATAACTATTTGTTCACATGATATACTATTGATTCAAATTCTTGTTACTATTAGGGGAGTTGGTGCAAGATTGATAATACTTGCATGACTAAGTTAAAAATGGAGGTATAGAGGGAGTACTTATATTGTAATTAATTTTTCACATGTTTAAAACTATTGAGTCACATGATTTACTATTGAGTCACATGATTTTACTATTGATTCACATGATTTACTATTAGGGAGTTGTGCAAGTTTGATAATACTTGGATGATAGTGAATTAAAATGAAAGAAAAGTTGGTGGTATTGTCTTATAATATTTCGAGCCCAAAACGTGCAATTATCGAAACTATGTTTTTCTATAAATAGAAGTTCATTCTTCCTTCATTTCTCACCAATTCACTAAAGGTTTAGAGCCATTATTATAGAGAGAAATTATAGAGAGAAAGTATAGAGAAAATCTATAGAAGAAGAGAGTAAGTCACGCTCCTCACTACTCCTATATCCAGTTTCTTTCAAAGGTAAGGGGTGTTATTCTTTCTTATTCATGAAGAGAACTTCTGTTATTCCATTCTTTATTATTCTATTGGAATAACCTATAAAAGTGGTATACCCTATACATAACTTTTATACGCCAGATACCCTTTTACTTAGTGAAATCCTTATGTTATTCCATTCCTTATTATTTTGTTGGAATAACTCGTGATGCGTGGTTTACCCTATACTTGGTGGAATGACCAGATATGCGGTTTTACCTAATACTTGGTGATCTTCTTCATATTCCATTCTTTATTATTATGTTGTAATAACCTATTTATGCGAAGTACAGTATACTTGGTGAAATTCTTTTATTATTCCGTTCTTTATTATTCTGTCGGAATATCCTGTCGGTGTGAATTTCACCTGACATGGTTCTATATTTATATTTCTGCATTTATTATTCTCATCGAATATCCTCGCTTGGTGTGAATTTCAATTCACCTCGCCCCATATTTATTATTTCGCATTTATTATTCGTAGGAATAACTCGTTATATGCGGTCTCTATCACATGCATGGTGAATCCTTCATTATTCCATTCTTTATTATTCGTTGGGAATAACCCGCCTATGTGGATTGCCATATGCATGGTGAATGATCCTTTGTATTTCATTCCTTATTAAATTATGAAATGATCTCAGATAACGTGGATTACCGCACGGTGGGTGAAAATCCATTTCATAGCTTCATATATTCTTTTGTTATACTCGATTGTTAAAGTTTTGATTTCTATACTCCATGAAATTAGTGGAATATCCTTGATATTTGCGCTTCATCCAAGATCTTTTCATGGAAATATTCTTCCGAGCATTCTCGATCATGTTACTTTACAAAAAGTATCACGTCGACAATTTGGATATTATTAATTCTGGATAAATTAATTCTTGAACTTGTTTAATTGAATTCTATAACATTGCATCATCCTCATGTTTATATTATGTTGAAAGTCATCTTTGGATTACGTGTATAGATGGGCTTAATATGATTATGACTCAGGATCATTCTTGATAATTATGAATCGTGATGTTATAAGTGGTGTGGTAAAGTCTTCAAGAATTGTAATGCATTGATGGATGCTTTTTGGTATGATTATGACCAGGATTTTTTCAATTATAATCATGACCATTGATGATTTAATGAATATCCTCGGCCCGTAATACGTGATGATTGTAAGATGTGGTTTATTTATTAAAGTTTGAGTCTCGTGATAAAAGTTGATGAAAATATTTTTAAATCATAGAAGATAGTAGGTTTTATTCCTTACTCACTCTTCTAATGGATTACTTATTCCGCTGCAGCTTAAACTTGATGTCTATTGTATTTTATCGCTTTAACATTGTTGAAGACTATTGATAATTTATTCGCATTATCTTATTCATAATATTTCTTCTTGGCTAGTTAGCTCACCATTTTTCACCGTTATCTCTTGTGAAAATGAGAATATAAATTGGACGTAGTCGGGAACCAGAGTGACCGGTCGGATGATAGCATTAGTAGTCCTCACTATTCTATTAAATAGTGTGACAATAAATGCAACGAGAATCTGATTTAAGTTTGTATATCGTCTACGAGGACTCCATTGAGAATGGATATTTTCTAGCAGGCGAGATTCTTGCTTAAACTCGCCATTACATCATTATCGTATGTTACCGACATTTGTATAATTAAGTTTGTGTTTGTATTTTGTACCATGTATTTGGCGATTCAAAATGGGTGATGGATATAAGACCCCAACTTATTATAAAATTGAATTTTCCTATTCATTATTCTAAATTAATAAAGGGTTAATTTGATATAATGCTTTGGTTATGGATGAAATGTGAAAATTTTACAAAATAAGCAAGTGGTTATAAAATATTCATTTCTCGGCTTAGGAGAATATTCGCGTTTAGTCGTGGAATAATCTTTTGTCTAGGATCTCCGTCACGATGGCATCGTATCTAATATTGGGCCCCATAACGGAAAAAAGTTGGATGAAAGAAAATGACAAAGATTGAGTTTTATAAATAATCTGTAAAATTATTACTGATTAACAATCGTTAGGTTACTCCGTGGTTAAAATACGTTAATACGCGTGGTCAGCAGACAAGAAGACACCGTTCATCGCACATTATTGTTGAATTATTGATTAAATGACGTAAAGAAGCACTACTCAATAATTGCTAGGAGTTACTGCTCAATATTTTATTTTATTGATTCAATAATTGTGCATTGTTAGTTTATATTATTATTATTGTTTCAATAATTGTCAATGCATAGATTTTTTCATTATCGATCAATAATTCATATTATTTGAATAATATTATTAGATAACATTATTGGTAATGTCTAGAAAGTTCTCATCAATGAGAGATTTGGTCATCTAATTGCGGCGCCAAGAAGTGAGAAATCCTTATCGAAAGCCCTCTCCCCTTCCTGGAAGCTACTGGTCATTATAATTGTGATTCCGTAATATTATTTGTGAATAATTAATTATTGATTTATATGATAATGAAATATTTATTTGATATAAATGATGGATTTATTTATTTTATGTGGTTATTAATGAAGGAATTAATGCCGAGGTGTTTTATCGCTGGCTCTGACTGGAAGTATTAAAATCATCCGTTTGTGGATTTTGGATATTTTTCTTTTTGAATTTGAAAACTCAAAACTACAAAGTTGTAGAGAATTCGATTTCAGAAGAATGGACATAAAATTATTTTTCTCGATAAACGATCTATTTTCTATGAATTGTTGAAGTTTCGTAAAATAAAATGATTTTTATTAAATTTACTGAGTGGGACCCACTTTGGTTGGTGTGGATTACACATGGGCTACTATTTTCTTCAAGGATGGCTAACTTGATTATTCAACAAAGGAGGAGGCGTGAAAGATAAGAAAATAAAATAATATATTTTATTATTTTAGTCTCCTAAATGAATTCTAAAGATTTTTCTATAAATAGTATCGCTTGGGTTAGAATTTAAAATCACACTAGAAACAAGTTTTCTTTCTCTCAGATTATCGAAAGTATTTTTTGTGAGTATTTATATACTTTGAGAGTTGTTTTCAGGTACAAACTCGTACCTTTATATCCAAAATACAATCGTAAGTACGATTATTTTGAGGTAAGGGATGTTATTTTCTTCTTAAATGATATTATTTCTTCAATATCATTATGCCGGAATAGTGGTGAACTTTTTAATCAAATTTGGAATTTTTTAAGTCGGAGTTACTATTCACGATACTAAGATTTCATTCACCTAAAAAATGAAAATTTTCCTTTTGTCAAAGATGTCTATTTTGGCTACTATCTTTGATCATATCCATGTTTTGATCGTTATTTTTAATTACGCTCAAAATCTGTTATTATGAAGTATTATTGATCTTGGATAAACTGTTATACGAATCCTCAATATTTGTCCTTCTATCTCACTTTGGATTCGTTCTTAAAATATTTTCATCATCCTCAGTCCTTAATGATGATATTATTGAATATCTTTGGCCTGTAGTACAAAGATGAATGATTAACTGATGAATATCTTTGGCCCGTAGTGTAAAGATGAACAGGTGTTGAGATGAACATGACCAACTAGTGATACAAATGAATATCTTTGGCTGTAGTGCAAAGATGAATATTTGATTAAAGATGTATATTGATTCTCGCATTACAGGATAAAATATCGACGATGGACTTTTAAACATTAAAAGATAGTAGAACTCATTCTTTACGTGACTCTTCTAATGGATTGTTGTTTCCGCTGTATTTGTTGATCTAAAACTTGTTGTCTATTATATTCTATCGATTTTTCCTCGTTGAAGACTAACGATAATTTGTTGTATATTATCTTAGTCATAATGTTCTTTACTTGGGCTAGTTGAGCTCACCCTTTCTTTTTGTTCTATTTTCTTCTCGTGGAGGTGAGAACATAGCGCAGGATCGAGCCGGGGTATGGAGTGATGGTTCTAGGAGGATGTTTTAGCAGCCCTTACTATTTCTATAAAATAGTGTTTGAATAATTGTAATGAGAACTTATTTTATGTGGATACTGTCTCAAGACAATATTTGTATTTAAACTCATTAAGATGTATTGTCAGTATTTCACACGACATTTGTATTATCAAGTTATAGTTGTTTTATGTACCATGTATTTGGCACTCGTAATGGGTGTTGTATACCTATTTTGGGGGCATCACAATGAATACCTAATTTTGGGGGCGCCACGCTTGGTATCAAAGCTTAGGGATACGATCCCCGGTGAGAGGTGAGATAAGAACTAGGAGGGAGAGATTTTGAATTCCTTCGCTAAGTATGACCCACCTAAGTTTATTTGGTATTTAATTGGTCCAATCGAGTATAGGGATAATATGTGATATGTTAATTAACCCTTGTTTTGTGATAGTGTTTGAGAATGGCATCTCAAAATCTTTGAGATAAGCAATGAAGCACATGAGAGTGTTGATTCAAATTTCAAGCAAAAGTAACGACCAACAACACGATAATAATCATACGGTGGCAATCTACCATCAAAAACAATGATAACCATCGTGGGGAAATTATATTGCCAAGAATGGTAACCACTTTTCGGGTAATCACGTCCAAGATAATCAAGGGAAATTTCAAAGAGAAGGCCATTTAGCTTGAATTTTATCGTGATAAGTGAAGTCAAGTCCGGGCTGGAAGGTGGAACCAAAGGCGGATACTGGACAAAACGAAGTCGGTGGTTTCAGGAAGAGCGCTTTTCATGACTTCTCAAAAGTGAGTAAACCGAACGAAGTTAGCGAAGTTAGTTAATTATAAATTCTTGCAAAGCCTATACCTTATTGGATATGCCTCTACCCATTCTTTTATCTCTCTTGCTTGCGTTCAACATTTAAATTTGACTCAGAGAAGTTAGACTTTGACTTATTGTTTGAAATTTCGTTAGTAGGAGCCTTCGTTACCTCCACTTGCTTATAAATCTTGTTGATTCAAATCGACATTTTCACGCACTGGTCGATCTTATCTTTGAAAATATTTTCCTTTGATGTGATCTTAGGAATCGATTGGTTAACTACTGAACATGCTTTTCGAAGGGTTGTTAGCTTTTTATATTCATAACCAACCTATTATGCGAATCAAGTAACCAAACCACTAAAGTCAATCATTGTCATATCGTTACAAGTAAAGAGCCCTAACCTTTCATTGTTGACTTCCATGTGGAATGCACCGAGTCCGCACTTTCCGAGGCGACATCGTGAATGAAGATGGCGAGCTTGATAGGTATCATTGTGAGGTGCTATCTAGGTTAAGGGATGAGAAGTCACAATTGGTATCAATGTGACGTATTATCCAAGTCTTGGATGAGAGTCACGCTTTGAATGATATTTCTATTATTAATAAATTTTCCATGGCGATTATTGAGACTTCTAGCTTTACCTGGAGCATGAAATTGAATTTGGTGTTGACCCCAAAGACAAAAAGCCCATTTCTAAAACCTCAAATATTTCTTCAACTAAAAGGATCTGTTTACGTGGATTATGATGAAAGTCATAATAAAAGTATTGGACTAATGAAAATCATGGGTATACGTGGTATTAGTAAGTGTTATGATGAGTTATGTTGATTATTATGTGAAAACATGAAAGTTTCTTAGAAATCACAAAGGGTTGAAAAATCAGATTTTGGTAAAAATGTAACATGAAATTCAATTGACTATATCTCCTATTATATTTTGAATTTTTGAGTGTGGTTAATGCCTAGAGTTAGATCTATGAGTTACCTAACTAATCCAAGTGGAATCAATCGAAAAAGGTGTTGTAGATTTTCGTAGTGGACCGATTTAAGAAAGGAGTCAAAACTTCAAAATGTCCAAAAAGTCACCACATTTTTTGTAAGGGTCTTTCATTCCACTTAATTAGTGAGAAAATTCAGGCCTTCTGGGACATGAAAGTATATGGTATAAAGAACATCATTTCCAAAAATAAGCTCATTCTCGACTTAAAATGAGCAAGTTATGACTATTTCATATTTAGATTTTTCCGACTTAAAACGCTATAACTATGGGTTCTATAACTCATTTACCTATGAAATTTAAACTGAAGCTCACATTAACATGTGTAAGATCCTCCCAAGATTTGGAAATTTTGAAGTTAAACTTGAGGTAGCTAATTTCTTAAGAAATTAATTAGAAATTGATTTTTAAAAAAATAGTAAATAAATTTTAAAAATTCTGAGAAAATATATGTTCATTATGGGACTATATTATGCTTAATCCCAAAAAGAAAAATAATTTTGAAAACTGATTTGTATTTTTCATAAAAGTGGTTTAGTTAACAACATATGAGTTAAATATGTTATGTGAAGTAACAAGTTGGAAAATAGGATTTTATGGCTCGAAAATCCTATATAAGGTATATCGATATTTTTTGATGAGGATTTGATAATTGGTGATGATATCTTATGAGTATGGCATTTTTGAATGATTAAATGCATTATATGGTAAAGCCGTAAACAATTGAGATAAATTATTTATAAATTTAAGTATGATTAAAATATTGTTATAATATTAATGATATTAGATTATGAGATTATTAAGTGATTGATAACATGGGGATATTCTTGAATCTCGGATAAATTATATTATAAATGTTTAATATTTATCCTTTATCTCATTTGATTGATTCTTTATATCATTATCCTACGCCTTATATTGTTGAAAGTCATCTCATGGCTTACGTGCATAAATGGACTTGGTATGATTATGACTAGGGATTGTTCCGGTATAATCATGACCGTAATTGAAAACACGATTATTTTTGGAACGTAATTAAAAACACGGAATAATAAAATGGAACCAGTCCGTATGATAGCATGCATGTGATATTCCAATGACAATAATAAAGACAGAATAATGTAATAATGTCAAAAGTATAGTGGTATTCCACAGATACAGGTTATTCTAACAGAATAATAAGAAATAGAATAACAACAGTTTTCTTCATGAATATAAAAGAATAACATCCCTTACCATAAAAGAAGAATATTCTGATTTATAGGGTGAAGATTTTCTTAAAGAAAACTTATACTATGTTCTTCGCTTCAAAGTTTCTTAAACCTCTTAAGGAAATACGCCAAAATTAGAAGGAGAATTCTCCAACTTCCGTGTGATTTCCATTCTAACTAAGCTTATTTATAAGAAAATGGAATGCATAGTAACTAATCCATGAAGGGTTCGATTGATTTATTTTTTAATCTAACGAAATTCATGTTTAAAGCAAAATCTTTTAAATAAAATATAATATATTCTATTTATATAAAAGATTTTTACTATGCAAACACTATGCAAGAACTATGCAAACACTATGCATAATAAAATATATATATTCTATTTATAGAATAACTTTAATAAAGTATTTTATTTTATATAAAAAGATTTTACTATCGCAAAACACTATGCATAATAGAATATAATATATTCTATTTATGTAATAACTTTAATAAAGTATTGCTTTTATATAAAAGATGTTTCTATTTTATTACGCTTAATAATACGAATAAAACAAAACTTCTAAATCAATAATAATTGAATCAAATAATGTGAGATACTACGCACGTGACTATTGTAGCGAATAATTGAACAAAAGCTGGTGACTTCTTACATAAACATCAATAATCGTCAAGTGTGCTACTATTGACCAACAACGCTTCTTATTACTTTTATTACCGGAAGTAGTTCAATAGTATCAACGGTAAAACTTCCGGGCCATTATTTTAATTAAATATTTTTATCGCTTTCAATCCGACAATAATTCCGGTAGGTCCACTCAATGATTGTATACATTCGCACGGATATTTTCTACAAAAATAATATTCCCCATCCAATCGAATATAATATGAACTTGCATATTTTGCAAAATTTATAAATACTACCCACAACTATAACATTATCTCAAATTCACATCATAATATAAAAAATTATTTCGGCAAAAAAAATTAATTTTTATTCATAAAATCAGGTTCTCACGTAGTGTAGATGATTCGACGATGTGGATTAATTATTGAAATGAAGTCTCGCATTTGAAATATTAATTCATGGATGTGGTAAAGCTATCTTTAGTCAGAAGGCATAGATGGACTTGGTATGATTACTGACCAGTGATTATTCCGGTATAATCGTGGATCAGATTGAAAAACATGAATATCCTTGGCCCGTAGTGCATGGATAATTCATGGTCGTGATATTATTGTCGAGTCTCAAAGATTATTTGTTTACAGGGTTGTATATCTTTCATCAGAAGGCAAAGACGAATCGTTGATTATTAAGTACATCTACGTAATGCAGCAAGGTGAAAGGATAAATTGATAATGAATATCTTTAGTCGATTGCAAAGATGAAGTTAATGTTTTCGACGATAAAGGTATCCTCACCTCTCTTCACATACCAGTATCGCACGTAAATTTCGAGTGAAGGGCTAAATTCATATGCGAGGGAGATCAGGAGAACCCATTTTATGAATAAATATTTAATTTTCTAAATATTTTTTTAATATTACGGTAATGGAATTGATATAATGTTATAGTTGTGGGTAGTATTTATAAATTTTTGCAAAGTATGCAAGTTGTTATATAATATTCGCTTTGGTAGGGAATATTCTTTTATCTGGAAATATTAATTTGAGGGCATAATCATCATGGACCCACAACCAAGTACTTATAGTAGTTAGAAATCCACAAAAATATTTTATAAAAATAACGGGCGGGAAGTTTTTACTGCTATCACTATTGAACTACTCGGTAGTAAAGTATGCGATGTCTGGTCAAGACAAGAGTAGTAGCACCTGCAGTATTGATTATCGATGTTTACGTGATAAAGTCACCCCGATTATACTCAATTATCGCTACAAGAATTGTTCTGAGATCATATCTCTCGTATTATTGATTCAATTATTGCCACAGATCATCATCAGATAAAATGTTATTTTATTAAATCAATAATTGAGATGACAAAGTTATTCATATTATAAATCGCAATATTCTACAATGTCTGAAGTTCGTGAGGAGGTTTGGTCACCTAATTGCGCCAATAACAGGAGAAATCCTTATTGAAAGCCCCTCTTCCTGGGAACGACCCGGTTGATAAATATTGTGAGTTATAATATTAATGATGAATGTTTTCGGAGTTGAATTTGGAGACGCGGACGTGATATTTGAAGTCCTAACGTCGAAATTAAGTAAAATAGTCTATAAACACAAAATTTTCCTAATTCATTATTTGTCAAAAGTCAACAGGGTTGACTTTTTCAGAGAAAGACAAACTTTGAAATTTCCAAAATTTATATTTTTATATAAAATGGTTTCATTATGTTAGAATTATTTGTGTTAGTAAAAATCGGTTACATTTATTTCGATAATAATTGATGTCCCGAGGTTATATTATTCAATTCTAGTATATAACCCAGGATAAATAAGCAATTCGATTGCTATTATTTCACATGATTATAACTATTTGTTCACATGTGTGTACTATTGATTCACATTCTTGCTGCCTTTATTAGGGAGTTAAAAGATTCATAATACTTACACGACTCAAGTTAAAAATAGAGGTATGAATGGAAGTACTATATCTTTTGTAATTCAGTATTTTCACATGTCTAGAACTATTGATTCTCATGATTTACTATTGAGTCACATTATTTACTATTAGGGAGTTGGTGCAAGATTGATAATACTTGCGGACTAAATTAAAAGGAAGAAAAGTTGGAGGTATTGTACTTATAATT